>OZ010788.1:338517615-339073401 GCA_963932465.1 Maratus speciosus
GGAAGCTCGTACGTCCTGTACCTTTTTGGTGATGAAAGTAAAGTGCACTTCAAACTATTCAGTGAAAAGTACAAAATACAGATCGATTACAAAGTCGGTAAAATAAATTTTCTAGTGTAATAATAGTAACAACTTAATAGTTTCAACTCTTTGGAAGTTTGGAAAAAACATTTAAAAAAAATTACAATGCGTCATATATATATATAATACAGGATAAGTATTGCAACAATTTCCAACACCGCGAGAATTTTGTTTCGAAATCTTAACCAAAGTTGACCATTATACTGACCATAGTTTATTCCTTATTCATAAATTAAACTGCTTTGAAAGAAAGGGTAGAAAGTATGTAGAAAGCCATTTTTGATATTTTGTTATAAAAAGTTAGTTCCGTTTAAAAGCGTATAAATCACTGAAGTATAAGAATTCTATAAGGTGTATATACCGGCTGTCTCAAAAATGTCCGATGATTTTAAAATTCAATAACTTGCAAACGGTGACAGATATTTAAAAAATTCTTGCTGGAGGTATATGTATGATGTCAGGTGTTATTTTACAGTGATTCTTTATTTTAGTTCGAATTTCAAACAACAGATGGCACTGAGAGCAATAGGTGTTCAGTTCAGAGCCGATTTTTGGTACTTCGGGATCTATTCAATACATTTTAATCTCCTTTTTTCGCATGGAAGAAGAGAGAGGTCGAAAAATCGAGTCTGGATTTAACGGTTATTACTTGCAGCGGCATCTATCGATGCTATTTGTAACTAAAACTCAGAAACGCAGTATAAAAACTCCTGAAATCTTACATAATACTCCTGCAAGAATTTTTTTAATATCTGTCACCGTTTGAAAGTTATTGAATTTTAAAATCATCGTTCATTTTTGGGACACCCGGTATGATAAATGCACTCAGTAATGCTAAAATTTACTGCTGTTGGATAACGCATAATAATGTTGTAAACACACGCGAAAAAATTCACTGACAATAATCTGTTCGATTTTATGAGGCCGAGTGTAAATACTATATACAATACCATCTATAAAGAAAACATGTTTCAATTTGAATGTCCATCTCGATGTATGTACAGCCTTTAGCCATCCCGATGTATGTACATTCTTTATTTTTACGTTTCGCGCACTTTTTAAAGACTTCAGCTGCTTTAAGCACTTTTTTAGACTTTCTTTCGTGTAAAGAATGGATATAAGGTCCAACATATCCATATAGAAATTGAAAAGTGGAAATTGTACAATATAAAATCAAATTCAACCAAAAGCATCTAAAATGTACCAATAATTTTACTATTTTATACAGTCCTTTAAAATAACTATAAATATGTTAATCACATTATTTTCCATAGAGAACATGCTAGGATGAACATCAATAATTTATGTTAGTTTCGTTGCATTACAGTTAATCCTCATCAAAACGCATTTTAACCGTTTGAGTGCGGAGGAGTACGACAGCGCTCCTCTTGTTATGTACCAAAATTGCGGGAAACGCGATAACGCTCCTCTTGTTATGTGCCAAAATTGCGGGAAGTGCATCAGCGCTCCTCTTGTTTTATGCTAAAATTGCGGAGAGAGTGATAGCGCTTGTATTTGTTGTCTCAGTTTGGTGTTCATTTAAGCTGGTTGCACTAGCGAAGTGTAAGATTTCTGTGTATATCGTCGGCTTACAAATATTTTTTTATATATATACCCAAAACACATTCGCATTTTTGGCATCTATCCACAAGATTTGTTCCGCACTCAAACGGTTAATGATTTTTCTTTTATAGACCGAAATTTAACCGAATTATTTTATGTGTAAAAAAATCATAAGTGTTACTCACAGGATTTTCAGTGGAGAAGATTTTGTAATAAAGCAATATAACGTATAACAATTTCGTTCTGTTTGAAATAAATATTTTTCATATAATTATAGATCCTAACATAAATTATAGATCGTAATATGTCCAAATTCTTTTATTTGCCAATGTAAAATATCTACAAATGTTAAAGTGCAAAATTTTCAATAGGAGATATTCTAGAGTTATCACCAGTAACATATGTAAATTTCATAATAATCTAAGAATGCTTACAAAAACTAGAGTATAGAATAATACATAGATAGGCGAACTGAAGTCCTAAACACTTTTCAACTAAGTTGGAAACAGTTAATAAAGAAAGGATTTTCGTCAAGAAAACTTGTTAGTGGGAAATGTGCAGAAATGGTTATTATGTATCAAGCATCATTAAATCTTTTTTTTTCTCTCTCTCGCTCACACGTTGAAACATTTCTTTGACGATGAAGTTGTTGACTCTCGATATTTATATAACATACTGATGACATAAACACATGTGATATACTGGAAAATATTTTATTTTCCCTCGAAGTACAGTTAAGAATCGCATCGAATAAATAGGAAGATGATGATGACGCTGAATCAAAACAAATCTTTCAATTTCTAGTTTAAGCGTCTTTCCTCTTACAATGCGCTAGATTTGACATATGTTCTATTACACGATTTGTTAAATGAGTAGATGTAAATTTCATCGTATTTCAGAAATCTCCTATGCCTTTTATTAATAAAACAAAGTAAAAAATATTATTTTGCTACTTAACCAGACTGTGTCAAAAAATATTAATTTGATGTTTTGAATGAGTTAAACTGTGAGTTGCATAAGTTGGATCCATACACAAAAAGAAAAACAAATAGTTATATTCAGTGTGTAAGTATGTCCTTGTAGACGCTTCAGAATATAAATTCTTTTGATATAATTGTCTGCCTGCAAAGAGGCTTTGGGAATTGCACTGGAGCATGCACTTTAATCATATCACTAATCATCATCATATCATTTGTGCTAATATGATTTAATCTCATGCAGTCAACCGAAAAGATAATTTAAGGAATTCTTTGAAGAAAAAGATAAATGAATAAGACAAAAATTTATTTCACACAAATCAGATGTCTTTACAAGGACAAGATATTTCGAATATATTCAAATAACATCAATATAGCATCCAAATTGAATGTTTATGTGTTACCCGATTCAATTTAAAAAAAAAAAAAAAGGTTTAAAGGAAATTGTGTTTATTGGTAATAATTTCAATATATTTACAATAATTATTTCTATAATATAGTTAATATAGTTAACGATTCCCGTGTTGTTGTGATTAAAGGCCGTACTGAAACCCCCTTTCATCGATATTATCGAAAAGCATTTTGCTATCACCAGGTATAAAATTAATCTCTCTCATACTTTTTCCAAATGTGTATCGAAATTTATACAGAATTGGAACTTTTTGCTTGGAAATTTCTGCTTACATAAAGTTTCAACTTAGGATGGTAAAGCCAATTAACACCTCATTCTACACTAATTAGAGCAGAGTAACCGTGTAATTGCGTAAACAAATCTGATGGCCTTAAAACGTAAAGTCATCTTAATAGTATCACTAAATTTCATCGAAAAGTGTTTTTTAAACTTAAAGTTCTCACTGGTTGAAACTATTTTTTTACTCGCCGTCATATGATACACTTTACTGATATGCTGGTTTTTAATAGATAAAAGAAATTTCTGTTGTCATTTATATATTTTTAAATGAAAAAGCATACACATGAATTTAGATATTCTACTATTAAATCTAACCAGTAAAGATTATAAATCTTTACTTCGCAATTTAACATAAAAATATTTCATTATAAATGTATATAAGTGATTTTCAAAACTGGTGTAACACACGATATCATGAAAAGAAACATCTTAAATACACCATAAAAAAGGGATGGCCTTCTTTTTATAGTGTACTAGGGAGCTCTGCCCCCTGCAAGCTACGCTCGCCAACTCCCGTTCAGACACCGCAGAATCCAAAAACACGCTAATCTGATCGGTTTAAAAAATATTACAGAAGATTGAATTATACTGAAAAAAAGCTGTACAGATCTCCCTGTAAACGGGTTTCCATTCAATTTCCTTTGATTTGAAAAATTTAAGGCCAAATCAGTTGCTATTAAGACATCTAATGGTTGTTTTCGTGTTTGATTAAAGAGGATCAGTTAAACATTTGAAAATAAGCTAAAATAAAATGAATTAAGTGTACAGAGTCTTTGTCTCCGGGTATTTTAAAACAATTTCTATAACAATAGCCTAAGTCATGTGATTATCATCAACAGTTCCGGACAAACCACTTCGCTTTTTATATTCCTGGTGCCATTTTGGTACTTTAATGTTAGCGAGATACAGGTGATAAGTCGCCAAATATTATTCTATCGCCATCATTTCATCTATATTATAATAGTCCAAGTCATGTAACTGTCATAAATAAATACACTCTGATCCCTTCGCTTTTCATATGAAAGTTTGGCCCAGATATCATATACGGCACCATATTGGCGCGGCTTTTTTCCGACGCTAATTTGGGGAAAACATCAACAGCATAAACAACAACATCCGGCTTACCAAATCAAGCAAAATAACGATACTATGGCGCCAGTTAAGTACCCGTTGCGTATATGACATTGGCGTCAGAAAAAAATCGCGCCAATATGGGTCCGTATATGACATCTGTGCCGAAAGTTTTCCCTTTTGATTAAAAAATCAAATTTCTATTTCGAATAAAACTACATATAAGTTTCAATAGTCGCAAAGAATTCTTGGTACTGTTACGCTAGCCGGGTGCAAATCTCGCCAATAGCTATTTTTCAATTCGCAAGTTAGCATTTTTTTTTATTTTTCGAGTGGTAAATTAAAACATTGCTTTGAAGTTGAAATTAAATGTCATCGTTTGTTACGTCATTTAATATTTGGCCAGATGTCATATGCACACCGGGTTTGGCGTGATTTTATTTAACGAAAATTTGGCGAAAACCTCGTTTTCGAGTACCAGTTACATATGTATTTTTGGTACTACTTAGTTATCTCGTCGACCAAAAATCTGTCACCAAACTATAAGATTAAATGCCAATAATGGTGGATCGTAAATGTCACATTAACTCGACTTTAAGCAAGTTACACGTTTTTACTTCATCAAGTGATTTTTATCTGGACGTTTTATTTGTATATTTATTAATGTTATGCTATTTTGTTTGTTCTTTCGTTATTTAAAATAAAAATTATGTCAATTTGTATAATTTGGCGAGTGTTTTGGCGATTTATATAATTTGGCGAAATAGGTCGACGGAATAATTAAGTAGTACCGCATTTTTTAATTATTTTCTATTATTTTTAAAGGAAAACAACCAAAAAAATAATTAACTATAGAACAAAACAATTTATGTAATTATAAAAAAGAAAAGAAAGTAAATAAACATTTATTATTTCAAATGAAAATCAAATTTCAAAGTAATTTCTTAGAAGGCGCAAAGGGCCAACATAGTGAAAAAGATTCCAAGCCGGGACTCGAACCCGGGCCATCAGTATAGCGCACTGACGTTCTACCGACTAAACCACTTGGAACGATACCCAGCAAGGAAAATTTCTCACTATTATATGTTGGCAAGGCTACAAATGCAGCACAAGATGGAATATTTACCGTGAGCGACCAACCTGGGGCAAACACGGAATATAATTAAATCCAGCATCGATAGAAACTATATTAATACATGGAAATTATTCCAGAGGGAAATATTCGCCTTGGATACAATATTTCAAATGAAAATCAAATTTCAAAGTAATTGCTTAAAAGGCGCAAAGGCCAACATAGTGAAAAAGATTCCAAGCCGGGACTCGAACCCGGGCCATCAGTATAGCGCACTGACGTTCTACCGACTAAACCACTTGGAACGATACCCAGCAAGGAAAATTTCTCACTATTATATGTTGGCAAGGCTACAAATGCAGCACAAGATGGAATATTTACCGTGAGCGACCAACCTGGGGCAAACACGGAATATAATTAAATCCAGCATCGATAGAAACTATATTAATACATGGAAATTATTCCAGAGGGAAATATTCGCCTTGGATACAATATTTCAAATGAAAATCAAATTTCAAAGTAATTGCTTAAAAGGCGCAAAGGCCAACATAGTGAAAAAGATTCCAAGCCGGGACTTGAACCCGGGCCATCAGTATAGCGCACTGACGTTCTACCGACTACACCACTTGGAACGATACCCAGCAAGGAAAATTTCTCACTATTATATGTTGGCAAGGCTACAAATGCAGCACAAGATTATTATGATATGCACTTTAAAGTTTTACTATATTTATGCATACTATATGGTGTGTGTAAATGTTATATTTGATATACAGGGCTACGCAAAAGAATTCGTAAAGTTTACTGAGTATGACCGTAAATTGCTGAAAGGTGGATTTAAAATGTGTTATGCTGAACTGCATGTAGTTTTCTATGAAATGTTCGTAGAATATAGATAAAATTATATACAGGGCCACGCAAAGAATTGGATACATGGCCGCCTATAGATGATAAATTCTGGAAATGCGATTTCAGTAGTTTTAAGAGTGATTTAGTTTGAATTAAAGTTTAGCTAAATACTGGAGTTTAATAAAGGTACTAGGTAAACAACAGGGCTGAACAAAAGTATTCAAGTGTGTTTCCATCTATTAGTATAAATTGCTGAAAGAGAAATTTCAACCTGTTATGTGTTTTCTTGCTAAACTAAATTTTCTATTATACATTATATATATCAGCCTACAGATCAAATACAGGGCTTTTCAGAAGAATTGCAATAAATATTTGGCTATGGATGGTAAGTACTGAAATCAGTTTTTTAAATGTTTAGTGATTTATCTTATTTACCTTATTTCCCTAAATAACGAAGTTTTGTTAAAGCTTTCAGGGAAGGGAGTGTTGGAAAGTGTTTCATAATCTATGCCGTACGCATAATTTTTCTTTCTTGTTTTAAATCAAAGACGAAAACAGCTATTGTATCTCTTAGCAGCGGCTGATTTCGTCTTAAAAATCTCCAATCAAAGGAAAATGAATGAAAACCCGTTAACAGGGAGACCGTCACTGTTTTTTTTTTTTAATTATAATTCAATCTTTTTAAGGCCGATGAAATTAGCATGCTTTTAGAACTGCGGTGTCTGAACAGGGGTTGGCGAGCGTAGCTCGTAGGGGGCAGAGCCCCTAGTGTCTTAAATTTTAGTCTTCAAAAAAATCGTTTTCCAAATGGTCGGTGTAATTTGATAAATATTGAACTTAAAATCGACTTTGTAATGTTTCTTGATTGTCATTTAATAAATTAGATCACATGTTATTGCTAATGGAAGTTTGTGTAACTAATAAATTTTATTTTTAAAGTTTCAAATTAAGCTGAAATAAGTACTTTCTAACAATACGAAATCCAAAACAATAACGTAGTACATTATTATATTGTTTAGCTATGTGCATTGAGTTTAAAAGAATTTGCTGTGGATCTCTTGTAGTTTTTCCCTTTCAATATATGCTTTGATTAGTGCGGTAATATCGCGGCATCCATTAACCGCACAAATCAAAGGAAACCTGCGCAAGAGTTTCGTTATATAATCTAAAAGAATCTTCTCAGCTGAAATGTTAAATTGAATTTATTGAATCATTTTAATTCTCATTCGCGCAGAATCACGAGTCAGACTCGTGGTGTATTTTTGTGGCCACAATGCGCAATAACGAATCAGGGTAATGGCATATTTTTGTAGCTACAATGTTCAATAACAAGTCGAATTCATGTCTTCGTTGTAATCCTTTTTCGTGCAAATTAGTCTTGTTTAACCGAGGTTGATTTTGGCTACATAAACTCGGACAACAGCAGAGTTAGGCACGGTGGATAGTTACCAGCTGATTAAAAACTTCACACGATTTGTAGCTTTTCATATTTTTATTCAATTCCTATCATTAGCTCACACTCTCCCTATATTTATTTATATATTTATATATTTATATATTTATCTTGTACAAATTTTCAATCGTTAATAAAATACTCATTATTCATCCTATCAGGTTGAAATAAATTTTTTAAACTTGTACTGGATGACAAGTGATGTTAATAAAGTTTTTTCAAATATTAATTAATTAATTAAATTTTAATTAATTAATTTTAGTTTTGCATGGGAAACAAAATGGCCGCCATTGGTTATTGAATTTCAATGAAAGTATTTTCAATAAGGGTTATCATAGGGGGGGGACCCTGTTCTGTCGCCAAATACCGCCAAGTTTGTCGCCAACTTGGCGATATATCGCCAAATTTGGCGGCCAAAATGAGTCGCCAAAAGTGACGCCAACTTGGCGATATCTGTAATATTTCGCCAAATTCCCATAGAGTTCCATTGTAAACCTACTTGCTTATAGAAAATCAACAAATTGAGATATTTTAATGCAACAAAAACTCATATTAGCTTAATTATATTAAATTTTTCTTTGATGGCCTAAGTAGGAATTGACTTTAAAAACAAAATTTTTATATTACTTGTTTAAAATATATAATTATGCCCACGACATATCCCAACAACCGAACATAAGAAAAATCCAACAAAATTTTTAAGGTTTGTTCAAAATGCAAAAAGAGGAGCAGAAATCCTCTTGGGAACGTTAACGTTGTTTGGTGGCTTTACATATTCCAGAATGCTTTGAAAAATATCACACTAACATATATTATTAAGTATAAACTCTGAATTTGAAGTAAAAGAAAATAGCATTAAATAGTGAACATTCTTTTGTTTGTTTACTAAAGAAGTGACTTTTATTTGTAAAATTTATAATTAATAAATATTAATACATATAAATTTTTCATTTTTCTCTCTAATACCGTACCACCGTGTCATCTAGTTAGCTTTTAAGTATTTTTGGGATTATTTCTACACATTCCATCATCTTTGCGTATTTTATCCACAAAATATACAAAATGACTGTCGCACGAATTGGTTAAATAGCATAAAAAAAACAGACTAAATATCTCTAAAATCAAATGACTGAAATGGAAATAAGTTAGATTAATTAGCGCAGTTTTGGGACCCTGACATTGTATCATTTTATGCTTAACGATTCTTTAACCAATATGATATTAAGTGGACTTCACTGTAGTGATAAACTCTTTAATAAATCACCCTGATTTAAAATTAGAATTGAAATAGCCTTATATAAAATAAATTACGGATGTCACTTTCTGTCCATTCTTTTCTCCTTCTTCCTGCTTATTAGCTAAATCTGTCCTTAATGGCATTAAGTTTCTAAAATAGCTCTTCATAAATTTTCTGCAAAGAAGTTATTTCTGAGCCTCTGACTTGTGGTTAATAAGTAACTAGCTTCATTTAATATCCATTTTGGAGATTATTCTTCGTAAAAGGCATTTTTGAAAAGCATCATACGCAAGCGGATATTTATGATGATTTGAGATTATACCAGGACATTAGTCAAATAAACCCTGACGTGAAATATTGAGAACAGTGCATCAAATTTAATCAATGATCAATCCTTAAATCTTAACCGGTAACGTGAAAATCCAGTGCACAAACAGAAACGTCTGTGGGATTGCTAAATTAAAAAAATCGCTATAAAAATTTAAAAAAAAATAGCTTTTAATAATTTACCAAATAGTGAACTTAAACACTTAATCTTTAATAGTAATGCATTAGCAGGACCAGTTTTTTAATATGGCAGCATAAAATGAAGTTTTAAATGTCGGAGGCAGAAAATATTTTTAAATTACACATTATTGTTCAAAATATGACATTTTCGACATAATAATTAAATAAATGCTATATTTTTATATATTTCGGTACAATATGAATCAGAAAAAATATTAAGCAGTAAAATTAACAAAACATTTAATAATAAATATTGCAGCATGTTCTAAATATCTGCCTTTTTATGCATTTCCTGACAATGTTGAGTCACTTTCGTGTTCAGAATTTATATATTCATCATCTGAAATGGTTTCAACATCACTTATGTTACTTCCTACTTCATCAAACCATCGCAAAACAGTTTCTTCAAAGTCTTTATCACCATAGCGTACCCGCTTTGACGGCACCTCCATTTCAATACCCCCAGAACAAAAAAATACATAAACGGAAACACGCCGTCTAAAAGACTGCGTTGAAAATAAAATAATTTTTCTTTCAATAACTAAAAATGCGCAGATGTTGCAAATGGGTAGGGGAGGCAGAGGACCAATAGCGTAAAGATTAGATTGCCTGATAAGATTGGAGACGTGTTTCTTTTGTGTAAAGGGTAGATATATAGATGCAACCATCTCACAAACGGAACGTTTTCGGTTAAGGGTTAACTCTTTCAAAAATAAATGGTGTTTTACAATTTGATATTTATGATGTAAATAATATAATATTAATATGGATCAATATGTAATATTATGGTACATAATATTGCAGTGTATATTAATTAAATCTCTTTTAATATCAGGATTATTTTTATGCAACTTTTTTTTAGCATAATAACTTTTCTCAAGCACTAAAACTGAAATTTGCAAATTATATCCTTCGCATTCTGAGTAGTATAACCAAATTTATTGAATACAGTTATAATTCTATGTGAGGTCCTTATTAAAGCAGAATTATCAAGGTTAAACAATATTAATTAACAGCTTTCTACCTAGGTAAAAGTATGCATTTATTTTTTTTTCTACTTTGGTATTCAAAATACAACTGATATCCACTTTGAGATCTTAAATGAACCAACCATTACAGCCAAATGATTAATATTCCTCATTATATTTCATAAGGCTTGATATGCTGATTAGAAAAAAGTTTTAGCTAATATTTTATTTAAATTTTAGCTGCACATTATGCTTAATCTGAAGAACAAATGTTCAAGTTTTGCTCATGAAACAATATGAGTAGTAACCGACTGCAAATATGCGGCGATAGTGGCATTCCATCGCATGTTCGAAAGTGGGCTTGTAATAGAAGTCTGTTGAAGGTCTTGATTTTTGTTTTTTCGTTAAAAATGCTGAGTGATAAAAAGCTAAAACCGAATCTTTCAGTACTTTACGATAAAATTATCATGCCTACTTTCAGTCATATGATATTTTTATTTTCACACCGGTCACTATTTTCGATACTGAAACGATTTGATTTGGAATGCAGCTGGGTGTTTTGAATGAAATTATATTGCATTCCATCCTGTACACATTGAGTATTTTTAATGAACATATGGTAAATCCGGGCTAGCTGCTCCCTCGGGTTAGTTGCCCCAGTCACTGTATTTCAGCTATTGGATATGTGATGGGACTAACGACGTTCTTTTAAAGAAAATAAGTTAAAACTGGTGTGAATGAATAAAAACAAAAAAAACTTCTTAAAACACCATAAAAAATTATTAAATGCGCTAGGCCTTTCGAAAGATCTGAGTCTTTCTTCGTCAGGCGCAAAGAAGACGTCCTTCTACTATGAAAGCAGCAGGAAGACTTCTAAGAGTCTTCCTGTTCCTTTCATAGTAGAAGGACGTCTTCTTTGCGCCTGACGTTCTTTTACTCTCAATAATTGTAAAAGAGCGTAGCAGACGAAGCTATAGCGATTTATTTCTTAAAATAAAAGTTATATTCCTCAAAAAAGAAGTTTGCATTTTGTTGTATGATCTCATAAGATAGAGAGCAGATGAAAAATAATGTAGGGGAGCTGGGGGATGAATGGGACAAGGGATGGATGGGACATTCTAAATATTTCAGATAATAAACATTTTTTTAAGTTGCTTCCTATTCTCATATATGGCACTACTATAGCGTGCTTTAGAACTAAAGGGAAAACCACATGACTGTTTTCATTTTTCTTCAAAGTTGGATTTCCTGAAACTCTACTTAAAAGAACTTTTTTTTTACATTTAAAGTTGTCAAATATCTTATACAATATAACCAATTAAGATATGCTGTAGTTATTTATTTGAAGGTTCAATATTGGTAATTAAAATCTCTATAATAATAGAATAAGTCATGTGATTGTCATCAACAGTTCGAAGCTGACTGCTTCGCTTTTTATATGCCAGGCGGCCATTTTGGTAAGCACAGGTGATAAATCGCCAAATATTGTTCAATCGCTATCATTTAATCTATATTATAATAGTCCAAGTATTTGATTGTCATAAATAATTACGGGTTGGCCCTTTCGCTTTTCATATGCAAAGATGCTTCCATTCTGATTAAAAAATCAAAATTATTTTTTCGAATAAAAGTACATAAAAGTTGCCATGATCGCAAAGAACTCTTGGTACTTTTATGTTAGCCGAGCGTAAATCTCGCCAATACCATGCTTTGATGTTCAAATTTAATGTCATGGTTTATACTTAGGGTGTTATTTATTATTCTTATTTTCTTTTTCTTTTTTTTTAAAAGAAATGAATGAAAGCCAAGAATTTTAAATGTTTCAATTTTAAATGAAAGTTTCGCATTTTAAATAAAATGAGTGAAAGGACTATAAATGAAATCAATAAAATACGAAAAAATGCGACGAGAATAATGTTTGGAGATTTATCGCCTGCGCCCGGCTAACATAAAAATAATGAGTTCTTGATTTCTCTATCAGAATATTCCCATTTGGGGAAGATTTGAGCGATTAAATTATGAATAAAAGTAACATAATACAATGCTTAGCATACATTTAAGGGAGACCAAACTGGTCGCCAAGAGCCGCTAGTTAATGAATATTAACCATTGTGACAAAATAATTTCTGAGGCAAAATGGCTGACAATCGAATATATACAATATACATCATGAGGATGATTGGGACATTTGCAAATGGGGATGAATGGGACAGTCTCATTCACCTCTAAAGATGTTAAAAATTTATTTATTAATTAAATAATATTGTGCGGGTTGATACATTAATAATTCATATTAATTAAAAGTATCTAGGTTGTTTATTATTAAAAATTATATTGATTATTAAAAATTATCTTAATTATTATATTGTAATAAAGGTTAAATATTTTATCAAAAAATTTCTATTTAAACTTTATCAAAATAGATAAAATTGTTAAAAGTAGTATATTTTATTGATCAAATGTGGGGAAATTATATTGAATTTTGAACTGTTGCTTAAATAAACCCCCACTCCCCCTAACATAATTTCAGTTGTGCTTGATATCTAAGGTACATTTAATTAATATTAATTAATAAGTTGTGAATGAAAATTATTATCTAAGCCATATTTTAAAGATAAGTTTCACTATCATTTCATATCTAAAATATTTCGTAAGTGGGAAAAAGGAACAGATAGACAGCCAAAATTTCCATTACAAGTTAAAACTGCAGTAAAAGAAGTGATTACCAACGCTGAAATATAACAGTCATATTATAAGATCATAAATAACAAATATACTTTCATATAAATTTATAATTTAAAATTTTTATTAAGTAACGTTGAATTCAGGGAAGAAAATATTTGTGTCCCATCCATCCCTATTGGTGTCCCATCCATCCCATCTATGGGGATGATTGAGACAAAGAAGAGCTCTTTCTTTATTTTATAATATTTTACTGTATAATAATAATCTAGAATAAATATTGTGCATAGATGTAGTCCAATACCTTATATATGAAATGTGATATATAATATTTAAAAAAAAATTTAAAAAATTATTTAAAATAGATGTTTTCGTGAAACGGTCCCATTCATCCCCCACCTCTCCTATTTATTGGAGATTTTTCATGAAATATTTAGTGAATGTTGTTGAAACAGATATCGAATAATGTGTTAGTTTATATGTTGCAGTTATATTTTTTCCTACTTCCAGAGCTATAGGCTGGAACATATATTCTGATCAAGCTTGGTGCCTAACCTTGAGGTCCGGAATAGATGGCCAAAATTAATGATTAAGTTTTTGATAAAAAAAATCCCATTTTATCTGGTATTTATATTGCAGTAATATTTTTTATGAAGTTCTACATAAAATTTGGAGCAGACAGGTTAAATGTGCTCTAAAAAATCATTGCTATAAAAAAGAAAAATTAGGGAGGAATTAAGAGGGCAACTATCCCTGACTTACCCTTAATTTTCTTTTAAGTGTGGGATGGCCAAGTCTTCCTTCTTTTCATGTGTAAAACATTGCAATAAAAAATAGCCTAAAAATTATTCAACCTCTTTTTTTCGCCATCTTGCTAAGAGCTGGGTTAAATAGAATTGCGCTATTCTAACAGATACTTCTTCCAAAATTTTTAAATGCATTTCTCTCGAAGTGGCAGATATTATAGAAAACTTAATATTTAAGCTATCGACTCCCAAAATGGACCGAAAATACATGAGACATGTATTTATCTGATAAATCATTAAATTTGACTTCAGAATTCTTTTTTTTTTTTTTTTTTTACTAAAATGGCTGGAAAAAAAAAGTTTTGGATTTATGTATTTTGATTTATTTTTTATTTATTTCACTTTAAAGGAGTGTCCATCAGTCAGAAGGGAGACTATGAATTACTTTTCTATTCTGACCTTCTTGGTGTTTAGATTAACATTTTTATGGAATTTGCTGTCTAAAGTTTTAATAATCTAATTACGATTTCCGTTTGAATATACATATTAACATTTTGTTTTCCAAAATCCAAGAAAAATTGTCTTATCGTAACTGTTGTTGCATCGTCATCCCTTCTTCCTTTAACCTTCGCGTCTCGTCCAACAAAACTAGTCGCGCCGTATCTACGAGATGCAAGTGCTAAATTTCCAGCGAGACTTGTGCTGGTTCAAGGTGGTATAAGAAAAAGGGGGGGATGGGGGGAATTGATTATCCAGTCGACCAGTTTTGCCAAATTATACAAATTGACATGATTTTTACTTTAGATAACAAAAGAACAAATAAATTAGTATAACATTAGTAAAAATACAAATAAAACGTCGAAATAAAAATCACTTGATGACGTAACAAACACGTGTAACGTGTTTAATGTCAAGTAAATGTTACATTTACGAAGAGCCATTATTGCCATTTAATCATATAGCTTTGCGAAAGTTTTTTGGTCGACGGGATAACCTAATAGGACCGAAAAAAAGCATCAACAAACACTTCCGCCAACCAGTCTATCTATTACATTTTTACTTTGACAATCATTGAAGAAATCGTCATGGCAGCAGAGATCAATCGTATCGCAAACGAATATTGATAGACCAATCAGATCGTTTGAATTCTTGTGTACAGTAGGAGTCATAAAAACGGACAGATATCCCACAATAATTTTTCCAACTATGGCGTCAGTTGTCCTTTTCTTATATGTGAATTATTATTCAGTGAATTTAAGGTAATTAGGAAGGTAGAGGTTTCCATCTGACAGATCGTGCGCGTTACATGATTTGAGTAATGAAAATGGAATAAGAACTGTGGACTTCGCTGCTTCTAACAACTTAATCATAAGTAGAGCATGTTTTGAGCATAAGAACATACATAAAGAAACTTGGATTTCCCCTGATGGAAAGACAAAAAACCAAATTGACCACATTATGGTCGACAGAAGACATGCTAGTGATGTTATGGATGTACGAAATTATAGAGGTGCGGATTTAGATACTGATCATTTCCTTGTTATTATGAAATACAGACAAAGAGTCACAAGATTTCGAGATGCAAAAGGAACTAAACAAGTAAAATTTAAAACAAAAGATTTACTAAACATGCAGAGAAGAAAGGTTTATCAAAGTAAATTAACAGAAAGAATTGCTAGTGAATATGCTGAATTTAATGAGGAAGATATAATCAATAGTAAATGGGCTAAATGCAAAAATATCATATTAAAAACTGCTGAGGAAGTAGTTGGAAAGGAAGAAAGGAGGGAAATTAATGAATGGTTTGATGATGAGTGTTGGCAACTGATTAAGAAAAAGAATAAAGCAAGAGAAAAAATGCTGAAACATAGAACAAGACAGAGTGAAAATCACTTTAAAACAATTAGAAGAAATACTCAAAAGTTGTTACGTATGAAAACACGAGTTTTGGAGCAGAGTAAAATTCAAGAAATTGAAGACCTATCAGTATTAGGTGATATAAGCCAAATGTATTCAAAGCTTAAAGGAATCAAACAGAGCTATCAACCACGCACACTTTTTTGTAAAGATAGAAATGATAAACTTATTGGAGGGCATGCAAATGTGACAGATAGATGGGCAGAATATTTTGAAGAATTGTTAAACAGGCAGTCAAATGACGAAAGAGAAATACAATCTAATTATAATGATTATGACATGAATGAAGAAAACTGTGAACCACCAACGTTAGAAGAAGTAAGGGATGCTATTGCAAAAATAAGGAATGAAAGAGCACCTGGTGAAAATTTGAAAAGTGCTGAGCTTTTGAAATATGGTGGAGAGAAGTTGGTACAAATGTTACATGATCTAATAGTAGAGATTTGGCAGAATGAATATATACCAAATGAATGGAATGGTGCTATTATTATCCCAATTCATAAAAAGAGAAATATCTTAAATTGCCAGAATTATAGAGGCATTGCCTTATTAAATGTTACATATAAAGTGTTAGCAAAGATAATTGCAAAGCGATTAGAACCGTATGCTGAAGTGGTAATAGGTGATTATCAGTGTGGTTTTAGGAAAGGAAGATCAACAGTGGATCAAATCTTTAGTATCAGGAACATCCTTGAAAAATTCTGTGAACAAAATATTAATTTGCACCAATTGTTTGTTGATTTTAAACAAGCCTATGACAGTATAAGCAGAAATAAGTTATTTGAAAAATATTAAAGGAATTTAAAATACCCGATAAAATAGTTAAGCTTATAAAATTAACACTGGAAAATACAAAAGCTAAAGTTAAGGTACAGGGAAGACTTTCAAGAGAATTTGCAGTGAATTCAGGTCTAAAGCAAGGTGATGTTCACTCGACAATTCTTTTTAATTTATGCCTGGAGAAAATAATTAGAAGCCTTTACAACAACAGAGGTGGTACTATTATGAATCGCTCCCTCCAAATCCTTGCATTTGCAGATGATGTTGATATAATTGCTAGGAATAAGAAAGTCTTGATTGAAACATACAATAAATTAGACACTGAAGGAAGAAAACTAGGCCTCGTGGTTAATAAAGAAAAAACAAAATACATGAAAATGGACCGAATGAAATCACAGGCAACAGCAGCTTTAACAATAAATAATGAATTACAATTTAATGAAGTAACAGAATTTAGATATTTAGGATCTACGATCACCTGTGATAATATGGTAGAAGCAGATATTAAAACCCAACTTGCAGCAGAAAATAGATGCTATTTTTCTCTTCGAATCATCTCTAAAATCATCTCTAATATCTCGAACATCCAAACTTAAAATTTATAGAACTGCTATAAAATCAATAGTAATTTATGGTAGTGAGACCTGGACCACTACACAAAAAGATGAAAAGCTACTTATCACTTGGGAAAGGAAGATCCTAAGGCAAATTTTTGGATCTATTAAAGAAGACAATACATGGCGTATAAGGACAAATATGGAGTTAGAACAGTTATATAATGAAAAAGATATAATAAAAACTATAAAAATAATAAGAATGCAAAGGTTAGGCCATCTAATCAGAATGAGGGATGAGCGAAGCACAAAGAAGATTTATAGTGGTAATTTAATTGGGAAAAGAAGTATTGGTAGACCCAGGAAGAGTTGGATGAAAGAGATAGAGAAAGATTTTGCAGAAAACCAAATTATAAATTATAAAGTAAAGGCCAGAGATCGGAAGGTCTGGAGAAGTATATTGAGGGAGTTCAAAATCCTACATGGATTGTAGCACCATTGTGTAAATAAGTAAGTAAGATCGTGCGCGACTAACGGACAGTTAATTCTCGACGTAAATTAATACAGAAAAAAATGAATAAATAAATTCATTAATAAAATTTAAAAAATCAGTTAAAGGATACACTTTAGTCATATTTTATATTTTCATTATTTTAAAATACAAACATTAAAATTTTTTACTAAATTTCCTACATGTATAGGTTTAATTCGTTGAAAAGAATATATAAAGGTTTTACTAGTTTCAGAAAAATCTATATTTTCACTAAGTTTTACAAAATTTCATTAAAAAAGATATTTTCCACATGTTTCTAAATTAATATGCAAGAAATAAAGACTCTGTTGTAATCATTTTTTACTAGCAAAAATAGTATCAGATGTTAACAGACGTTAACAAGAGTAAATTTTTTCTTCTAATTAATTTTTAGCACAAAGTAACAATGTACTCCTAATCAAATCAGAAAATTGCTTGAAAACCCATTAGACCAGTGATTAAACGCTGTAATTGAATGGAAATGAATAGCTACGTAAAAGCCGTCTATTTTCTTTTCAGAGAAATAATGCGTTCATTGAAGTGTGGGAAAATTCTAGGTTAGCTTCTTTTTAATTAAATAAAAATACGTAATTTTGAAACATGTAATCACTTTTATAAAACTTAAAGAAAACAAATTTTGTAATTAACTCGTCAGAAATAGAGATTTAACTTGAATAAAAAGTTTCTCGAGAGCAGAAGTAATTAACTTTTTTAAATTTAACTATCAGCAAGTAGATTTAAGGAAAAGTTTTCGAGTAATAACAATAAAACCAACGAAGGATTTGAGAAATGTTTTCGAAGGAAAATATGTCCTTTGAAAACATTCTTTAAGTATTTCGGAAAATATATCAATCAAACTTGAAATTATTTTTTATAAAGAGTATCCTGATTGTGCAATTTATTTTCTGCGTAGCTATATTAAGGGGCTGCTTCATTCACGAGAAAACACACGCTTGCTAATTCTAAACCTATGAAGAAATTTTTCAAAATATCTCGTTTACATATTAATATTTTTTATGATTTTTTTCATTGAATAACTGAGGTCTATCTGTACAAAGGCCGTTTTTTTACCTTTCCGGTTTTCTTTGTAGGTTTCCTTTTTTTTTTTTTCTTCTTTTTCTTTTTTTTTTATGAGGATACTTTCACTTTCGAAACCGGTTCCGAAAGTAAAACTATCCTAATAAAAAAAACCTTGGAAACAAAATCGAAAAAGTAAACAACGGCCTTTGTAGAGATTGATCTCAGCTAGCCAATGAGAAAAAATATTGAAATGCAACCGAGATATCTTTAAAATTTTCTTCCACTGGATTAACATTACTCAGAGGGTGATTCCGCTTGAATGAAGTAGCCTCTTAACCCATATATATATATATATATCCTTTCTTAAATTTATCTGTTATCTTTAAGCATATCGGTTTTTACCTCAGCTTCTGAAATGTATTTCGCACGACGTATGTTCATTAGAGAAAATTTTTTTTTTTTTTTTTTAAGTCTAGGGGATGAGAGCCTACAGATGAGATGGGCTCATCCCGAGTCTTGGCCCGAAACAGGCTCGGTTTTGATTTTTGTACCAATCTTTGGGCTCGGGCTCAAAGTGAAAATTATATTTATTCGCAAGTTGAAAAAAGGAAAGAAAAATTGGTATTTGAGAAACAAGAGTGCAGTCTAAGTTTCTTAAAGTATTTTACAATCCTTTAAAAAAAGGGGGTCCTAGACAAGTGTTTACACATAATGTTTTGGGCTTTTTAAAATCTAGCACCAATAGATAAAAACGGCTATTTCAAACTGCGAATTAAATATCGGTTCAGATAATGAAACTTTAACCCTCAAATACATGCGCGGCGTACTGCGTACGCCAGGAAAAACTGTACTTTGCCACCGATGAATTCAAATAAAAATCGCCATATTATTTAATTGCAGACATTTGTTACAAATTCTACGATTATACAATTTGAAGGTTACTTTTCGAAAAATAGTGGTGACAAATGTAAATACCGTATGTACTCTGGATATGTCATGCCTAGCGCGTGTATTCCAGGGTTAAATACAAAATGAAAAAGAAAAAATGAAAAATTAGGCAAAGGAGGAGGGTTGATAAGGGCCATTTTTCGCCATCAGCCTCTTGATGTGACACATTTTTTTTCATTGGTATAACTCATAACAGGGTTGGAAAAAAACCGGGTTTTTTTGTAAAAAACCAAAAAAACCGGTTTATTTGGTTTAAACCAGGTTTTTTTGGTTTAAACCTGGTTTTTTTAAATATAATTTCCTATTGCATACAGATGCATATCTGTTGATAAAATAAACATTTTTGGATATTATATAAGTAATATAACTTTTGAAAATATTTAAATTAAATAATTACAGTCAATTATATGGAAAATTGAAATCATTTCTAATTTAAACATTATTAGGAACAACTATGTCTTATGTTCAAAGTAAACTGCTCTACACAGGGAAACATTGATACTTTGAAAATCGTATGAAGAATCCTTGGATTAATAATATAATAATCAATCAATAAACATTTGATGCCGTTTCATGAATATATTATTCTGTGGTTGTTATTATTATTTTTTTAATATCCAAATACTTCTGGTTATTTTATTTTCTGAGTGATAACTGCAAGTGTCCAAGTTAACATTTTTGGCCATTAGATTCAGCAAATAGCAGAAAAGATTGATTGGTATTATTAAAATGCTATAACTAGCACTCAATTTTTGAAAACTGTGTTATTAAACTTCATATCTTAAGTTACTCTTTTAAATTCTTTAAGGATAATATATCCCAATCCAGAAAATTTTCTTTTACAACTTAACCAAAATCTTAAAGATCATTGTATTTTGTTATTAACTGCTATAAATAATCTGCATTTTTTAAATGAAAATATTTTATGCTAAATATTGAATATTATTTATCTATTTTATCTTTTCTAATTTCACATATTTTAAGAAAAACCTTTAGGGTACCAGATATGTTCATCAGCACATGCTAATTTTCATTCTACATGCATAGAAACATGACCTAGGCTCATTATGTCTCATGTTGGCTGCTGAGATGAAGTGTTAAAAGTAGAAATTACTTCTATCAATAATTTAAAACAATTAAATTACAAAAAAGAGAAAATATTATATTAGATTTTTTCTAAAAAAAACCAAATGGTTTTTTTGACAAAAAAACCAATTGGTTTAAACCGTGCCAACCCTGCCTCATAACAAATAAGAAAAAAAAATATTTTGAATGAAAGTTCTATACTTGATGGGAAAAATAAGATATATAATTAAGTAAGTATTATGTACGTTAATGAACATAAACACTATTGTCATTAGTTTTTAACCATATAATCAGTAGTAAATACAATGCTAAAGGCAAAATTAAGATGAATGGAGCTTATTACGACTATTATTTTAATACATGAAATACCGGAAATAATGAATAACCAAAAATAATCATACAGTTTCAGACACTTTTGGCAATGTGTTTTAGATCAGTCTTCCTCCTTGCTTTCTTTACTCGAATCACTACTGGAACATCCAGCGGTGGCGCCTTGTAGTGTATAAGCATATTCAAGACTTGGTTTTTTAACTTCGGTTGAGCTGTGGCGCCAGGAAGCTGGAAACCGTAATACGGAAGCAACATGCGCATAGCACCCTACGATCCTTGCGCCTACATCTCATTGAAATTATCATTGTGTGTTGTTGTTTCGCTCTATTTGTATCCAAATGTTATAGTTTTTAGACTCTTGTGTCGTGATCGTAAGTGAACTAGGAGAACAGAATCATCTTCACGATATGTGTAAACAGAGTAAATACTTTCTTCATTAAGTGCTCTTGAGTGTAAGATTGGCTTTGTTTAAGTTGGTATATTCCAAAAGTTAATTGTTGCAGCTCAACCCAAATTAGGAGTGGAAAATCTTGAAGATCTGTATCAGTTAGTTTAGTCCAGATCGCCTTTTTTATCGCTCATCCTTTCTCTTTGACTATCGGTTTTAAGGGATTTGGCTTGTTAAACAAATCAAGCATCCGTTGAGCGATTATTTCGTCATCATCAGTGTTTTTAATCCTTGTTGGTTGGAAAGCATTGAGAATAGCACATATAATTTGAACATAGTCGCCAATATAAGGTATTTGCGTATTTAGTATTACTTTATCCAATGCTCTCCCGTTTTTCAACTATCCATTAACGACTTCTACGACCAACTGAACATTAGTCACAAGACGCGTCTCGTTAGCATCCTCTGTAAAAACTGTTGCTGCTTATTTAGGAATCTAGGCATTTCATGCACGAGACCCATTTCTTCTAGAAGTGCCAAACAATTCCGGAAGCCTCTATCAATAATCATAACAACATTTGGCTCCGGCCACTATCTGATATTGTGTGCAACATTTCTTAATATACGTGTATGTTAGAGTCTCTATTCTTTGAATCCGCAAAGTAAGATCCGAAGACACCCAAAATGTAACCTGAAGTAGTGACCAACATCGTAAGCTTAACTAAAGGATTTCCTTTGTGTAACGAGAAAGATCGCCTCTGAAAGGAATAGTTCGCACTCTTCTGGATATAAATGCACGTGCCATCAGCAACAAGTATCACATTATCATTGTCGCCATCGGGAATAAATAATCTTATGGCTAAAGGCCTCGTATATTTTTCAAGAAGTTGTTGGTTTCTGGTGACGTGTTCCATTCCAAGGTGTAGTGTAACAAAGTTCTCAATCAAAGCCTAGCGTACACATTGCATGGAAGGTTATATTAATATTTTTCTTATATGGAATAATGTGGAGAGAGCACCATTAGAGAGACCAGTTCTAAGCTTTACAATTAACACTGCCAATCGAGTACGAGATGACCTCTTTTCGAGGAACTCAATTTGGACTTTACTAGTTCAAAAAATCTAGTTAAAATCTGACATGGATATACCCATTAGAGTATAATAATAGGACTCGGAAAACTGCCCAAGTGTGTGAAAATCGAGACCTCTCTTCTTTTTTACCTTTCTGATATTCTTTAAAAGACTTTCTATATATTTTTCATGAATTCATGTATTGTCATTTACAGGGTGTAAAGCTTGCAGAGCCAACTCACTGAATACCGATCCCGTAATATGAGTTTTAAAATCTAGTTAAAATCTGACATGGATATACCCATTAGAGTATAATAATAGGACTCGGAAAACTGCCCAAGTGTGTGAAAATCGAGACCTCTCTTCTTTTTTACCTTTCTGATATTCTTTAAAAGACTTTCTATATATTTTTCATGAATTCATGTATTGTCATTTACAGGGTGTAAAGCTTGCAGAGCCAACTCACTGAATACCGATCCCGTAATATGAGTTTTACGGTATCGTTTTCCCGATGAAATATAGATTCCAGTTTCTATAATACCTTGCGTTGGAGCTGCTTTTTGGTACAGTCACGAGGAAGTTCTTACGCTTACATATTATACAACAAATGTTAGAGATGTGACAACGAGGTATTGATAAATGCATATTGGGTTTCGTATTTATGGTCTCGTCGGAAGTACTCGTTGGCGCCCGATCTCTTATTGTTATCACAGAAGAGAAATATGAGTATTTCGAGCCCGAAACACACGAAATGCATATGATGTGCATTTAGAGCACAACTTAGAACCACTCTGTAGATCGTAGTTTTTAGAACTTCTAAGTATCGATATAACTTTTCTGTTATTACAGATACGAAAATCACTATTTGTTTTTCGCTAGGTTTTACAACAATCACATTGATTTCCAGGCATTATTTATTATAAAGTTCTTCAATAAATATTTACAACAACAGTTTTAGAACACAATATTGACATCTGAACTACGTAGATACTTTTTGAGTGTGGCAAAACAAATCTGAACACGCTACGATAGCAGTGAAATTGATACTCCCGCACGAAATATTTTTTTCTCTAAAAGGTAGAACCGCACACTGAACCAAAATAAAATAAGGCTCATATAAAAGCTTATAAAGAGTAGTATCATTACAAGTCAAAATTAATTTGGTTCACGGGACGCTTCTTTAAGAAAAAATGATTCAAAGATGAAAAAAACGACAGAAATGTTGGAAAAAGCCGAAACACTCTATTTCCGGGCTATAATTTCTATGACTTACTAAATTATTTATCACGTAAATCTTATCTTAAAATAAAATACATATCTTTAAGTATACAAAGACATTGAAAAATTGTCGGAATCCGAAACTTTTTTTTTCGCGTGTATGATGAGTGAAAAATAGCCCTTATCAACCCACCTCCTTTAAAAATTGATTGGACAATCTAGACAAGTGCATGCCTCAAAAAATGGCTAAATTGCTATGCATAGTTTTTGATCCTATAAAACTTATGTAACTTAACTATCTTGACCGATTTCACCTTTAAATAGCGCTAAAATAACTCTTAGATTTAAAAACTGTCTGCTTCAACGTATTTATCATACATATCCTATGAAATTACCTGTTTTCCTATTTCTATATGCAATAGTTTTTGCTGGATAAACCGAAAAAGGGAAAAGTTACAATAAATTCAATTACGTCATCAGCAGCAGCGTTAGTTACTTTTCTTTTTAGAATGGAGGGAAACAAAACAACGTTATTCGCTGACTTTTTTGTTTAGTAGAAAACAGTGTGTTTAAGATTAACAAACTTTTTTTTAATTTTTAAATTAAATCTGTGCTGATTACGCCTTACTTGACACATTATCTCCATATTTAATTTACCGTTCCTTTAGTTATATACTTAAATGTACGATTCTTATGCCCGTACTTAATTGCATCTTAAATTGATAAATAGACTAAAACTATCTATTAGGTTTTAAACTAGGCTAAATAGATTAAACTAGCCTATGCTAAAATTGTGCTAAATAGATTAAAACTAGCCGAAATATGGTAAAACACGGCTAAATAGACTCAAACTAACCTAATTGGGCAAAAATTATTCTAAATAGGCTAAAACTAGTCTAAATATTGTAAAACTGGGTTAAATAGACTAAAGCTAGCCTAATTGTGCTGAAACAATCCTAAATAGACTAAAACTAGCCTAATTGTGCTAAATATGCAAAATTAAGCTTAATTGTGTTAAATAGATTAAAACTAGTCTGATTAGACTAAAACTAGGCTATTTCTGCTAAATAGACTAAATTTACCCTAATTGCATTAAATATACTAAAACTAGTCTTATAAACTAATTGGACTAAAACTAGTCCAAATAGGATAAAACTGGGTTAAATAGAGAAAAACTAGGTTAAACAAGCTAAAACTAGCCTAATTGAGCTAAATATATGCCAAATAGCGAAAACTTGGGGTTACTTGGATCTAGAAGAAGGTTAGTTGGATCCAAATGAAAAATTGTTTAAATCCGTCATGAGTGCACTGTGTTTCTTATAACTGTTTCTTCTTTAGTATTGATTAATCAAGTCTCTCTCAAAACACAACGATTTCCAGGCAGATTTAAAACACTTTTTTTTAAGAGGGTGGAGGGGGTCCAAGTAATACCACAAGATCCAAGTAACCTCAATTTATTGTACTTTTATATACAGTAGCTTGCAAAAGTTTTGAGACGATATGTTTTACTGTAACCAAAATTTCTTAATGATGTAAATTAGTAATTTGTACCCCTTTTAAAACTCAATAAAATGCATCATTAGAGCACTTGAGACATATGTATGAATTAAAAATAATTCGCAAATTCGCAAAATTACTTAAGTAAAAGTTTTGAGACAATTCAGTTTTTCTAAACTTTTATTGAAATTAAGCATCTTAATGTAACGAAACACAGCAATATTTAATATTTAGTTACATATCCTTTTGTTTTGAGGACTGCGGCACATCGTCTGAGCATGAAATTAACAAGGCTTTCTAAGGTGGACGTAGAGATTTTCGCTCATTCCAATTGAAGATCCGGAAGGAGTTCTGCCTTTGAAGAATGCTTCCGCGTCCCGACTTTTCTTCCGATTTGTTCCGAAAGATGTTCAATTGAATAGAGGTCAAGTGACTGACTCGGCCACTGCAAAACTTTAATTTTCTTAGCTATAGACCAATTTGTCACCATTTTGGAGGTGTGCTTGGGATCATTATCATGCTGAAACATCCATCGACAAGGCATCTTTTTACGAGCATAAGGCAGCATGTGAACTTCAAAATATTTTTATAAACATTTTGATCCATAATCCCATCGATGTGTATGACGGGGGCGACGCCATCATGATGGAAAGACCCCCCAGACCATTACTGATCCGTTTCCGTGCTTTACTGTTGGACGTTGATACCGCAGATACATTCTGGTTGCTTTTGGAGGACGAATATAACGTCGGCCATCATTTCTAAACAAATTGAATTTGTTTTCATCGCTCCAAACGACCTTCTTCCGATCTTTGGTTGTCCACGTTTCATGCTCCTTAGCGAATTTCAGTCGGGTTTTCCTGTTCATTGCTCCTATTCTGATGAGAGGTTTTTTTATCAAGAACTCGTGCGAACAATCCAGCGGCATCCAGACGACGTCTTATGGTGTGCTTACTCACTGTGAGCCCCTCTTTTGTGGCCATCTCCTTACATATTTCAACAGCGTTCTTGTTTGGGTCAGCGACCGACTTTCTTCGGATCAAAGCGTCTTGACGTTGAGTCGTTTTTCTTGGGGCTCCTAATCTTGGAAAATCGCAACACCTTTACCATCCTTCCACTTCTTTATTATGTGGACAACTGTTGATTTTAGAATTCCCAACTGGCTGGCAATATGACATTTCTTCCCCGGTTCTTTAATAATTAAAAGACGAATGGCCAAAGGCGAACTTTTTCCTGCCTTCATACTGAAACTGATACAGATACTAATATTAAGATTTTCACGTACGAAATAGAATTCTAATGCCTTAAGGATTAAGCAAGTGAGTTTCGGTATACAACAACCCATCTGAGGTGCCGGTTTGTTTCGTGTTTTATATATTAAGCATCGCATATTCTAGAACATTATGGGAACATGACTAGTTAAAACTACTAATTTGCATATTAAAGTTATCGAAATTATAAAGTTATTTGTATAGAACTCGTATCAAAGGAAATAACGAAAATGTAATTTAAAAGCCAGGGACGGGATTCGGACCCACATCTTCTGCGTGAAATTCCTCTGTTATAGCCACTCAGCTAGAGGAGCCCTTGTGTGTGTGACAATATCACATGTATTTAAGTCTCAAGTATTAAAAACTTGAATTTTATGAGATCGTCTCAAAACTTCTACTTTCAACTTTTCAAATTCACGTTTGGTAATTTTTAAATTAACCCTTTTCACACACATGATTAGTTGCGAACCATGTAAGATGACTGAAGCTACAAGTTACTAATATACATCATTAAGAAATTTTGCTTACAGAAAAAATTAGGACAGAAAAACGTATCGTCTCAAAATTTTTGCAAGCTACTGTATATAAAAGTACAATGAATCGATGTTACTTGGACCTTGCGGTATTACTTGGACCCCCTCGCCCCTTAAAAAAGTGTTTTAAGTCTGTCATGAATCCATTGTGTTTTGAGAGAGTCTTGATTAACCAATACTCTACAAGAAGCAGCACTAACTAAGTAACACAATGCACCCATGACGGATTTAAACATTTTTTTATTTAGATCCAACTAACCATCTTAGAACTAAAAACATATAGTTACTTATAACAATTTTAAATAGATATAATATATATAGCAACCCTTTTTCTACCAAATGAAAGGAATAGAGATTAATGAGGTGTCTTCTATAATCCTGGTTGAACTTTACATTGATGCAAAAGTTGGTAGCACTTTATTTTTATTTGAGACGAAAAGCATACAGAAATGAATCAGCAATAGGATATCCTCCATAATTCAATAATGGTACACCATTTTTCTTTTCAGGATTAAGATGTTTTTATTATAAATGACTCAACGTTTTTCCAACAATTGAAAGTGGTAAGCAACTCCGTCGCTTAAAAGATAAATATGAAATTAAGGAAACAGTAATACAAATTTGTCTTTTACTCAACAAATTTAGAAATGAACAGAATCGAACATATTCGCATCTAGTTAAATGACATGGTGGTTATTAGTGTAGCCGAGCTACCAAGTCATTAACAATATATCATCGTAGGCTTCCTATATTGAAGTCTGTAACTGCTTGAGAGGAGTACATTTGCCTAGAAATGGAATTAGGGACAATATTTGAAAGCTTCTCCGATGGACCTAAGTCTTATCAGAGATTTGCAGCAATTTTCGGTAAATGTTGAATGATGCATTACTCAGTTAAATCCGATACGAAATGAATGTATGTTGGTCCATTTTACAAGCACAAACCATTGCATTAATCGGATTTCGATTCCGTTGGATGCAGAATTATGACCATTTGGTAATAAAATTAATCTATGATAGAAACGAAATATTTTAATTGATTATAAGCTTAGATAATCGCAGCATAGCACCAGATTAACACATATGTTAATTTTAAAAAAATAGATGTGGAATAAATGCAAAATAGAAATTTATCATTGGCGTAGCAATTCACAAATTATGGAAAAGGTTCAAGTAGATATTTTCAAATAAATTGAACAGTAACAATTGTAAGTTATTGATAAAATATTTAAGAGAATAATTAACCATTCGAATTAATTATTGTTAGATAGGTGATTTGATAATCTAAAAATTATACAGAATTGCGAATACTAAATTATGAGACAGCGGGGAGTTGAAAGAGGTAAATCCCCCCGCCCACACACACATGTATAATAAAAAGTCACAGAAAATAAACACTATTGAATTATCAGCGCATATAACAGTATTTCCCGTTAAAATCACCAGGGGACACAACACGGCCTTCCCGGGTTGCAGAACAAACAATTTGGTGTGGTTCACAGGTAAAAATGCACACAGGTGAACAGGTTCTTGTACACAGGTAAAAATAATTTTTAGTTAACTTTAATAGATTTTTTTATATTTAAAATATTTTTGGGAGATTGCCCACCAATTAGACAGAAATTTTGCATCAAAAATATCAATTATTTATCCAAATAATAAAGTTCTTAAATGTACTTAAAGCGGTATTAATTTCGTATTATCCGCATGCCAATAGTTAGTAGCCAAAGACATCGCCAAAAATTTCACTATTTATTGCAAATTTTTTTCCTCATTATTTCAGTGTTTAAGCGCCTATTTCGATTATCTGCATCTTCAATATGCACACACCGAAGTAATAGAGACATTTGATCGGTATATGGCGTACTGACAAAATATTTGACGTACTATCTAACATTATAGCAAAATATTTGGCCTGTAAAATTCGTTGAAAAATTTTTATGCCATTTTATAGCAATATATATGTTTGGTCTTTTTTTTCCATAAAATACTAGAATATTTTGGTGCACCTAAAAATTTTGACTCGGGGCAATCACCCCAGCTCCCACCCTCTCACACGATCTACGCCACAGATTAGAATAAATAATTGTGTATTAGGGGAAAGTAGGGTAATGACGCTCAGAAGGGCAATCCCGCTCACCCAATATCTCTAAACAGAATAGAATTGAAAACGTGCGATCGGTACCATCACCTAGCGAACTTCATCGTAAGTTCCCAGTAAGGATATAGTGACCGTCGGAAACAAAGTATTTTTGTGACCTCACGTTATTAGTCTACAGTTGTTTATTATAAAATTCTACAACATCTAACTTGAAGGTAAGTGTACACTCTTATTTTCAAATGTTAATTTACTCATTATGTATACAAAATATATACATTTAGCTGTACTTTCATGCTTTTATTTATTTTTGTAGTGCGTTGTTACGCCAATTATAATGCATTAAAACCCAACATGGCGATAACGGGTAATGACGCTCGCGTGGAATTCCAGAAGAAGTATTGCCAGTGGGCAACTTTTTTTAAATTCAAATTTGTTGATTAACACCACTTTTTTGAAATGGTAAAATTCCCCTGTTTTTGCCTTAATATGCCATTAAAAAGAAGAATTTTAAGATTTCAAAAAAGTGGTGAAAATCAAAACCTAAATTTAAAAAAAAGCAGCCCACTATATGTGTAACACAATATGTGTGCACAATAGGTGTAAAGTGTTCGCAAAAAGTCTGCAGTGGTGTGAACACTGAACAGCCTACACAACTACATATGTGACTTTTGTCTTACTTAAATGTTGTATTCAAACTCTGAGCGCAATTACCCTACCATGTCGGGCATTACCGCTCAATCGATGGTTATTTAAATAAAACGATAAAAATATTCCATAAACTTTAATGCAAATTAGTTGATTCCAAACTGTTCCTTATGCTTTGGAGTTATACTTCTTTAATAAAATATTCATTTTTTTGTCTAAATTTGACTAGCTATTCATGTTTTCCCTTAAGTGAGCGTCATTCCCTTACTTTCCCCTACTGTTTTATCTATTTTTATGTAATACGCGCGAAACAATTTAACAGGAAATGAACAGTCATTGTTAAAATTCGCATTTTATCTATTCAAAGGTAGGTGAATGCTGCAAATAATCATACGTAATAAGGTTATATAATTTTTTAAATGTTTTTGCTAAAATAGCTTTCCATAACAAAATATTGGGTCAAAATAACAAAAAATTGTATCATCAACCTGAGCTGTAAAAATATTTTATCAGCCAGTATGAGCCGGTCCTACAATCAAAGAAAATTAAGTAATAAAAACATTAAAATATGGCTTGCTTTAAATAGAAATTCAATATTATAGCTTTCATTAACACATTAGTATATTTAATAAGAAAAACTTAAATCCAAATTGGTAAATAACGTATATTATTCATATAGCATAAGAAATAATGAAAGAAAGTCCAATGAAGAATTTTCAATTCACAACTATGCTAAACTCGCTGCATCAAGCTTATGCATAGTATATGAGGTTGTACATTCTATTCTCAGAGAACGATTGAAATACTGACATACCGTATTAATGACCTCAATATGTAAAATCTAGATAACTGTATGTTTCTGTTAATTTTCACAAAAATGTTTAACAATTATTATGTTAATTTCACTAAACTAGAAAGGCATGAACTGCATTGAAAATGGCGACATTTTTAAAGTAAAATCTAGAAAATTTTTTACACCAGTGAAGAGCTAATTCTTTATATTAGCTATCGGTTATTTGCATTGTTGTCACTTCCCAATAAAAAAAATTCCGTGACATTTTTAATTAGCGACATTATTGACAGAGAAATATTCGATGAGAAATTTCGACAAATGTTAGATAATTAAATAAGAATCGAATGTCAAATTCCATAAAATGTTAACTCGCAATTGTTAAAGCTTGTAATTCTAACTGTGGAAGTCGTAACGACTTTAATAAAAACTAAATAACTGACTCAAGAAAAGTTGATAAAAGATTTACAAAAAAGTAATAATAATAACTGTCATGCTTATTGTAATTAAAAAAAATATTTAATTTTCTTCTAGTGAAATAGGACAGATATATTATTTCATTGAGAGAACTTACGGGGTAGATTTTTATAGGATTGACTTATATGAATAGAAATCTGGCTTTAAATATTCTACATTTGAAACGAAAAGCACTTTTTAGGGTTGGGATTTGATTCTTGCGGGTCAAGTTCGGATTGTTTATTTTTCTACATAAAAGATAAAATTGATATTAGAAATACAATTGTAAACTGGTTTTCCATAATTGTATTAAAGTATGGATTAATTTACTGTCATTTTGAGTTTCTGTTCAACGAAAAAAAAATTTTTTCAGATTCGAGTCTTGTTCCTGGTTGATTTGAATTAAAAATTTCGGGTTCGGATCAAGTATAACCTGAACGGTGCAAGACTCTAGTCCCGTATTAATTTCATTATAACTCAATCTATGTTAGTCTTTTAGTCGTTTTTCTTGTCTTCTTTGGCACTATAGGTTCTGACTTTCATAAACATTAGCCAATCATAAAGAATTTGACTAGGTCATTAAGGTATACATTACTATCTTATGCTTTTAAAACAGTCATTATGTCATATATTGTTGTTCTTTTTTTTTTACAGAAACGTAAAAAGTTTTATATATGATCGATAATGTGCGTTAAAAAGAACGATCGTGGAAAGAATTAAACATAACAGTTAACGTGGATTTAAATAAACTGTCAAGTGTGAGTATTACTCGCACTCAGAGGGTTCCGTTCAGTATATATATGAACTATAAACTGTATTATTAAAAAAAATCGTTACTAAAAGAAAAATAAGACTTTGTAAAAAATTATACAACGTATGGTTAAGTATAGCTGAATATATACTAGAAAAGTATGAATGGGTATACCGTAAAAGTTCAAAGAGATATGAAGCCTAAATGGTATCAAACTGATAGTGCTGACAACAAAAGTAGTGCATATTTAAACTTCATTTGGCATTTCATAAAAATAAATTCAGCGTCATAATAATCATTTCTTTTTACAGTGCAGCTAAAACAAAACACTTGTTCAAAGTTTAAACTTGACCTTTTGCTAAGCGCGCTTCGAAAGGAGGTCGCAAAGTAGCAACGCCGCCCTAGTCCGTGCTACGTTTTTCCAGATAGGTTTTTAATTAACTTTTAAAGACGCGGGAGGCGTATTGAGAGATCTACTCAATGCAAACTAGTTGCGAATCCCATAGTATTTATGTGATTAATTCTAATTAAATTAGTCTGTTTTCAACAACTTGACGTTTATTGCTTTTATACTGTACTGGACATTGTATTACACAAATGTATCATTAAAAGTTGTTATCTAGGCTTTAAAAGCCGATGGTACATACAGTACGCCGCCCCTGTCATTATGTATGTCCAAACCGTCCGTGTCTTTAAGAGTTAATATCTCGGGTAATTGCCAACGAGTTTTTTTCAAAAATCATTATCAACAATGCTTTTATATTTCTGCTACGATAGGTACCTTCAGCGCTCCTTAACACCTTTGCTGAATACCCACAAATCGAAATTTGTGTGTAACGGAAAAATGCGCTTTTCTCAAAAACTATGTGACCTATGGTAATCGCTATAATTTTCCTGCAAGAATTTAAAATAACCTAATTTTTTCATAATTTTAGTTTCAGTAGATTCGTAAATAGATGGGGGGGGAGGGGGCATATTTTTGCACTACATTTTCGATGATAGCTCTGAAAATATAATACATAAATTAAAAGCAATGTATTTTTGAGTTCAGCGTTAAGAAAGATTTCACACGATACCCCACACGAGATACAAAGAGAAGATTTTTTTTTTTTACGTAACTTAATTAGCCCCTCTACATTTTCCCTAAAAATATTTGTAAATATTTAATAACCTGTAAATATGTGGTTCAATAGTCTTTATTACTTCCCCCAAATTGAACTTTCCACGTTCCATAGTTTACGAGTAAAAAGGCTGTGACAGACGGACAGACAGGCACAGGAGTGATCCTACAATGGTTCTGTTTTTACTTTTTAAGTACGGAACTCTAAAAAAAAAGTAAAATAAACAGTTTGCCAAAATTGCATTCTGTTATTCCAAACTACACTTAACCCATTAACCACCAAAACTATGAGGTTGAGTTTTTCAACTTTTTAGCTGAACGGCGTTTGCCACCGCAAATCCTGAAAGATATTACTCGTTTTATGTGATCTTAAATTTTTGCGCCCTTAAGTAAAGCTAATCTTTTAATTGAAAAATAGTGGTGGACAGGTAAATAAATTAAACTTGCATATTTATTTTGACCGTTGCGTGAACGCAACACCAGCGGCTAATGGTTTAATAAAACGCACCAACTGAAGTGCAATAAGTAAATATTATTGCAATGGACAGTATTCCTGTGACGTCATATAAGGTAAAATGGCCATATTTATAGCCTCAAACCGAAAGGAAGAATAGGCTCCATTTCTTTATGGATTATTAAATATTAAGGTATTTATATTCTTTTAAGTGTAAACGAAATTTTCTGTAATTATCTGCATGCAATAAGTACGATAGACAATATTCATGTGACATCAAATAAGGAAAAATGGCGATTTTTAAAGTCTCAAACCAAAAGGAAGAATACGTTAAAGGAATAAATTAATAAATAATTCCTTGATGATTTTTTGTCTTAAAAAATACTCGTCTGAATTGCATTTTTATGTTAAACAACCATTTACTTTCTGTTTTAAAACTGTTTTGAATCCGAACTCGCTACAAAAGAAGATCGACTGTAGTTTCTCTGCACCATCCATATATTTATAAATAAATCATTTGCTCCACTTAAAAGGTTTTCTTCTTTTACATAATGCTCTTCATTTTCATCAAATATTAACACGTTTATTTTATAAGGAAATTTAAGTCTTCAGCTAATTTATAAACAAACTTTTTTTTTCTTTTTTTTTTAAATCTCTGATAAGGGAAATAAAACTTTTTACGTGTCTTAAATGCTCGGCGCCCGATAATTAATAAAGTATTTTCAGGCATTTTATCTTAATTAGATACTTAAAAAAGATGCAGTATTGTAACTTCTTTTTTAAAAATAAACATTTTTTCTAAAAGTATGTAAATTCCCTAATTAATTAAACATTAAATATTTTTGTAAACATATACCTTATCAGATAATTTTCTCGTTAAATAACTGTGATTCTTCGTTAAAAAGCTTTAAAAATTATAAAGCCTGGATTAAGCTTATTTAAACAAACAAATATATATATATATATGCATGTATACAGTGTGTGTTCGCACATTTTTGAAACGATTTTCAGTTCTTCAATGATTTAAATTTAAATGAAAATAAAGTAAAAACTTACATGGGATTAATTCGGAATAGGTCTTAATTATCGTCTGCATGATTAAAAAAGTGGGTAAGTGTGATCACAGATCGCACAGAGGGTTTCGTTTAATATTCCTTTCAAAACACTTTATCCTTATGCGAAATCTGTTAGTTCCACATTTCGCAACCAGGGGCCGCACTCTATTCTACACAAACCTCTATCCGAACGAAACTCCGTTTTACAACCTATCCGTAGGTATATTAGTCGAGGGGATCGGGACTATAGCACACGAGATAGGTAGGCGCCCCCTGGCGGTAAAAAGTGGAACTGAAATATGTAAAGCTATGTGCATAATATGAAAAAGTGGTCAAAGTGGTGTCGGCAAAAGTTAGAAAAGTACCCACCGGGTGCAATGGTGGGAGGTTAGAAAAATTGCTTAAAATACACAAGTTAGAGTCCGGTGGGTAAATAATATAAGACTTTTTGAAATTTTTATGATTTTTCGTGTGATCGCAATTGTTCTGCTATATGTATTCAAAATTTCAAGTCTTCAACTTAATTAGGGGCTCAGTTAGAACAAAAAGATTAAAATACACAAGTTGGATCCCAGAGGGTTTAATATAAAACTTTTTCAAAATTTTAGGATTTGTCGTTTGATGTGAAGTGTTCTGCTATAAGTATGCAAAATTTCAAGTCTTAAACTTAATTAGGGGCTCAGTTAGAACAAAAAGATTAAAATACACAAGTTGGAGACCAGAGGGTTAAATATAAGACTTTTTCAAAATTTTAGGATTTGTTATTTGATGTGAGGTGTTCAGCTATAAGTATGCAAAATTTCAAGTCTTAAACTTAATTAGGGGCTCAGTTACAACAAAAAGATTAAAATACACAAGTTGGAGCCCAGAGGATTAAATATAAGATTTTTTCAAAATTTTAGGATTTATCGTTTGATGGGATGTGTTTAGCTATAAGTATGCAAAATTTCAAGTCTTAAACTTAATTAGGGGCTCAGATAGAACAAAAAGATTAAAATACACAAGTTGGAGACAAGAGGGTTAAATATAAGACTTTTTCAAAATTTTAGGATTTGCGTTTGATGTGAGGTGTTCAGCTATAAGTATACAAAATTTCAAGTCTCCAACATATACAGTTTCTAAGAACGGGCTCTGTGACGGACAGACGGACAGACAGACAGACAGACAGAGGAGCAATACGAATAGGGTTTCGTCAGATGAACGAAACCCTAAAAATTGCTTTAAAAAAGAAATGGAAAATAAACAATGGATCGAAGGCTATATATTTGCGCTTTACAAAGTGGAATACGCTTATTCGATTATTTAAAAAAAAAAAAAAAAAAAAAAAAAAAAAAAGTGCGAAAAAAATGGTTTTAATATTTCTACACGTAAAATAAGTGTCACAATTAATTAAAAAATAAAGAAACGCCAAAGTTTACATTTGACTGGGAAAATGGTAAAAAATACATACCAAACAAAGGTACGTTCACCGGATTCTTATGTTTTAAGAGAAAATCAAATCCCCCAAAGAATTATCGAAAATCTTTAAACATTCCTATAGGAACTGTAAACAAAATTATATAATCTGATTTAAAGCTAACCAAAAAAACCACAAATATATATATATATATTATGTTCACCGCCTGATCCTAAATTATGATTCTCGGCATAAGACTTTGTGCAGACTGTTGCATGAAAATTTTTTGTCATGTAAAAAATGGAAATATGTAGTTCCAACTGATGAAACTTGGATATATTTATCTGACTGCAATAGAAAAAGATCGATTTGCTACCGAAAAAGACCTAAAATGTTGTTTCAGAGAAAATAAGGAAAGTTTTGTTAAAGGTTTCAAGATTATTGCTGTATTCTCTTATAACGGAAAATTTAAAATAAAGAAAGTGAAAAAATGTCAAAATTAACTTCTATTACTATAAAAAATATGTTTTAACAGCTGTTTTCAACGAAGATATTACATCACTTTACTCAAACAATCTTCACTGTGTTAATCTCTATCAGGATAAGGCTAGCAGTCATAGCTATAATTCTACTGCTATGTTTTTAAGGAAAATGATAAAGGAAACAGGAATTCAGGCTATTCCATTTAAATATATCCCATTCGCGTCTGAAGACATGTCTCCTATGGATTACTGTGCATTTGCATCACTTTTAAAAAATGTTCTTTATAGGCGGCATCGCAAAACATTGGATGGACTCTGAAGATTGTGGTCGAGGAGTGGAACAAAATCAACCTTGATATTTTAAGAAAAGCTCTTTTTTCACGGAAATCAAGATGTAAAATGACACTTCAATAAAAGCCTGTCAGTCAGACTGAACATACTACAAAATAAAATTCTTATCTTTGTGTATATTATTTCTTTTTCCAAAATCATTACAAAAATGTATGAACGCCCTCTGTATAGGATAAATACTTTATATAAATCATTTATTGATTTAATTAGAATAAAATTTTCTTACAATTTAATGCCTAAGTCTTTTAAAAAATCTGAAAACTTCTCAATACATTTGTTGAAAAAGAAATTAAAAGCCCTTTATATGAGATAGAAATTTCCAGCTGGACGAAACATATCCGGACCAGGATTCGAACCAGGGATCTCTTGACTGAAGCTGCCAATGTTCTGCCATCTGAACTATCCTGGACGAATCTGGAGAACCTAATTCACTCAGCTAACCTTATTCATCATAGCATCTGGTCCGATGTATAAATCAGCTCGAGCTCGACAGAATAAATCGCAGGTAATGGAACTCCAGGAAACACTGAATACGTGATTATATCTATATTAGTTTTGACACAATTATTGTAACTGTTAAATAAATCATATGAGATGTAAATTTCCAACTGGGAGAAAGATGTCCGGACCAGGATTTGAACCAGGGATCTATTGTCTGAAGCTGCCTGAATCCTGGTCCGGACATTTTTCGCCCAGTTGGAAATTTATATATCCTGTGATTTATTTACCAATTAGAATAATTGGTAAATCTAATATTACCTATACTAATATTACTTGGTATTAATCTAGTGTAAAAGACCTTTGTCTATTTATGTATATATATATTTTTTTTATCTTAAAACAAAATGAATAACTTATTCTTATTAAGTAACAGATTGAAAATGTCACTTTTCCTGAATCAAATATTCAAACATTCAGAATTTAGAAAAACAGCTGAATAGATTACATAAATTAGGATGATTTAAAATGATTTAAAAATTCGTAATTTAATTATATGCATTTTATGTTAAAGCAAAATGAATAATGTATTTATATAAATAAAAATAAAGTTCCTTTACTGTAATTAAATATACATACATTTAGAATTTAGAATTTTGAATGCTAAAGTGTTTGATTAGATTATATGAAGCTGTTTAAAATTTAAAAAAAAAAACTTATTTAATTTTATGTAATTAATTATAAAACAAAATTAATAATCCGGTTATGTAATTAGCAATTTTGATAATTGGATACGACGAAACGACACTTTACCTAATTTAAATAATCAAATATTCAGAATTGAGAAATTTGAATGGCAAATTACTCTGTGGTATTAAGATAGTTAATAGTGGCATTTGCTTATAGATTCTTATATATATATATATAAGGATTTCCGGTTATATCGCATCTGAAATAATTACCGAGAAACCAAATGATATGGAATTATTCATCGAAGAATTTATCCCGTTGTGAATCAGTGTGATTTAAATGTCTTTTTACTGTGCCTTCTGTCATATAAATACTTTGTAATGAAGTAAAAGTATTCAGAAGAAAATAAGATTAGAAATAAGATTAAATTTGAGAACTATCAAATAATAGTGAATATTTTGTAATGAATACCTTGATAGAAAATAGCTAATATCCATTTTAGACATTTTATGAAGAGCTGGTTTAAAGTTCCATTATTATTATTATTATTCCTTTGCATTATTACAAAAAAACGTTCTCGCGAAATAAGCTAAAAAAGGGACACTGACACTTATAATTGTTATACTTGTTATTAATATATTATTATTATTTCTTTGCATTATTACAAAAAAACGTTCTCGCGAAATAAGCTAAAAAAGGGACACTAACACTTATAATTGTTATACTTGTTATTATTATATTACCATTATTATATTATAATTATTATGAAGTGGTTGACGGAAATTGAAAAACATAATAGTGATTATTAAACCTTGGGCCGTTACGAACGCGCTCAGCGCGTCCATCTGGGTCTATCTCCCTACATTACGAAGCCGCTGAACGAGTCTATCTGATTTTTTCAATGTCCTAAACGTTACTAACGCGTTTATAGCTTTCTAGAACCATTGTTTTTTTAATCAACAAATGGCAGCACTAAATATCATTCTAATACAATTTCTCCTGATAAGGTGTAGATTTTTAAGTGGTTTATTTATTTATTTATTTATTTTTTTTTTTTTTGGGGGGGGGGGAGGACATATACAGAGTAAAATTGCGTCAGTAATGGGTTTTCGAAAGCTAAAGACTATTCGAACTGACCTTTCAAATGATTCCGAATGCAATTATTCATACTTATTTGATTACAAAAGTGATAACAGTTTTAGCAAGATTATGGTGTAAAGACTGAAGGGGGTTTATGTATATGCATTGCTTTAAAATATACTATACTGTACGATTTTTTTCTGAACAAAATAAGCTGTACATTATTTAAATATGTATATGTAATCTTTAAAAAATATTCTTTTATATATTTGGTACTAACTTAATTTAAATAACTTATTAAATTTGTGTTTTCAAACGTTCCTTCAAAAAGCGCTTCCAAAAATTTTCAACGGTGGGAGAAGAACCGAAAGGCGAAAACTCAACGGCCTAAAGGTTAAAGAACTGTAATTCTAATTATTAAAGAACTGTGAACATTATGAAAAGGATTAATGAGAAGATTTTGGTATTTTTTCTATGATACTTAAGGTTATCGGGAATTTATTGGTTGTTACAATTTGGTGGTATAATTAATATATGCTGGCCGAAAATTTTAATTTTGTACATCGTTTCTGAAACTTTTTACAGTCTACGTTACTTGCATTGTTCAAACAAGTTCTACGATAGTTTATTCGTAATGTTTGTCAATCGATACATAGACAAACGTTAATCATTTTTTCAGCCGTATTCTGATTAAAGCTCAACACATTTAGTATCCAAAGACCTATAGTTTTTAATTGTAGTGTTGTTGTGTTGCTGTTGCTGTTGTTGTTGTTGTTTTAAACACATTGTTGAACACACAAGCAGTGTTTCAATTTATTGCAGTTATCATCATCACCATTATTATTATTCAAAATATCTACAGAATAGTAATTTCCATTTTATTTAACATGGATATTTCACGATTTTTAAGAAAAATTAATAAAAAATTCTGGAAACTTCCAGATGACTACGTTATTAATAATCTAAGTGATTACTTGAAAAAATAATTTATGATGAAAGTCACATACTTTTGTTTTAATTTGTTAACCTTAAAAATCCGAATATGTTTAAAATTTATTAATTAGTCACATTATTATAAACTATTTCAAGAAATTCGAAATCTATATTTCCAATTTGAGAAAAAAATAAGAAAGAAAAATCATTCACTATGCGTAGATTATCTTTCTATCACATTCTAATCCTAACATAATGATATTAAAAAATTTATTTCTGTACAATGAAATCTATCATAGCCCGTTATAAATGAATAAGTACCACGCACTCCTTAATCTGTAGAAAACCTGTTGTAGTGCACTTTAGAGATCCTTTTTAATTTTACTATGTTTGTAGTATCGTAACATCATTCAAATGCATGGCAAATGATTTTTACCCATAGATTATAATGTAGTGGAATTATTTTATGCGTCCCTGTAGACAAAGTATAAATACTACTTTTTCTATACTACAGAGAAAGCATGTTTTAGTCCACCTCAGTGATGTATATCAATTTCATTTTGCTTGAAGTATTGTAAAACTATTAAAATACACTGCAAACGATTTTTCCCCATAGACCACAATTTTTCCCCGTAGACCACAATAAAAGGGCATTATTTTGAGTGCCCCTGTAAACGAACTATAAATGAGCAATTCATTTTCAATAACGAGCGCTTCATTTTCAATACAGAACATTCTATAGTAAACATCAATAACATATATAAATTTAATGACAATACGAGTACATTTACGAAAGTTAGATCACGGATAGACGACAGACAGATAGACAAACCGAATTCATAAACACTTTTCAACTATGCTAGAAAGTATTAAAAATGAATAAATATATTTTTGTGATATCATAATGAATTAATAACAGTATACATCTTCCAAATGAACGTCATACAATATTCTTAATCTTTAATACGGAAGTTCAATCTTTTAACCTTTAACATTCTTTAAAATAAGTCATTTATCATTTCCATCTGAATGGACAAAGTTTAATGTGATGGATCTTTCGTGATCAGAAGGCGTTGTCATGCTGATATAAAAAATGTAATAGCTGCAGTGATAGCTATATTAAACGTTATTATTACTAGTTGCGTGGAAACCCGACGTGTTTGTTGCTTTTGAATTGCTTCAGATCATTAGATTCTTTAGGGAAAAATGAAATCTAACTTTATTGTAAATTTAGAAGGCAATTATAGTATTATTTTTAAAATACAACTTTTCAAATAATACATTATATTTACAATTTAAGTCAAAAGCTTTCCCAATAAAAATGCACGTATTCTGTAACTTTATTTGCCAAAAACTTTTCATTATCCCAAGGTTTGGCTTCTAATTTCGGAACTGGTAGAAATGACCTCATTTTGGGTAAACTTATAAAAAAATGACTTTGTTTTGGTGAATTTATTCAAAAGCAGTTTATATTCATGAATTAAAATAAATGCTTAGAGAAATATAATTTTTCTAGCTAAAACATTTTGTTTTTACCGTCTTTATGAAAAGTTTTATTCGCCATCTTAAAGAACTGGTAGAAAATCTGTTTTTTTTTTGTTTTTTTTTTTTTTTACTTTAAATTAAATTTAAAAAGCTACGTTGGATTTTTTTTCTTTTTACGCCAATGGAATTTATCTCAATGTTCCAATCGACACACGAAGTTTTGCTTTTTAAAATAAACTGATTCCTGAAGCTTGAATATGTGAAAATAACTTTGTATATCTTGAAATTTTCTTGAAAAATACATCGCATACAATACATTGTATAATTCAATCGCAATATTATTTTCACTATCTATTAAAAAAAAAAAAAAAAAAAAAAAAAGTTAATTTCAATTTTAAAATGATGTCAAACAAAGAAATCTAATAATCTGTATCGTTTTCCCTTTTCTCCATTTTATCCCCAAAAATGGAGCAATTTAGTTGCCATTATTACAGAAATGTCATGAAAAGTTACAAAAAAATTAATATCTCGAAAACTAATTCAAATTTTTAAATTCTAACACCGCTTCAGATCCATAAGGATAACTGGCGTTAATTTGATCGCCCAACGTTTGAAATTCTAGGAGGAGTAGCTGTGAAATACAAAGGGATAGCCACTTTTTAATATGTTATTTTGATGAAGTATTAATTTCGTTATAAAAAAAATAGCCAGAGACAAATGCAGAACTATTTATATTGTTTTAACACTAGAACTACCGGAAGTTTGAGTCATGTTTTATAAAAATATTTCACACCAGAATTTTGATTTAAAACAGTTTAACTTTATTATTTAACGTTTTTCTTCTTTGTATCTTTTAAATTTATTTCATAATCAAATTTGTCGTTTGATCCGAAACATATTCGTATGGTAGCAGTCAAAATGATGGCTCACGGTAGTTCTAGTGTTAAATGCAAATAGGTTATTTCTTAAAGGAGCCTGCACGCGATGGAGATAGATTAGAAAAATTCATGCTTGAAAATTGTTTTAAAAGCTATAGTAAATCAGTCAATTAAGATATAGTTTTCAAACAAATTGCTTCTGAAAGTAGATTTTTTTCCCACTATTACAATGTAAAAATTGAAAATGTGCGACGTTTAGAAATTTAAAAAATTGCAGTAGCAAAAATTGCAAAACCGAAATTTTATCATCAAGTGTTGCCATTCACAAAATGACGCCAGCGTTACGCACGTAAACGTTTGTTCTTTATAATACAGATAGATAGGAAGAAAATTTATTTTGGAAGTCTAAACATCATTCATATACACTTTAGAAAAAAAAAATTCCTTTGTCGATGAAAATATAATATAACCACAAACGAAAATATACAATAACCTTTTCCGAGTTATCCACGATTCTGAAAAGAGTTTTTACCTTTAGAAACCTCAGATAGCAATATATTTTCGAGATTCAATAAAGCATTTATTTAAAAAAAAAAAAAAAAAAGTTTATTTTGTGCCACTGATTTTTGGAAACATTTCCGAATAGTTTTTATAATGTATTAATCAGTTTTCTCAAACTGAAATATCGGTTTCTAGGATTCTATCAATTCCCAGTTAAACATTTTCTGCTGCGTTATTGAATTTATGCATGTAATAGTAGAAAAACAATAGTAAATTTAATGAATATATATTACGTGAATTATCACATTGCTAACAAAGCGTAGAACCAACAATGTCGAGTACACAAATGGATTGTGTACTCATGAAGACTTTTCCTTCTTGTGCTGCAGTTGCAGCTTCACCAATATATGTGGGAAATGCTAAGCTGGGCATCGTCCTCGTAGCATAAATGGTAGAGCACTTGGAGAGCTATTCCAAGGGTTCCAGGTTCGATTCCCGGCTTGGACATTTTTCACATTGTTGGTTCTACGCTTCGTTAGCAATGTGATAATTCACGTATTATATATTCAATAATTTCAAACGCAATTTCACTGCTGAAAATTAATTGAAAAATTAATTAATAGTAAATTTCATGTTAATGTTAATTTTGTTAAAGTATCATGTTTGTCTGTAAACTATCTTTATTGAACATGAAAATGCTTAGTTCAGAATTGATAGCATCCGATAAACCTACATTCCTGGTTTAAACTAATTAATACTCTACGGAAACTACTCGAAAACGTTACCGAAAATCAGCGCAGCAAAAGAAACTTTATAAAATATAGCTTAAACTATAATTATTAAACGTCATGTTCACCTTGATTACTAAATAAAAATATGAAAGTTTAAATTCTGACATAATTTACTTAAAAGGTGCTAAAATATACATAAAAAAGGTCTTTATAGCATAAAACCGTCAAAAGATGTTAAAAACCCGAAGCGCGTTCAACTGTAATACAGCAGCCGTCATCAAGGGGAAAGATCAGGGGTGTCACATAAAAAGGTTTTTAATAGCTTAAAAACCGTCAAAAGATGCTAAAAACCCCAAGCGCTTTCAAATGTAATGCTACAGCAGTCATCAGGGTAAAGATCAGAGGACTCCCCTGAACACTCCCTTAATGACGCTGTTGTACTACAGGTGAGAGAGCTTGGCGTTTTTAACATCTTTTGACGGTTTTTTATGCTATAAAGACCTTTTTGTGTGTATTCTAGCACCTTTAAAGTAAATTATATCACAATATTAATCTCTGATATTTTTAAAAGAAACTTTGTTTTTACAAATGCTTCTTTAAACTTCGAAAATCTATTGATTTCTGAAGTTTCAAAAAACAAAGAACGCTTTTTTGGAATCGTGGATAACTCTGATAGATTAAGAAACATTTTTCTTTTCTTATAGTGTACGATGGTCACTTAATTTTGAGGATAGTGATAAGTTATACTTAGATATATATATATACAGGGAGATCTTTTTTAAAGTGACAGTGTTTGGAGCGCCCTGTCGCGTGATCTAATAGCCGGAATGGCACCAATCTTGGCATTTAGACTAATCAAGACATGGGAAAAAGGATTCCGTGAAAAAAAAAATTTAGTTCCAAAAATCGCAGCTAGGACATTTTGTGGCGCTTTGCAATGTATAAAATGTGAGAAAAAAAATACTAACACATACAATCGTACAGTTAAATTATTAATGTTTATTTACTACATTAACTTCCTCGATGAGGAATTAGACCACCTTCAATGTGAGCACCGTTCTCAGAAATAACACCGTGCATTCTGTGCACAACGTTCTCCACAGCCGTACGTAACATATCACGAGGAATATTCCGCACTGTCTTTGTTATGTTGTCCTTTAGAATAGACAAATTTGATACTCCAACAACATAAACTTGAGATTTCAAATAACCCCAGAGTCAAAAATCGCATGGCGTGAGGTCAGGGGAACGAGGCAGCCATGCAACTGGAAAACTGCGACTTATGACTCTATCATCAGTGAAGTTTTGGCGCAACAGCTGCTTTACCTTATTACTAATGTGTGGCGGAGCACCATCCTGCATAAAGATTATCTGTTGGAGACGGTTTCTTTGCTGAAGTTGTGGAATAACAAACGTTTGCAGCATTTCGTGGTACCTTTCTGCATTTATGGTGCACGTTTCGGGTCCTGTCGGAGTGATGGTCTCAAAAAAGAATGGCCCAATTACGAATTCGGCTGTGAAACCACACTAAACAGTGACTTTTGAGGAATTTAATGGGATTTCATGCACGGTGTGGGCTGCTCAGAAGCCCAAATTCGGCTATTTTGTGTGTTTACGGACCCATTGAGATAAAAATGGCACTCATCTCCCCACAGAATGTGCCATGGGAAAGCATCATCAATTTCTACCCTGGCAAGAAACGATAGAGCGAATGTCACTCTCTTATCATAATCACTTGGTTTCAGTTCGTGCAAGCGGCTGATTTTGTAGGGGTAAAATCCAATAACGAGCCGCAAAACTCTCCATACCGTAGAATAATTCATGTCCAATTGTCTAGCTACACCCCGGGCGCTGCTAGTACCAGCAATGGTTCACTGCGATCCTTCGACAATTGCAGTTGCCACATCAGTTATTACATCATCTGATACTTGTTTACGTCCTTTCCCAGCGCGAATGGTCAGTGACCCCGTTTCCTCGAACTTCTTAATCATTTTCTTAAAACCATTCAGCGATAAAGGCCCCTTTCGTAATTTTTTTTTCTGGTTCGAAATTCCCGAAGAGCTGCGGATGCATTACTTTGATTCATATAATACAGCTTCACCAGTAACGCACGTTCCGGTAACGTGAGAGGCATGTCCACTGGAGCTCGTTTACTTCAGCTAAGATTATTTGTCGGAACTGTGTACTACTTGCTTTTATAGCCCCTATTACTGGCGCTGTCATCGCACAACATTTGCATTTTTCTTTGTTACCCGTGTTTTATGCTAATTCTCGTTATTGTAAGCTACAGCAGCGCCACAAAATGCCCTAGCGGCGATTTTTGGAACTAAATTTTTTTCACGGAATCCTTTTTCCCATGTCTTGATTAGTCTAAATACCAAGTTTGGTGCCATTTCGGCTATTAGATCGCGCTACAGGGCGCTCCAAACACTGTCACTTTAAAAAAAGATCACCCTGTATATATGTGTGTGTGTGTGTGTGTGTGTACATTTAAATGTATCATCAACCGGTGAGTTTTGTTTGTAGAAGAATGGAATTTGTTCTATTTCAAATAAAATAGTACAAATTCCATTCTTCTACGAACAAAACTCACAGGTTGATGATACATTTAATTATTTGAAATTTCGAAGCTTACCGACTCTAAAAAATCACCTGTTCACTTATAATGCCAGAAACCTCCGAAATTCTGTAAAATTCAAAGTATCATAGCTCGATGAATTTTGATTGTAGAAGAATGAACTTTTACTGTTTTACTTCTCAGATCATAAAGAAAATTTTTCTAAATATAACTCATAGAACTCATGGACAATGTAAACACTTAAGAACTCTAACTTTTTGAAAATTAATGACAGAAATATATCATAGCATAATCTTACTTCCTGCCTTATTTTGAACTCTTTTGAAATTTACATTGCCTATGTATGTATATCCAATAGATAAAAAATTAAAGCGTTTTTCAAGCTTTCTGGGACGCCCTGTATATATTTTTGAAGATAAAGTTACTATTTTATTAAATTTCTTCGTAATATAAAGATAATCAGATAAAACAGATAAAATTTAGATCAGATAATCAGATAAAATTTAGATAAAACAGATTACCTAAAAATACACGCCAGAATTTTAAAGGTATTCAATCCCTTTTATGCACCAATATCTAATGATAATTTCCCTTTATATTGGATAATAGAATTTCGCTTTATACGATTTGTGAATTCTGCTGTAATAGTGGAGCTTTGATTTCAGCTTGCTTTGTTATGGTAATTCATCATTAATATGAGAATTCATCGGTATAACATGATGGATTGATTACTCGGGAACAAGAGTTGATGACATTTTGATTACATGGAAGATGAACTTGGTTTAGCTATAGCAACTGAGGTTTATTATTAAGAAATATTAGACGCCTTTCTTGTTTCGAAAGACCTTAAATCTCAAGAGGATCTCCCTTGAAGATGAAGATTCGAAAAGAGAGATTCTTTCGAGATTTTTCTTGAAAAGCTCTTCAGATTAGAATTTCTTTAGTGTCTAATTATTTTATGTATTATTTGGGATAAATACATTTTACTATATTTTTCAATTAACTAAATATTTAGAGGATCTCCCTTGAAGAAGAGGATTGAAAAAAAGAGATTATCTCGATATTTTTCTTGAAAAGCTTCTTGAGATTAGAATATAGAAAAGAACTAAGAATTTTTCAAAATTTTTAATTTCTTTTCTTCAGTGTCTAATTATTTTATGTATTATTTGGGATAAATAAATTTTACTATATTTTTAAATTAATTTAAATCTTGTAGATCTCCCTTGAAGAAGAAGATTAAAAAAGAGAGATTATCTCTAGATTTTTCTTTAAAAGCTCTTGAGATTAGAATATTCTTGAAAAACTCTTGAGATTAGAAGATAGAAAAGAACTAAGATTTTTTTTTTAATTCTTAATCCCTTTTCATTTAGTGTCCAGTTACTTTATGTATTATTTGGGATAGATAAATTTTACTATATTTTTAAATTATCAACGATGAAGAAAATTTATTTAGTTACTTTTCAAAATCCAGGAAAGGGCATTGACTCTTCCCTGTCCCTTTGAGCCCATGTCATTTATCTTAACATCTTACTATTCAATTAAAACAATAATCAGTATTTTTTTTCTCTTATTTAGTTACTGTGGTTAGTATTCGAGGAGACACTTGGGGGGAAAAAATTCCACTTTAGTTTTAAAGCGAAACGATTCCTAAAAAATAAAGAAACTTTAGTATTTTCAATCTCAGCTTAAGAATAGCACAATAATAATTAAGACTTATACAGTTTGTTAAGAAATTATAAAACGACTTAAATTTTTACAAATTTTAAAATAAATAAGAATTCCATTTATAATTAAAACATGAAATATCCTGCTAAAATACAATTATTCCAATTAAGTTTTGATAAATTCGAATAATGTGATAACGATTAAATCAATTAAAATCAGAACGGAGACGGCAGCACAGACAATCACTTCATCTAGTTCACGGCTGAAATTCCAGAATTAGTTAAAACTCGATTAGCATATTAAAACGCAATCGGTCTGCCAAATCATATCTACAGCATTACCGTGACGTAGATATGAAACTCTCGGTTTCTTTTCCAAGTCAAAATGATCATATTTGTACCAGGTATATTTTTAAATATATGAAATCAAATTGAAATAAAACCACGTAGTACCACGTAGATACAAGGTACCTTTTTAAAATAAATTTTCAGTTTCAAAGTACATTTATTTAATTTTTTAAAAATGTGAAGTTGGCAGGTGTACCATGAGAGCTCTACCTCAAGACCTAAAGCACGGAATTTCATCAAACTTCATCATACTCAGTTAGTATGGATGACATTTTGGTGTATATCTGTGTTTTTTAGGATTTCCGCGATTTTTATATCTCTGCACCTATTGAATAGAATTGCACCAAACTTTTTATGCTTAGTCTTAAAATCGATACTGTCTCAATTTTGGCTTCGATCACTCAATAGCAGGCGCTGCTATCCTATGCCTCCTGAAAGAGATTCCTTATCGGATTCCTTCCTTCAATTGATGCAGTTTAGCCAGCGTGTGGTTTCCCATACTATTTACTCCCGTTCTTATAACTTTCGTATGTTTCTAAACACATTGTTGTTGCAATCTTTCAGCTTCGTTTTCGTTATCTTTCATTAAGTTGTAATTGATTTTTATTCTTTACTTTGGAAATTCATAATTTCGATCAGTTTTTCAAACGAGCTTTGCATTTGCGTAGTGCAATTTAATGCATAATAATTTTTATTTTATTTTTTAAATGTATTTTATATTTTAAATGTTTTCAAAATACATGTGTTTTGTATTTTGAATTTTTGAAATTTGAAAAGTATGTATTTTGTATTTAGTATTTTTAAGTTCTAAAATCAATGTATTTTGTATTTTGTATCGAAAATGGTTTTTCAATGTATTTTGCCCAACTCTGCTTTAATGCAAGCCCAGGAGGAAGGGGGGACACGTATTACACTGCTAAATTTTTTGTGATGATTTGAACCAATTTTTGGTACAGCAGTATATCCATAAGTTGGCTAAAACTCGTTTCATCATTCGGAGCTATGGTTCAACAGAATTTCCAAATGTTGGAACGAGGTTTCACCACTTTATGGTTTCGGCTATTGTAGCACCAAAGTTGGTTCAAAAAGCACAAAAGTTTTAACAGAGTACAATTTAATTACATGAAATTAAGAATTAAAAAAAAAGAGAGACTGCACCAATATAAATTATAAAAAAAGCATTAGATCTAGCAGGATTGCAACATGCCTGATGTAGAATTTAAATGATTTTATTATGAACGGCACGATGAAACTAACAACAGCATCCCAGTGTTACATACAGAGAAATATATGATGTAACATAGTTTATAAAATTAAATCTTTTATAGGTGTTTCGCTGAAAAATTAAATGACTCAAGGATATATAAGTCACTTATATAAACGTAATATTCAAGTATTACACAAGGCTTCTGCATCAGATTGTTTTACTTTTATTAAGTTTAACTATATGTTAATTTATTATTTTAAAAAGTGCTAATATTTTACGTAGTATTTTCATAGAAAAGGGTATCTGATTGCATTTATGAAATATTTCGTCAACAACCGATTACTATTATTATTACTATTACTTATTAATTTTACAAACTATTCTGCAGATATGAAAATTGCTGCGGTGCATTTTACTTATATTAAACTGTTTTTTGTTTACATATTAAAGCACATAAATTAACGACTAAATTCCATTTTTCATAATTAAAGGTAAACATATATTAAGACAGACTTTAAACACAGTTAATACAATTCAATTAAAAGACATTTTTTCAACGTCATTATTACGTCATCTAGTGCTATCTCACCGCCCCCTGAATACTAGGCCTGAGCGCTCACACAAAAATGACACAAAAATGGCGGCTGCCGAAGGCGGATAAAAAGGTATCTGGTTGCATTTATGAAATATTTCGTCAACAACCGATTACTATTATTATTACTATTACTTATTAATTTTACAAACTATTCTGCAGATATGAAAATTGCTGCGGTGCATTTTACTTGTATTAAACTGTTTTTTGTTTACATATTAAAGCACATAAATTAACGACTAAATTCTATTTTTCGTAATTAAAGGTAAACATATATTAAGACAGACTTTAAAAACACAATTAATACAATTCAATTAAAAGGCATTTATTCGACGTCATTATTACGTCATCCAGTGCTATCTCACCGCCCCCTGAATACTAGGCCTGAGCGCTCACATAAAAATGACACAAAAATGGCGGCTGCCGAATGCGGATTTTTTTTAGCGTAGGTACGGTCACTTAAATGTTGACACCAGTATTTTATAAAAGATTTCTCTACCTTGTTTATTCTTAGAAAAATGAAGCGGGAAAAACTAAAAAAAAATTATTGGTAGGAATATTTAAGGGACCGTACACACGCTGAAAAAAATCCGCCTTCGGCAACCGCCATTTTTGTGTCAGCGCTCAGGCCTAGTATTCATGGGGCGTTTGCTATCTGATAGATTGACGGTAACGTTTCCCAACATGGTTTATTAGTGAGAAGTTGCCGAGCTAGGACATCGGCCAAGGTAGCTTAGTGGTTAAAACAACAGCACGGTACACTGTGGGTCAAGGTTCGAGTCCTTACCCTGGCTAATTTTTCACTCCAGCTGGGCTCATTCTATTAATTATGTTTAAAATCTGTCTTACTATATGTGTTTTTTGTTTGCTTGTTTATTTGGGGTTTTGTTGTTGTTGTCAATGCTTTACAGTCTTGTATTATTTGGAAATTAAGTTTTTTTTTTTTTAAATAAAATTAATTGACTGATCGTTATCGTAATCTAATAACTCAGATTTGGTAATTATTAGTTTTATTTAAATGTTTTACTGCTAATTTCAATACTTTTTAATCTTTACTTTTTATACTTTTTATTTTTTTACTTTAACATTTTAAAAACTTTTCCTGTTAGCATTCGGTCAGATCTAGAATTTAACGATTTGTATTTAATTCATATTTAAGAACTTTGGGCATACAATAAATTCTTATACCGAATGGTTTCGTACTAAAGCCTTTCAGTTATTCTTTTTATATTACTCATGTAAAATGACATTCATTGCTTTGTTTAAATAGCACGCTTGATCTATTTTTCAAATATTTTCCTATATTATTATCTGAATTTATTCAAACAGATTTCTTTTTTAAATTGCATTATTACAAATATATAAATTCCTTTCACGTACCAGAGAGGTGAAAATTTGAACTTTAAAAAAACTAAATAAAAAGGGTTTTTCTTTATTTAGTATCCTTTATTTGTTTAAAAATAATAAGTAAGTGGGGAAAATTATGTGTGCTAGTTTAAAGAACAATTTCTTTTTCCTAGAATACAATATTTTAGCGTAAATACTTTGCCAACAATGTGATCTTTATTATCCTAAATTTGTCTTAATTTCATTTATATTCAGTTTTACGAATCTGCGATTATAAAGCATTATCTGTTTTAAATTAATGCAACATCCGCAACTTGAAAAATAAGTAAATTTCAGTTTGAATGGGATTTAATTACAAACCAAAATTCAAAATTTATGCAAATTTATTGAAAACCTTTCGTGTTATTTTGAAGTTGTATTCGGGAAACATCATTTTCAATTTCATTACAACGCAACTCTATTTTGCATGCACATTCTGTTGGAATTAATTTCCGTACATTTTATGTCAAGCAAAGCATAGATTCTTTCTTTGAGATCTGCATTGAAAATTAGGCATATTACAAATTTGTTGTGTGCGTAATTTAGAAAATAATATGCATAATGTGAGAAGTTAAAAAAATATGGTTACTTTCATGTCTTAATTCAACTGCAGATTTTTTTATCAAAATTAATTTTTTTTTTTTTTTTTGGGGGGGGGGGGGGGGGGGCTGTAGAAGGCCGAAAAAGAGTGTTCTTTAGCAATTTTTTTTTCTGAAATAGGAATGAAGATTTAGCTCCTGATTTTTTTTCACGTTATTTGTTATCATTTTAAGAGCATTTCAATTTTTTTTTAAAACAAAAAATTGATGATATGGCTTGAGTTGCGTGGGTGGATGCCCTAGAGTACGCGCCGTGCACTTCCAATCAGGCAGGATCCGACAGATCGCCGGAGTCGTTTGTAATCAATTTCCATTAAGTATTATGAAAGTAGATAGTATTAGCTGGAGCTTCAATCACTCTACGATCAAAAAGTTGAAAATCAACGAAGTGGCAGTGATTTGAAAAAAAGGTCTATTTCTGACCCCTTTTTTCTCATTTTGGCGTGGTACTAAAAATATTTATTTTTTATATAAAATGGCTGAAAGTGGTCCAAGCTCCAATAAATTATATCCCCTTTAATTTAAAAAAAAACAGAAAGATCGATTTAATAATTTTTGCGTTCTGATCCTGCCCAGCTTGAGAAAAGTCATTTTGCGGCAAAATCTGTTTATAGTGCTCCAAAGCAGCAATAGCCTACGGATGCGTTGTGCTAAAGCACTAAGTAACTACGAAAGGACTTCGAATTCGGCCAAATCGTTAAAGACGGATAATCTACAAACTATAGGGAACAGAAAAATGTAAAAGAAAAGAAAATCGATTTTTTCAACCGAAAAAAAAAATCTTATGGGGTAACCTATTGAGATGTTTTACATGTTAATTAAATGTACCTTTTCTCTTAAACCCCTCATATGATCACTTAAAATTTTTTCGCTTAATTTTATTGAATATGTATTTAATAAATGAATTAAGGAATTTTTAAAAGAATAAATACTTATATATTTTATTGAGGTTTTGAAAAAAAGCGTTTTTGCACTGTTTTTGTACTTTTTGAGTAAAAAAAAATGAAAAAAATATTTTGTTACATTCCCACAATTCAAATTATGCCCAATGGGACAAACTAACTGAGAAGAAAAAATTACCAAGATGGCCATTATGGTTTTAAAAAAAAAAGGTACAAATTGTGGTGAAAAATGCTACTCTTCAGGCAAAGTAAAAAACCAAAAGTACGTTTTTACTCAGTTTTTTCTACACATCTGTACTTTTTGTTTTAAGACTTGTTTTTTTTTTTTTTTTTTTTTTTTTTTTTTTTTTTTTTCATGTTTTTCAATTTGTTTGGTTTTAGTTGTTAATTTAGTTGTTAATATTTCTAGGGTTGAAGTGTTACAACTAAGGGTATATGAATGATATCACAGCAAATTTTAATGGTAACAATGTCGCCAAATGTAGGACATTAGAATCTCTTGGGATAACACCCGGCTGTTTCTGCATTCGCCAAATGAAATGTAATAAAGACATGAGGTTTAGAAAAATGAAAGATTGTTTGGCGGCATCTAAGATGGAACACTGAAAAAGGTCACGAGCTAGAACGAAACGTGAGGATGAGTTTGAGCAAGCAGAAGAAGAGGACGGACCCACTTATGGGGCTGGTCTATAATTATATATGTATTACATATGTATTTTTCAATATGTAAATTCAATATGAAGATGTGTAAAATTAAAACAAAAGTTTTAAGTCTGTTATTTTTCATTTTTTCACACTTTTGAGCGGGAAGCGCCCTGCTTTGCAAATAAATTTAAGGTACTTCCAGATCCAGTGCACATGTCGAGATGGTCATTTTTGCCTTTTGCGCAGTACGTAGTGTAGAATAATATGATGAAAAAAAATAAACATGGATTTTTTTTTTCGAGTAGTTTACCTCCTTAATTTCTTACAATTGAAAGTCTGAAAATAAATGCAGCAATAACAACAACAAAATGTCAGAAATTCAAGATTTTCCAAAAGAGAATAAAACGTCTCTGGACATGTGTATTCCAGTACATCAAAAGAAGTTTTATGCTGAGTTTGGTCTCTGTTTCACAAAGTTTAAGCAGTTGTTCTCAACATTTCGTATACCTATCTATGATGTTGCTTAATTTTAGTTTCTAGGTTTTATTTTATTTTTTTTTCTTTTAACTGTCCGATCCTCACGAAATTTCAATATTTTGTTAAGGTACACAATAATATTCTTCGTATTGTGCGTAGTCGAGTTTTTTTTTTTTTTTTTTTTTTCAAAGGAACACGTAGAAATCTTTAATATATTGGCATCTACTGGACGTCAAAATGAAAACAGTGGGATGGCAGTAATAAAATTTAAAGTGAATGTGGGTAATACAGGGAATTTCCACAAAAAACACAGGCTTTAAAATACACAAAATATTGTACAATAAATACATATTAATTCAGTAAGTTGAAAAAAACTTAAAGTCCATACTTTTTTCTTAAAAATTATTTGTTAATTTATTATTGCATATTTATTTTGTTGCTGTTGCAGTTGCTGTCGTTAAACGGTTTTAGAGCATTGTGAGTATCATTAAAGATAACAATACTGCACCGTTAACTCTCTTTTTTAACTTTTTGGGCAAGTGCTATTTTTGTTTTGAATCTTTTAATTTTCTTGTCTATGCTTTCGATGAAAATTTTGTAAAAAATCATTAAAAATATGTTATGAATAGAAATTTTACAGCATGTTTATTATTTTTAGTGCTCCTAATCTGCGCATAAGAAAGATTTTTAAAAACAGATTGAAAATCTTGTTTATTAATCAAATTATAAAAATATTTTCAATGTGTAGATTAGGAACTATAATAAATGATGATGATATGATTTTAAAGAATTATTGATAAAAGATTTCAATGTTAGACACTTGAATACTTTCTATATTCTGAAAGCGAATTATTTTGAGTCAGTTTTTACTTCTTCTTTAATAAAATAAATTCGAAAAATAAATTTTAAATGCAATATGCTAAACTCTTTTTTTGTTGTTGTTGTTGTTATTGTTATAGTATTGTTAGGTCAGTCAGTAACATCATTTCTGCACCATAAATCACAATTTTTCTCCCAGATGTTTAAAGATGTAAATTCAAACTCAATCTCGCTGTGAGTTCCTAATTCTTATAGCTGAGCTCACAGTAGAAAAATCTGAACATGGAGTAACGCTTTGACTTGCATAAACAATACTGTTTACTGGCCTAAGCAAATTTCTGTATACTTGAAGATATCATTTCAAGGCACACATTCTTTTTGATAAACTACATAAACTGTATTCCATATGCATTTAGAAGAAATCCTGATAGAAAATGACGCCAAATAGAGGTAATTGATTGACAATGGCATGTATTGTCTAAACACGTTATTTTCTTATACACAATGTTTAACGAAATGAAAATGTTAATTTTTCTCTCTTTGTCACTTTATATTTAAATTTTCCCAGGTATTTCAGAAACATTCAGTAATTATTTATTTATTACCTGAACCAACACATAAACCATAAATCATAATTAAAGTTCGCATATATCATGTTGCTCGAAAATTGACATCAGTATTGCGGGTTTACATTTATTTTCTAAAACAATGAATTTACTTTTCTCAAGAAAAAAGTATCTCCAAATCAATAAATATCCATTACTTTACTGATAGACTTAGAATACAAAAAATACCATCATAATATAGCAAATTACATAATAATGTTCTGCTAATTATATAGTGTTAGTATCAACTACAATTAGTGAAAATTTCTTCTTTTGTCGCCTTTATTTTCAAACGCCTTTAAAAACCAACTTATGGAAACTTCTATAGATTCTACTGTATAATTATAATGCTAATTATAAGTTTATCCTCCTTTGAAAGAATAAAAAAATTCTTAGACAATCTTTTCACATTCTTGAAAGTGTCAAATTTTCCTATAAAACAACTTCTCTATATTCATTCTTTCTTTCTTTCCTTTTTATCTATGTGTTTTTTAATTGTAAGAATTGATTTTTTTTTTGTTGTTTTATTTTAATTTTCGCATTTTAAAGCTATTTGCAAATACAGTGAGTAATAATAAGTGTGTGAAATTAATATATTCAGGCGTCTGATATTAAAGAATTTCTGGGGGGGGGGGGGGGGGTTCTTATATTTAAGTTAACACGTAGAAAAGAGAAGAAAGTTTTTTTTTTTTTTCAATAAGTAATTTTAGTTTCTGTTGAACATAAATAAAAGGTCTTCGGAATTTTTTAAAAGAACACAGTCATAAAAAATGGCATTTGTCTATAAAAACAAATTTCAACGAGGATGCTACAAGTACTAAAAAAATGTATGTAAAGAGAGGAAAAGGTAAAAGAATTCTTACATGTATATAGCAAGGGTTTATTACACACAATAAATATTTATAAATATTTTTTATTATAATTACGATTTTTTATTTGCAATTTTATATTTATTAAAGCGTTAAGAAATATCTTTTGCCACATGCAGCATCTATGATTCTCCATTCGAATTCAGGATCTGTGAGATCATTCACAATTTCTTTCACGTTTAATCACATTCTTTCGCACAAATTCTTTTTCCCTGAAAACAATGACTTTTGCATTGAAAATTTAACAGAATGATTTTATTATTATTTCGAGTTCTTTTGCTTCAGGTAAATATAGATGCAAACAGGGTAATAGTAAGGCATTCTGAGGCACTAAGTCAGACTGAATTTTTTGGGATCCTTTTAAATTAGCCTGTATTGATTTATTAAATTTTCTAAAAGTATGTACTTATGTACTTGAACAATCATTTAAATATCTTGTGATTAGCTGTTGACATTCATGTGCAAGTCTTAGAAAGCTGCATCAGAATCATTGCAAAATATGTCCGTTTTATTTATTTTTCTACAGGAAATTAAGATGGTTAACGTGATTCTGAGAATAATTTCTTCTACTTACTAATAATTATAATAGTAATGCTAAAATAATTTGTAGTTATTACTTTTCAAAATAACAGGCTGAAATCTCAGTACATAATTTTTTAATTTATTGCTGTTCTCACGTTAAAAGCAAAAGAACTTTCAGAAAATGTTGTAAAAATTGGCATTTTTAACCAAATCAGTGGACGCGTCAATGCGTCAAATAAAAAAAAACTGCCTTTACAAGAAAACAATTGCTTGTAACTCTTTATTTAACTAATTTAACGAAAAAATTCAAAAATTTATTCGATTACAGATCACTTCAATAGTTATGCTTGCAAGTATTATCTATATTATAAAGGACAAACATATCTGTGCGTAACGCATACGTCATTCTGTAAATGGCAACACTGAAATTTGAAATAAAATTTTTGTTTTTGAATTTTCTCTACTGCAAATTTTTAAACTTCTAAACATGGCACATTTTAAATTTTTACACCGTCGTATAAGGAAAAAAACGCTCTTTTAAATGCAATTTGTTTGAAAGCTGTATCTCAATTTAATTTTGAGATATTAATTTTTTTTTTTTTTGTAGTTTTTAATACATTTTCTGTAATTGTGGCAACTGAAGAACTCCATTTCTGTTGAAAGTCGTGGAGGGTTGAAAGTAAAGGGAAAATAATCACGGAGGAATGAAAATATTATATTTCTGTACCTTTTTGTTGCCATTTTCTCATAAAAACTGAAAAAAAAATTCAAATTAAAATACGTGCTATGTCAGCGATTTTTTAAATTTCTAAATATCGCACATTTAAAATTTTTAAACTGTCAAATAGAGAAAAAAATCTATTTTCAAATGCAATTTGTTTCAAAATTGTATCTTAATTGACTGAGTTATTATGGTTTTTAAAATAAATAGCCGCCCGTGGCAATCAGTTTGGTTTCCCTTTATTTGTATGCTAGGCATTGTATTATGTTACTTTTATCCATAATTTAATTTACTTTCTCAATCCTTCGCCAAATTGGAAGATTCTGATAGATAGAGAAATCGAGAACTCCCTACTTTTATGTTAGTCGGGGCACAGGTGATAAACCGCCAAACATTGTACCCGTCGCATTTTTTTCCATATTTCGTTAATTCAGATTAAAATATAATCCTTTCACTCATTTTATTTAGAATGGATAACTTTAATTTAAAAGTGAAACCTTTAAAATTCATGACTTTCACTTAAAAAAAAATTCTTTAAAAAAAGAAAAAGAAAAGAAAAAAATAAATAATACCATAAACCATTTAATTTCAACATCAAAGCATTGTTTTAATTTACCCCTCGAAAAATAACAAAGGCTGCTGGCGAGTTAAAAAATGCTATTGGCGAAAATTGCGCCCAGCTAACATAAAAGTACGAACTCTTTGCGATCATGGCAACTTTTATGTAGTTTTGTTTGAAAAAAAAATATTTTGATTAAATCGGTTGCCAGAAAAGATTTTCTTTTCTCGCCATGGAACTTTTCTCTATTTCGCCAAGTACCTATACTTTAAAAGTACCTTCATTTATTTATTTATTTATTTATTGTATGTTAAATTAGATGAATAAAAGACGGCACAGGTGTCATATACGCACTACGTTGGCGCGACTTTTTTCTGACACCAATGTCATGTACGCACCGGGGTACTTAACTGGCGCCAAAGTGTCGTTATTTTGCTTGATATGGTAACCCGGATGTTGTTGTTTATTTATTAATAAACTAGCCGCCCTTGGAGCTTGCTCAATCCTTCGCCAAATCGGAAGTTTCTGATACAGAAATCATTAACGCGATACTTTTATGTTACGCAGGCGCAGGTGATAAATATCCAAACACTGTACCCGTCGTACTTTTTTTGTATTTCATTAATTTCATTTAAAATATAATACTTTCACTCATATTATTTAAAAACTGAAATATTTAAAATTTACGACTCTCAATTATTTCTTTAAAACAAAAAAAAAAAAAAGAAAAGCAATAAATAATACCATAAACGGCACAGATGTCATATTCGCCCCATATTGGCGCGATTTTTTTCCGATGCCGATTTGGCGAAAACATGAACAGCATAAACAACAACGTCCGGGTTACCATATCAAGCAAAATAACGACACTTCGGCGCCGCTTAAGTATACATTGCGTATATGACATTGGCGTCAGAAAAAAATCGCGCCAATATGGGGCGAATATGACATCTGTGCCCCATGAACCACGACATTTAATTTCAACATCAAAGCTTTGTTATAATTTACCACGCGAAAAATTGTTTATAACAGTCGCATGAAATGGACTATTATAATACTGATGACATGGATAGAGATGAAACAATATTTGGCGATTTATCCCATGCGCCTGGCTAACATTAAACTACCAAATTGGCCACCTGGCATGTAAAAAGCGAAGCGATCAACCCGGAACTGTTGATGACAGTCACATGACTTAAGCTATTATTATAGAGATTGTTTATTCACTTTTATTTTATTTTTTAAAATTATATAAATTGTTTTGCTCTATAGTTATTAATTAAACTTTTTGTTTATTTATTGTTATCCCCTTTTTAAAATATTACAGAATAACCAATGAGATGCGTTTCATTCGGGTGTTGCCATTAAACAATTAACAAATAATCGAGATTTCTGTGCCACGTACGATACCATAATATATATATAGATTTTCAAGCATAAATTATTTTTAAATTTATCTCTATCACGTGTAGCTCGATTACGAAAGGTTAATCCGCTTGCCCTTAAAACAATGTAAAAAGTGCAGCATTTGTTTCCGTCTAATGTTCCATAACAAAATTAAAACTTCCTCTATGGAAAAATAAATAAAATAATGTAAATAAGAAACAAATTTAACAGACATGTGATTGAACAACGCGCTTAAAGCACCGAAATGATCGGAAAGACTGGCGTAAATCGAAAAATCTTGGGTTAATAACTCCTATCATGCGGTGACATGTGAAAGTATCTCTTTTAATAAATTTCAAAACTTTATTTGATTGCATAATTGATATTTTTCATATAAAAATTCTTTTTGATGTTAGTGGACAATCTAAAATATATATTACATGTAGAAAAATAATTTGAGTAAAAAAAAATGGCTTTCACCTATATTCTGTAACCCGAGGAGCTCGGGTCCGATCCCCTAGTACTATATAATGGTAAAATTTAGTTTATCAAGTAAAATTTAGTTTATCAGGATCCCCTAGTGCTTTTAACGTTTAAAAATGAGTCCGAAAATGTGTCAAAAAGCTTCGCGTTACTGAGTGGAAAAATGCTTTATTTAGAACACTCTTAAAAGAATGTAATACCCTAGATTGTGTTCATCCGGAACCCTTGATTGAAACTAATAACTTGTTTTCTTGCCCCAAGTACCACAACCACCAATTTCAGAATACTTGCAATAACCTCAAGGCTGTTAATTTTCAATGTGTGTTCCCTAATTAAATGTATACCTGTCATTTAGGTGTGACTGCATAGCTACTATATGGTAGTAAAACATTCGTTTCAGTGTATTTCATCTCGAAGTATACCATCTCTCTGCCGAAAGAAAATTGTCTTCAAAAATCTTTGGTGCCCTTTGCACTCAAATGTTCTACAGGGGACAAGGGACCTTCATACTCTTTTTATATTTTATTTTTTTAAATCGTACTTTAAATACTACTCAAGAGCACACTATATGAATTATGGCATATATTTATCACACAAGAAATTAAAAAAAAAATTGAGAAAAATAAAGAATTTTCTTGAATATTTTAAGCATATGAAGAACTTTTCAAAATGTATATGCGCATACCATATCAATCAAAATCCCCAATATTTTTTTATGCAGTTTGGTTTACATATACAAATAAAACTGTGCATTGAATTTTATATATTTGAATATAAAGGTAAGATAAAACATATTTTTTTTTAATTTATAAAATTCTCAGCCTTTTTGCATCGCATTGCTGCACTTGATTACCTCTAACTTTTTCAATTATATTTAGTTTCAAAAAACTATACTCAGTTTTACTTGTATATGTAAACCAAACTAGCATTTAAAAAAATATTGGAGATTTTAATCGATATAGAATGCGCATGAGGCACTTCGAAAAGTTCTTTATAATGGTTAAAATATTCAGTAAAATTCCTTATTTTTCTCCCAAAAAAAATGTAATTTCTTGCGTGATAAATATATGCCATAATTCATATAGTGTGCCCTTGAGTAGTATTTAAAATGCAATTATACAAAAATAAAAAAATGAGTTTAAAGGTCCACATTTTTACTCATATATAGTGTTTTAAAATGCTCGAACAATATTGTTCTCTTTTGTTAGTTTTATTTTTTGAAAATGGATTTTTTTTTTTATAGATTTAACAGCCTCATGCTCTTATAACACTAATTTGTCTAAAACCCTGTAAATGAAATTACCGTAGAAAGATATCTAGAAGATTTCATACATATTTCCGCTACACAAAGTACTCAGAGCATGTTAGAGTGATAAGCTTATACAGTCGTAGAAAAAAAAGTAAACACCCCTACTAACTCTGCATCAAATTATACACTGATGTCCAAAATTAAGGACCAGTCACAAAATGCTAATTTTTAAGTAAGCTAATACTCAAAAGGAGATAATATAATTCAAATAGTTACTATCCCTGCAGCACAGCTAGTCCATATACCATCTCATTCATGTCACACATGGTCACAAGTGTCACAGTCACTACGGTGAAACAAAAAAATAGGAAATTCCACACGTCTCATTATGAGTCTCAAATGATCACTATATGTGACTCCACTGAGACGTCAATGTGACTGCTGCTTTGTGACGAGTCACCAGGTGAATTTACAATGTAGTTACATTGTCACTCTCATGTGACTGTCATTTTTAGACTCAATTTCAAAGTCATCATGAACGTTGCATTATGATAAGTCACCAAATAATATCACATTGTCACATGGTGACTTTTCACAAAAGAGCGCAATGGGGACTTCACAGTAGTATCTCTGTTACCTGAAAGTCATTATGTGACTTTAATGTGACATTATTTGGTAACTTATCCCAATGCAGCGTTAACGATTACTTTGAAATTGAGTCTGAGGTGACAGTCACATGAGAGTCACAATGTAACTACATTGTAAAGTCACCTGGTGACTCGTCAGAAAGCAGCAGTCACAGTGACGTCTGAGTGGAGTCACATATAGGGATCATTTGAGACTCATAATGAGAATTATGGAATTTCCTATTTTTTGCTTCACCGTAGTGACTATGACACTTGTGACCATGCGTGACATAAATGAGATATTATATGGACTAGCTGTGCTGTAGAGATAGTAATTATTCAAATTATATTATTTCCTTTTGAGTATTCGCGTACTTGAAAATTAGCATTTGTGATTGGTCCTTAATTTTGGACACCAGTGTAGTAGAAGAGAGTTACTGGTAACAATCGATTGAAAATAAAGTCTACTGTGAAATGATGTATATAAATTTTGCTTCGGGGACCATCTACAAATCAAAATCAGCCCAAACTTTGTTTTTTTTTCAATGTCAAAACCCAATTTTGACACTATATTTTAAATCTTCGGTTCAAATTATGCCTACATGCAAAATTTCAACTCATTTGTATGATATGTTTTTGAATTATAAACATTAAAAATTTAGAACTTCTAATGTTAAATTACATTTTCATATTTTTATTAATATCTCCAGAAATTATAATCCCAATAGGATATTTTTTGTGCGGTTATAATACTGAAAACCCAAACATAAATACATTGAATTTTTAATTTAAAAATTTTTATGATATGAATTATGTATTATGAAATTAATATTCGAAAAAAATGTTAATTGCAACCTACAATATTTTTGATAGATTTATATTTATTATGTCCTGTTTTATATGAATTCTCCATTTCAATTTTTTATTCCACGTAGTTTTCGAATTACGCTTAAAAAGCGTCAAAATGATGGTTTAAGTCTATGATGTGCAGAAAAGCATAGTTTGAAAAAAATGTATTTTATTCATTTTATTGAAACATTTGGGCTTGTAATAGTCGAAACATATTAAGAGTGTGAAATGGTCATATTGGCAAGAAATAATACATTAAAAGAAGTGACAGTCATTTTGTAACATTTCAACAATGCAGTACCGAACTTCAATCTCGATACACCTTCTAAAATAGGCTCATTTTAAAATATGTAATTAATATCTCTGAAATTAATCGCAAGAATTTCATAAAAATTTGTATTTAAGCTAATTGAAAGGTGTAGCATTTATTTATGGTGTCAAACTTGGATATTGCTATTGAAAAAAAACGAAGTTTGGGTTCGCTTTGATATGTAGATGGCCCCCCCCCAAATAAATTTTATATACATCATTTAAAAGTAGACTTTATTTCCAATCATTTGGTACCAGTAACTTTCTATTACAATAATTTGTTGCAGAGCTAGTAAGGATTTTACTTTTTTTCCACGACTGTACTGTGCATATTACGATATGAAGCGTGTGTATATTGTTAATGCTACATATAATCATAAATATTGTCAATAAGCTATTCTTTTAGTAATTTTATTATTCATAAAGGAATAAAAGATAGGTAGTATAAAGTTTGACTCGGCTTCAGTTACATTGATTAACAAGTTAAACAATTCTTCTTAATAGAAGTTCGTTGTAACCCATTGATAAAAGTTTGTACCCCTAATCAAATCGATTAAAAGCAAGAAGTAATCACTAGGGATTGTCTTTAGATGTCATTAAAGACAAGTTCTAGGAATTGAAAACTAAGGAATGGAAATAGTAACTATAGTTGGAATATATTGCCCTTTAGTAAAAATAAGAATATTTGCCTTCCATTATAAAATGTGCAATTTTTAATTTAGCCTTTTGCTGAGTCAGTAAACAAATATTTCTAAATATACTGTTCACTAAAGTAAATTCTGATGCAAAATACTGTTACAGACAAATATATATATATATATATATATATATATATATCCCTGCCGGCTAAGCCTACAGGTGGAAGTAGATTTCAAAGTTAATACTTATTTCACCAACAAAAACTGAATCAAGGCTAGAGATAAACCCAGTTTAACAATTTTATCTGGCCGCTTTTGAAAAATTTTTTAGTTCATTTTTCTGTAAGAGCTGGTTTTATCAGAATCATGTTAATACGATAATTTTTTCTTCAACCCCTATTCTTGTTTAATTTGTTTTTGATGTAACAGTTGGTCCTATCAAAAATTTGTCAATGTAAAAGTTGTAGATAATATTAAGAATATTTATAATAAATTCAAGCGATTTCATATCTTGTTAATTGACGAAGTTATAAATTTTTTCTTCTTCACCCCCCTCCCTTTTTGTCGTTTTTATTTTTATTTTATTTTATTTTTTATTATTTTTATTTTTTGCGCTAAGAGTTGGTCCTATCAAAAACTTGTCAATATAAAAGTTTTAGATAGCGTTAAAAATATTTATAACAAGTTAAGCTAATTTTATATCTTGAGAATTAACTATGAATTTTTTTTCTCCCTAAAACCCTATTTTTTTCGCCCCTTGAGCCCATTTTTAATTTTATCAAAAATCTGTCTTACGTAAATTTTTTGCTCTTTTCTTAAAGTAATAATAAATTTAAACTGATTTGATATGTATTATAATTAAAAAGTTATGGGGGTTTATCAGTTTTCACAAAACCCCTCCCTGTTTCTATCCCCTTGGTCCGATTTTGCTCATTAAAGAACTTGACCGAGATTTTCAACCTTTTGATTTTATGTATCAGTTTGCAAGAGATTTGTGCAGAATTACGGACGTTATCATGTCCATTAAAAAAGTTATACAGATAGATAGATAGATTTTCGACCTGGATGTGGTTTTGGGTTCTAGGGATCATGATCGGTGTAGATCTGCGAAACGTTTTCAGAAATTCCAACATAGCAGAGAATGTAATAGGTAGCATTTCTTACGAAATCTACCTAATAGAGGCGTTTTCCATATGTTCAAAACGTCTTTATTACATAATTATTATATCAGGTTGTAACGAAAGTTTTCCGTCTCAGCCAATACGGTTCTGCGTTGACGTGTTTGCTCATATTTTGTCAAACGAAATTTGCATTTGAAAGAAAAAGACTTGCTTTATAACACTGTGTTGTCAAATTTGTAAACAAAACATCGTTATCATTAAGTACAAGGTGTTTGAAATGGAACTATCACGCTACCAAGATTGGAGCCATCAGTTACTTCCAGTTCTGTTTCAAAAAGTCAGCTACAGAATGTCACCGAATAAGTTTACAGCTTTAGGTAGTAGTGTTGTATCATATGACACTGTGAAGATTTGGCGTAATAGTGGTTATATATAAAATTACAGTTAATTATATATATTATAATTAGCATTATGTAATGGTAATTTGGCGGAACACTTTCGTTACAACCTAATACTTTATATTTATATAAAATTTATATTGTCTAACATAAAATGATTTCATATAAAACTGATCCAACTTTGTATTATAAAATTTAATTTTTATACATGGAAAAACAGGAACGAAAGTTAAACAATTCGATTTTTTTGCAATAATATATGCAAGGATAATTTCCCAATAGAAAGTAATAAATAAAGAAAATAATAATTTATCAATCGTATAAAAAATATTTTTTCATATTTTTAAAACATAATTTCTGAATTTATATTATTTTACAACCACACAACAATACCCGGAAACAGAAGGTATACATCAGCTTCAATACTTTCTATCATAACTGAACAATGCTTAAGGCTGTTTTCTGATGCAGTTTTTAATTTTTTCACAAACGTATCAAATTAGCGGATTTGCTTATTAAGAAACTATATAATCGAAATGTTTTTTTTTTCATTTTTCGTTAAAGGCAGAAGATTTTTCATGAAATTATGTCAAAGTTGGCATTTTGAGCCGAATTTCCGGGCGCGACAACACAGAAAAGGGGAAAAACTGCCGTCGAGAAACAATAGCCGCTTATAACTGAATATGTGTTTCAATCATTGGAAAAAGAAAAACATATATTGAATTATAAATCATTTCGATAATCATGACTGCAAGTATCATGCTTTTATGATTAAAAAGGTGTCATAAATTTTCTCGTTGTTGTGCGTGGAGACCATTTTTTTTAAACTTCAAATTGCATATTATTCAACAGGATTGGTATAACACGCCCCCTAGGTATCAAATAAAGGGAAAATAAAATCCCTTCTTCTTCTTCTTCTTCTTCTTCTTCTTCTTAATCTTCTTTTAATAATTTAATGAATATTTGCTGTTAGAAAATATTGTACTCCAATATTTTCAGGCAGTTTGCTTTTGTATTTGCACTGCAACTGAAGTTATTTCTTTTCCAGATATTGGTTGATATCCCATTTAGTGCTTAACAGTTTCCCCAATACCATTTATAACACTTTCTCCATAGCTAGTTCTTAAATTTTCCAAGTTATATTCGTTTTCCGCAATAAATTTGGGGGGGGGGGGGGGAATTCAGTATTACATCGCTACGAAATTTCAGAAACTTTTCCCTCGAGTTCCTTATATTGTTTCGCCGCACCAATTGCTTTATTGCTAGGGAAGTAGTTTTACAGTCAAAATTCTGACGTTGCGGGAAAACAATTTCTGTAATTTTTTTGCAATATGATTTTGGCTCAATCGAGGAAGTATTAATAAGTCGTTTAGTATTATGTTTCCACCTTATATTTCTAGAGATAATCAGCACTTTTGAACAATCTATTGCACGTAAATCAGGCCGATGCACGCTAATGTTAATCTAAGTGGAATTCGAGAAGTTTTAGAATTTACATTGCAATTATTTTTATCACAAAGTCATCATTCTTTTTTTCTTCAGGTGTTAATAATTTAACCTGTTCAAGGGTGGTGGTCACACGGCATGACCACCTAATTTTAATTCCAAAACTGACAAACAGCACCAAAAATATATTAATAAAATTTTTCTTTTGCAGTGAAAGTGTAAAAAAGCAGGATTTTATTTTCTGAAAAATTCGTTTGTAAATTCTGGTGTCATTCAATTATTTCAGCATTTTACGAACAGAATTTTTCTGTCCCTGAAAGGTTTAAGAAGAGAAGAAGACAGATAGATAATGAAACCATGAAAATAATAAAGTTTTTTTTCTTGCAAAACCATGTAAACCTTTAAAACACAATACAAACACACAAACAACACACAAACCTTTAAAACACAATAATTTCTTAAAAGTAATAAAACAAGATTATAAAGCGATTAATAAAACACATCATTAAGAAAAGAAAAAAGGCATTGATAATACCCAACATATTAATTACACTTTTTAGAGTGTATTTTTTATGCATTTTTTTCTTTAGATTTTCATTAATCTTACTTTTTTTGTAAACATATGGGCAGATTTTTTTTCCCTTAAACGGGTTAGGAGGTTTAGTTTCGCATAATGACTGTTCTTTTTTTTTTTTTTTTTTTTCCTACGGAATAGTTCCGTAATTATCGTGAGATTAGCTGTTACTTGAGTTTAATGATTTTTTAATGTATTTTTTAAGAGTTCAATGAATAAATTTTAGCTGAAAATTACTTTAAAATATATTACATTTCCTTACATATGCACACTAATTCTAAGTTTTAAAAATATCCCGTTATCTAAAAAAGTATGGCTATTCTTAATTTATTCAATAAATAAAAATGTTTTCTATCATTATTACTGCACAAGATATAAGTTCTAAAATAGCCTCAAATTGACCATGGCATCAGGCAAAAAGGTTCGGTATTACTTTTTTTTCTTTTTTAGTAATACTTTCTCTGTTCTAACAGCTACTTTTTGAAAAACAAAATGAGAAAATTATAAACAAAAACGTTTTGTTTGGGAAAATGCTGTGGACCAATGTTTAAAATTTTTGGTTTTGATAAAAATTTGATGCATTATAATTCTATCATTTATGTGTTGCTGTTTTTTGTGTGTGTGTGTGTGTGTGTTACTTTTGAACAAATGTGTTTTTCACCATTTTTTATACATTTTATTAATATTAAATACAAATGCATTCTATTTTCTTGAATTAATACAAACATTGCAGTTTTTACGTCTTAATATTAATTTATTATAACCTACTCATATAAAATAAAAAGAAAACACTTTTTCATATTTAAATATTTTGCATAAATTTCTTAGTTTAATATTAAACATAGTTCGAATGTCACGTTTTATTAAATCAAATTAAACGTGTCTGAAAATGTGAAACTAAAACGTTCAAGATTTGATAATTAAAAAATGATTTCCTTAATTCAATATTTTAATTTGCGGACTCGGAAGTTTATATATACATAAGTTACTAATTAAAAACGTATTTTTTTAAGTATCCAAGTAATTAATTAAGTATTTCTATTGGTAGTTTCAAATATCTTCTTTTAAATGAAAAGTTACTATTTAATTTAAAAAATATATATTGATTATTCTATTCATTAATTTACTGTAATCAATAAATTCACCGTGCAATTAGGTAAACTTTATTTTTAATAGCTTTAGAAAACAGATTTTTTTTTAATACTTTATGCTTTATAAAGTATATTTATCTAAATAACTCAAATAAATTAATACTTTGTGATATTTAATAAGGATACAACAGTTTTCTTTTCTCGTAAGGATAACAAATATTAAAATTTCGATTTAAAAAATTATTTTAATTGTGTATTTAAATGTGGCAGGTAAAAGAATAATTTGCTTCTACAGTTAAATGGTTCATTTCAAAAGCTACATAAGTCACGGTTTCAGACTTTTTCAGGAATCATTAAAAACTGAACTACAAACAAATGATAGATATTTTAAGAACTTTTTTATGCTCATTATGATTATTACATCTTCGCATTTGTACAGTTATCAGCTATTTATTTTATGATAATTAACTTTTTTTTAGGTAGATTTCGTATGAAATACTACCTATTACATTCTCCCCTATGTTGGAATTTCTGAAAACTTTTTGCAGATCTACACCGATCATGACCCCTAGAACCCAAAACCACCCTCAGAAAAAAACTTTATATATATATATCTATATATATAAAATAAGAGATGTCTGCCTGCCTGCCTGCCTGCCTGACCGCGGAAAGCTCTGAAATTATAACACCTAGACCTCTGAAATTTTTGTCATGTGTAGATTCTATTACCGGAAAGTGCACTTCACCGCCGGATTTTAAAATTTCAATTTAGATATTTTAAAAAAAATTAAAACGTAATTAAAACGTTATGTGTTAGAGGCTATTTACTTCTCTAAGCCAATCCGCTGCAATAAAATGGTATGGGTTAGAGGCTATTTACAGCTCTAAGCCAATCCGCGGCAATGAAGAAACCAGCCAATGAGAGCAGGTGGTAAATATGAGATACAGCGGCTGCATTTCATAGCCTAACTGTAGCGGGAAATTGCACTGTTTATTTCCCATGCTTTATTTATTTTGTTAGTATAAGATTTAATCTTATTGACATTATTTTATAAGGTTTTATATGTTGTTTATAAGGAATGATATAATACAATTCACGTAATTTACTTTAAATTGTATTCGTTCTTCCTACTAATATCTATTTACATACGCGTAGTCGCCCAAGAATGAAATAGTATAATGTTTCTTGAAATTCTGGGATCTTAAAGTAATTATTTTTTTTTCAAATTTGCTGATTTTTTTTTTTTTTTTTTTTTTTCAAATTTGCTGAATCAACGCTTCACTGAATGTTTTCATTTCTTAGTAAAAATAGAACTGTACATTTTATAGTAAAGTGTAAGATGAAAACTGTACTTTCTATGAAATGGAAACATTCAGTAAATAATTTCCGTTCTCGGTTGATTAAGAGATGTATGTTGTCATCGCCCAAGAATAGGAATAAAACAAATATTTCTTTTCAGAGGAAATGAATGAAGTTATTTGGGTTTTTCTTTTATCTTTTTTTCCACTTCCCCATATATTATGAGTTTCATAACAAATCCCAATGAAAACATATTTTTTACACTTTACTGAATGTTTTCATTTCCTATCAAAGTCCTGATATGTAACAAGCACAGGGATCTGTTTAGGAAAAATTGGGTTCTTTAAAGGACCCCTCACAAAATTTTTCATTTCATAACAGGATCCTTCACAACATTTTTCAAGTCAAAACTGGACGCTTCACAATATTTTTTATGTCAAAACTGGACCCTGCACAATTTTTTTCAAATCAAAGCAGGACCCTTCACAAAACTTTTCACCTTAAAAAAAGGACCCTTCACAAAATTCTTTGTCATAAAAGTAGGCTTTTTACAAACTTTTTCACCTGAAAACTAAACTTTCGCTTTACAATTATGTTTATCTCTTTATTACTTAATACAAAACTAAGATTATTATCTATAAAAATGAATAAAATGCTTAAAGACATTGCAGGTAAATGGTGGTTTGATTAAATAATGCTTCAATTGTAAAATATTTTACCAGCAGATTATTTTCTGCCACTGAAGTATCTGTCACAGACACTTGGAGAATTTTCTGCAACTGTGCTGCCAGGCATAGCAGTTTAAAGTTTAGGCGTAATTCAATGAAGAGAAATTGTGATTTTTTTTTTTCTGTCGCCATTTGTCAAAGTTCCCGATATTTCTCAGCGGCAGATTGGAAAAGTTCAGCGTGTGCTTCTGCACTCTTTTGTCAAAATTTGCTATACATTTCCGCGATCTTTTGATGAAATTTGCAATTTATTCCCTCGACTGTTTATCGAATTTTGTGTTTTATTTTTATAGTGATTGTTTTTACAAGATCGTTTCATAAAATTCGCGTTTTTTTTTTTTTTTTTTTTTTTTTTTTTGCGACCATTAGCCAAACATTAGACAAACTTTGCTATGCGTTTCTGTGATCTTTTAATGAAATGTACAATATTTTTCTTCGTTTACTGAAATTCACGTTTTTTTCAGCAATCGTTTCACAAAATGCACGATCTCTCCTCCCCACAAATTGTTTCACGAAATTTGCAGTTTTTTTTTCCGATTTTTTTTAAACGAGCAGTGACAAAATTTGTTTTACTTTTCCGTGGCCATTTGTCGAAGTTTCCGATATTTCTCAGCGACATATTGGCAAAATTTGTAATCTGCACTCTTTAGACAAACTTTGCTATGCGTTTCTGCGATCTTTTGATGAAATTTGCAATCTTTTTCTTCGTTTACTGAAATTCACGCTTTTTTTTCAGCGGTCGTTTCACAAAATGCACGATCCCCCCCGCCCCCAAATCGTTTCATGAAATTTGCGGGGTTTTTTTTTTTTACGATCAGTGACAAAATTTGTGTTTTTCTTTTCCGCGGCCATTTGTCGAAATTCCCGATATTTCTCGGCGACAGATTGGCAAAATTCGTAGTGTGCACTCTTTAGACAAACTTTGCTATGCGTTTCTGCGATCATTTGGTGAAATTTGCAATACTTTTCTTTGTTTACTGAAATTCACGTTTTTTTTTTTCAGCGATCGCTTCACAAAATTAACGAATCATCCCCCCCCCCCCCCCAAATCGTTTCATGAAATTTGCATTTTTTTTTTTTTTTTTTCAACTATCAGTGACAAAATTTGCGTTTTTCTTTTCCGCAGCCATTTGTCGAAGTTCCCGATATTTCTCAGCGACAGATTGGCCAAATTGGCATATGCTTCTGCACTTTTTTGATGAAATTTGCCATGCATTTCCGCGATCTTTTGATGAAATTTGCAATATTTTTCTTTGAGATCTATAACAAAATTTGTGATTTTATTTTTTTTTTTTTTATTTTTTTTTTTTTTTTGGCGACTATTTGCCAAAGTTCCCGATATTTCTCAGCGGCAGATTGGCAAAATTCAGAGTGTGCTTCTGCACTCTTTTGTCAAAATTTGCTATACATTTCCGCGATCTTTTGATGTAATTTGCAATTTATTCCCTCGACTGTTTATCGAATCTTGTGTTTGCTTTTTACAGTGATTGTTTTTACAAGATTGTTTCATGAAATTCGAGTTGTTTTTTTTTTCAACGATCTGCGACGAAATTTTTTTTTTTTTTTTTTTTGCGACTATTAGTCAAAGATTAGACAAAGTTTGCAATGCGTTTCTGCTATCTTTTGATGAAATGTACAATATTTTCTTCGTTTACTGAAATTCATGTTTTTTGCAGCGATCGTTTCACAAAATGCATGATCCCCTCCCCCCCACAAATCGTTTCACGAAATTTACAGTTTTTTTTTCATGATTTTTTTTAAACGATCAGTGACATAATTTGTTTTTCTTTTCCGTGGCCATTTGTCGAAGTTTCCGATATTTCTCAGCGACATAGTGGCAAAATTTGTAATCTGCACTCTTTAGACAAACTTTGCTATGCGTTTCTGCGATCTTTTGATGAAATTTGCAATATTTTTCTTCGTTTACTGAAATTCACGCTTTGTTTTCAGCGATCGTTTCACAAAATGCACGATTTCTCTCCACCCCCCCCCCCCAAATCGTTTCATGAAATTCACGGGGTTATTTTAACGATCAGTGACAAAATTTGTGTTTTTCTTTTCGCGGCCATTTGTCGAAATTCCCGATATTTCTCAGCGACAGATTGGCAAAATTCGTAATGTGCACTCTTTAGACAAACTTTGCTATACGTTTCTGTGATCTTTTGATGAAATTTGCAATACTTTTCTTTGTTTACTGAATTTCACATTTTTTTTTCAGCGATCATTTCACAAATTGCACGATTCTTCCCCCCCCCCCCCCAAATCGTTTCATGAAATTTGCATTTTTTTTTTTTTTAACGATCAGTGACCAAATTTGTGTTTTTCTTTTCCGCGGCCATTTGTCAAAGTTCCCGATATTTCGCAGCGACAGATTGGCGAAATTGGCATATGCTTCTGCACTTTTTTGAAGAAATTTGCCATGCATTTCCACGATCTTTTGATGAAATTTGCAATATTTTTCTTCGATTGTTTACTGAAATTCGCGGGGTTTTTTTTCAGCAATCGTTTGACGAAATTCGCGGGTTTTTTTCAACGATCTATGACGAAATTTGTAATTTTATTTTTTTTTTTTTTGCGGCGACTATTTGCCAAAGTTCCCGATATTTCTCAGCGACAGATTGGCAAAATTCAGTGTGCGGTTCTGCACTCTTTTGTCAAAATTTACTATACATTTCCGCAATCTTTTGATAACATTTGCAGTTTCCTCGACTGTTTATCGAAATTTGTGTTTTATTTTTATAGTGATTGTTTTTACAAGATCGTTTCACGAAATTCGTGTTTTTTTTTTCTTTTTCAACGATCTGTGACAAAATTTGTGATTTTTTTTTTTTTTTTTTTTTTTTTTTTTTTATGCACCCATTTGACGAAGTTTCCAAAATTTCTCAGCAAGAGATTGGCAAAATTCGGCATATGCATCTGCACTCTTTGGACAAACTTTGCTGTGCATTTCCGCAATCTTTTGATGAAATTTGCAATATTTTTCTTCGATTGTTTACCGAAATTTGTTTCTTTTATAGTGATTGTTATTTTCAAGATTGTTTGACGAAATTCGCGTTTTATTTTTCAGCGATCTGTGACGAAGTTTGTGATGATTTTTTTTCCGCGACTATTTGTCGAAGTTCCCGATATTTCTCAGCGACATATTGGCAAAATTTGTAATGTGCACTCTTTAGACAAACTTTGCTATGCGTTTCTGCGATCTTTTGATGAAATTTGCAACATTTTTCTTTCTTTACTGAAATCCACGTTTTTTTTTTTCAGCGATCATTTCACAAAAGGCACGATCCCCCCCACCCCCCACCCCCGATCAGTGACAAAATTTGTTTATCTTTTCCGCGTCCATTTTTTTTTTCAACGATCTATGACGAAATTTGTGATTTTATTCTTTTTTTTTTTTTTTTTTTTTTTTTTTTTGCGACCATTTGCCGAAGTTCCTGATATTTTTCAGCGACAGATTGGCAAATTCGGCATATGCTTCTGCATTTTTTTGATAAAATTTGCTATGCATTTCCGCGATCTTTTGCTGAAATTTGCAATATTTTTCTTCGATTGTTTACTGAAATTCGAGGGCTTTTTTCAGCGATCGTTTCACAAAATGCACGATTTTTTCCCAAGATTGGCGAAATTTGCATTTTTTTTTCAATTATCTGTGACGAATTTGATTTTTTTTTTCTGCGACTATTTGTCGAAGTTCCTGATATTCCTGAGTGACAGATTGGCAAAATTCAACATGTTATTCTGAGATCTTTTGATGAAATTTGCAATTTTTTTCTTCGATTGTTTCACAAAATTCATGATTAATTTTTCCAAGATCGTTGGATAAAATTCGTTTTTTTTTTTTTTTTTTTTTTTTTTTTTTTTTTTTTTTTAATGATCATTTCATATTTTTTTTCAACGATCTATGACAAAATTTGTGATTTTTTTTAAATTTGTGACAATTTATCGCATGTTATGTGTTCACCGTTCATGGGTGTCTAAAAATGTAGTCAACAACATTAACAGGAAGATAGATTATAAATAACAAACACTATAAATTTTCGCTTTATTGAATTATGCCTAAACTTTACACTGCCCTTTCAATGTGAAAACATTCAATAAAGTATAACATATGTTTTCATTAGGATGAGAGAATATTAACAAAAGAATAAGAACTGAGTGAAAAATCCTTGAGTTCATGAAATGCTTAATATGTTGTGCATTTTGTGATATATTATGAGTTTTATAAAAATCGCACATGAATGGACTCTTATCACTCAAGAACGGAAATTATTTACTTCATAGAAAGTTCAAGAAACACGTTCCATGCTTGGGCGACTATGCATATGTAAATTGCCATTATCACGAAGAACGAATACAATTGAAATTAACTTACGTGAATGATAACATTTTAAAATTTTAAAGAAGGTGGGAGAGTTGGATTTCGAGTTTGGAAGGCAGGTGACGATAATTGTCCTTTCAACCTTAGCGTTTTCTACGATGAGTATCCTTTATATGTTGTTTTCTGACAGAGGTCGTTTTAAAGCTTTTGGCCTGTACATTACTAAGCACTCACTCCTCTCCTCTTAACTAATTTTTTCATCAGTAGAGGGTGTTTTAAAATTTTAATTTGTTCACGACTATGGCATACAATTTTACAAAAATTTATGAATAAAATTTACATAACATCTCAACAATTTGCAACTGCTTCTCCCCCATTTTCACACTGTGAGTGGGTACGTATTTCAGACAAAATCGAGTTACATATAAAATCATATAAATTAAAGGTTTCTTTATAAATATTACCACGGACCCGGGCAACGCCGGGTTGGTCAGCTAGTATATATATATATATATATATATATATATATACATATATATATAATCACTTTTTTCTGGACACGATAACTTCCACAATTCTTCACAAATCTCTTCCAAACTTATACATAAAATCAAGGGGCATAAAATCTCGGTCAAGATCGTTAATGGACAAAATCGGACCAAGGGGATGGAAATAGGGGGGTGAAAACCAAAACTTCTTAATTTTTGTACATATCAAATCAGTTTAAAGTTTTTATTACTTCTAAAAATAGGGCCAAAAAATTATCTATCACAGATTTTTGATCAAATTAAAAATGGGCTGAAGGGGCGCAAAAAATAGGGTTTTTCGGAGAAAAAAAATCATAACTTCGTCAATTCTCAAGATATCAAATCCAATTAATTCTATTACAAATCTCCTTAACAGTATCTACAACTTTTATACTCACAAGTTTTTGATAGGACCAATTTACCGCAACAAAAAAATTAAAAACGAAAACAAAAAGAGAGGTTGAAGAAGATAAAAATCCAAAACTCCGGCAATTCACAAGATATAAAATCCTCATGAATTTATCATATATCTTCTTAATATTGTCTACAACATTTATATAGACAAGTTTTTGATAGGACCAATTCTTGCAGCAAAAACAAATTAAAAGTGCACAGCGGTTGAAGGAAAAAATCATTTTATTAAGGGTGTATTCAAATCCAAACTGCTTATTTTCTGACTCATTTTTAAATTCATTTTTGCTCTCAAACGCATCCATTTGGTAGATACTCTTATTCAGAAACTATATAATGTACCGTAATGATCGATTTTTTTATAGAAACAGAATATGTTTCAAAAAATGATGTCAAAGTGGGCATTTTGAACAGAATTTCCCGAAGTGATTGTGTTAGAAACGACAAATATGGTCCTACTGAGAAAATAATTGTTCCTAAATCAAGTTTTAATTAATTGAACGAAAAATAAAAACACAGGTCGCTTATAAATCTCTTCAAAAATCATGTCAGCAAGTTTCATATTTTTTCTATTAAAAATGAATCTCAAAATGTGCCAGAAAATTTCGAGTTATTGAGCATGGAAAAGTATTTTTTTTTTAATACCTCCTTAACATGATGCTGATAAAACCAGTTTGTTATATAAAAATGAAATAAAAACTCGTCAAAAGCGGTCAGATAAAATTGTTAAAGTGGATAAATCTCTAATCATGATTTAGTTTTTGTTGGTGAAATTAGTATACTTAACTTCGAAATCTACCTCCGCCTGTAGGCCGGGCCGGCAGGAATTTTTTTAATTAAAAGCATATTTGAGCACGCTGTTTTTGCTAGAAGTAAGATTTAGTGCCCTACATATAATACACAAGTGGTATTATTCGTATTTTTATTAAATATTGTCACAATAATGGAAGTAATTAATCGAAATTGTTAAAATGTGCCTAAATTATAAGAGTTTAATGCTATTTTTGAGAGGGAAAAAAATGTCCACCATTTTTTTTTCCTATATCTCACTTCATGCCTGGTTATAGTCAAAGAAATCGTTATTTCTACTAATTCAATTAAGTGTATCTGAAGAAAAATGTAGCTCAGGGAACTTTGAGCAATGTACTTTCAAGAACTGTAATATCTCCCTCTGATTATACAGGTTTTAAGTAGATACCGTAAGAAATACTACCTATTGCAATCTCCTCTATGTTGGAATTTCTGAAAAAAATTTGCAGATATACACCAATCATGACCCTTAAAACCCAAAATCATTCCCAGTTCAAAACTTATACATATATATATCACTTTTTTCTTGACACGATAACTTCCACAATTCTGCACCAATCTCTTAAAAACTGATACATAAAATCAAGGGGTAGAAAATCTCGGTCAGGTTCGTTAATGGGTAAAATCAGACCAAGGGGTTGGAAATAGGGAGGGACTTTGTGAAAAGCGAAAAACACCATAACGTCTTAGTTATAATACATATCAAATCAGTTTAAAGTTTTCATTACTTCTAGGACAAGGGCCAAGAATTTATGTATCACAGATTTTTGATAAATTAAAAATGGGTTCAAGGAGCGCAAAAATAAGATTCTAGGGAGAAAAAAATTCATAACTTTGTCAATTCTTAAGATATCAAATTCACTTAAACTTGTTATAAATCTTTTTAATATTATCTACAACTTTTATGCTAACAAGTTTTTTATAGGACCAACTCTTACCGGAAAAAAAATTAAAAACGAAGTTGAAGAAGAAAAAAATTCACAAGTTTATCAATTCACAAGATATCTAATCCGCTTAAATTTATTATACATCTTCTCAATATTTTCTACAACTTTCATATTGACAAGTTTTTGATAGGATCAACTCTTACATCAAAAAAATAAATAAATAAACAAAAATAGGGGTTGACGAAAGAATTATCGTATTAAGAGTGTACTCAAATCCAAACGTCTTATTTTCTGACTCATTTTTAAATTCATTTTCGCTCCCAAACGCATCCAATTGGCAGGTTCTCTTATTCAGAAACTATATAATGTGATGTATTGTTTGATTTTTTGATTAAGGCAGAATACGTTTCAAAAAATGCCGTCAAAGTGGGTATTTTGAACCGAACTTCCCGAAGCGATAGAGCTGGAAACAAAAAAAATGGTCATACTGAAAAAATAATTGTTTGTAAATCAAGTTCTAATTAATTGGACGAAAAATAAAAACACAGGTCGCTTATAAATCTCTTCAAAAAATCCCGTCGGCAAGTTTCATGTTTTTACTTTTAAAAATGAGTCTGAAAATGTGTCAAAAAATTTCAAATTGTTAAGCGTGGAAAAAAAATTTTTGGAATACCGCCTTAATATAATTCTCATAAAACTAGCTCTTACAGAAAAATGAAATTAAAAATTCGTCAAAAGTGGCCAGATAAAATTGTTAAACTGGGTTCATCTCTAATCTTGGTTTAGTTTTTGTCGGTGAAATTGGTACTTAACTTCGAAATCTACCTCCGCTTGTACGCTGAGCTGGTAGGGATTTTTTTTATCTAAAAATGCTAGTTTAGGTAAATTTAGGTCAAATATCCAACTATAATAGTCTAAAGTAGGGATGCACAACCTGTGGCCCGCGAGGGGTTAAGTTGTAGCCCGCGAATTTCATCAATTTATAACGGGAAAAAATCGCAATTTTTGTTGACATGTCGCAGGAAAAAATCGCGAATTTTGTTAATTTGTTTCGTCAGACAGTTAAGAAATTACAAATACCGTTGATAGGGTTCTGAAAACCCACAAATTTTATCGATTAACCGCAAGAAAGTTTCAAATTTCGTTAATTGGCTGCAGAAAAATCGCGAGTTTTGTCAGTTTATCGCGAGTAAAAATCGTGAATTTCGTCAGTTTGCCGCGGGAAAAAATTGCAGATTTCGTTGGAATCAGGTAAAAATCGCGAATTTTGTCGATTATGTGCGGAAAATCTCAAATTTCGTTGATCGGCTGCGGAAAAATCGCGAGTTTCGTCAGTTTATCGTGAGTCAAAATCCCGAATTTTGTCAATTTAACGCAGGAAAAATTACAAATTTCGTCAGATTCAGTTAAGGATTGCAAATTCCGTTGATCGGACGTGGAAAAATCACTAATTTTGTTGATTCGGCACGGAAAAATCTCAAATTTTGTTAATCGGGCTCAGAAAAATAGCGAATTTTGTAAATCAGGTGCGGAAAAATTGCAAATTTTGATGATCGGCTTGCGGAAAATTTTCAAATTTCTTTGATTGGCTTCAGAAAAATCGCGAGTTCTGTCAGTTTATCTCGAGAAAAAATCGTGAATTTCGTATGTTTAACGCGGGAAAAAAATGCAAATTTCGTCTGAATTGGGTAAAAAACGCGAATTTTGTCTATCATCTCCGAGAAAATCTCAAATTTGGTTGATCGGCTGCAGAAAAATCGTGAATTTCGTCAGTTTAACGCGAGAAAAAATCACGAATTTCGTCAATTTGCTGTAGGAAAAATTACACATTTTGTCAGAATCAGTTAAGAATCACAAATTTCACTGATCGGGCGTGGTAAAATAGCGAATTTTGTTGATTCGGCGCGGGAAAATCTCAAATTTTGTTAATCGGGCACAAAAAAATGGCGAATTTTGCCAGCGAGGTGCGGAAAAATCGCAAATTTCGTTGATCGGCTGCGGAAAAATCCCGAGTTTCGCGAGTTTGAGAAAATAATTGCGAAGTTCGCCAATTTGCCATGGGAAAAATTAAATTTCGTCAGAGTTTGATAAGAATAGTGAATTTTCTTGATCGGGCTCGGATAAATCGCGAATTTCGTTGATCGGGGGCGGAAAAAATATCAAATTTCGTAAATCAGGCACAGAAAAATCGCGAATTTGTTGATGAGGCGTAGAAAAATTGCAAATTTCGTATCTTAACTGCGGAAAAATCGCGAGTTTCGTCAGTTTATCGCGAGAAAAATCTCTAATTTCGTGTAATTTCCGTGTGAAAAAATTACAACTTTCGTCAGTCAGTTAAGAATCACGAATTTCGTTGATCGGGAACGGAAAAATCTCTAATTTCATCGATCAGGCGCTGAAAAATCTCAAATTTTGTCGATCGGCTGCGGAATAATCGCGAATTTCGTCAATTCATCGCGAGAAAAAATCGCTAATTTTGTCAATCTGACAACGTAATAAAACACAAATTTCGAGAATGGATCGAAAAAATTACAAATTTTTTCAACTGGTTGCGAAAGTATCTCGAAATTCGTCAATCGTTCGAGGGAAAAAATCGTTTCCTTTGTCAAAAGATCACTAATTTCGCGAAACGCTCATGTGAAAAAATTGTGAATTTTGTGCCAAAAATATCATGAAATAGAAATCCAATGGTCGCAGGGAAAAAAATCGCAAATTTCGTTTATCGTGCGCGGAACAGAAATCGCGACTTTCGTCAATTTATTGCGAGAAAAAAATCGTGAATTACATTAATGCATACCAGGAAAAAATCACGACGTTTGTCAATGGATCGTTGGTAAAAATTGACATTATTGTCAATCCGTCACAAAAATATTGCAAAATTTGCCAATCACTCATGAAAAAAAAACCTAATTTTGTCAATCGCTCATGGAAAGAAAACTACAAATTTCGTAGGTAGATCGCAGAACAAAAAAAAGTAGTGAATCAATTCGATTCGAAAAATCGCAAATTTCGTTGATCCGGTATGAGAAAATAAAAATTGCGAATTTCACCAATTTATCGCAGGTATCGCAAATTGGTTGTTTGAAAATCTTGCAACTTTTGTCAATCGGCAATGGAAAATTATCGACAAATTCGTCAATCGGTCGTTGATAAAAAAAATCGCGAATTTTGTCAATCACTCGCACTTGATTGACAAAAAGAAAAAAATGAATTTTGTTAATCGGTGATAGAAAAAATAACATAATTAGAACAACATGCTCTGTTATTTCAAAAATAAGTTTCCTTTTATTTTTAATGAAGTTATTCTTCAATAGATTTTTTTTTATGATTTTCAATAATGTTCATTTTTTTAGAAATTTTGTGTATTTTTTTTATTTTCAAATTTACATTTATCAAGAAGAAACAGTCTTCATAAAGTGTTGTATGGTTATTTATACAGATGTGAAGAAGCAGCGGATTCCTGCGTACAATAATTTATTTCTATTAGTTTATTTTTGTTACAAAAAATCATTAGTAACCAAGAATAAAGAGTTATTATCTCCTCCCCGCCTCCCCGATATAGAATTATCTCTGTGCTAGTGATGTGGCCCTCGACAACACAAAAAATTTTCGAAGTGGCCCTTCTCTTAAAAAGGTTGTGCACCCCTAGAAGGGTAGCAATAAATGATTATTCCTACTAAATATGCGGGTACATCAAAGAGACATGTGTTTTGAAAATTATGAAACCTAGGACCAGGGATGGTCTTTCGCCAGTTCAAACCACAATGTAGGTGGATTTATCCGGAATACCCAGGGTTTTGAGAAAAAACCATGGGTCTAGGTGTCATTCCTATAAATCAGAAATTTTAAAACATTGGGGTACATCCGTTCACCCGCTCATAAGAAAAAAAAACTAGGTTAATTATTTTGTTTAATCTTACAATTGAAATGCCCATGTAGAAGAGTGTACTGATACCAGAAAGTTATATAAGCTTTGAATTTCTAAAGCTCTCTAACTTTTTTTTGCATTTTCTTCTTTTGTATTGATCTACTCAACTTCTCTACTATAAACTCTCAATCACTTTTATTCTTTCACTGAAATTTTCTTTCTTTATTTTTTTCATTTTGCAAAGCATTTTTAAGTATCATGAAAAAACGTGATTCCGATATTTTAAGCAAAATAAATGAAAAGATGAGATTATCTATTTTATCTTAATTTCAGTCTAATTCCACACCACCTCCACTAAAAAATATCTTATGTAGCAAGAAAATATTACATATATATTGTTTTTCTATTTATCCTTCAATTTATTTTGACAATGGATTTCATTTTAATTATATATATTTATTTATTTATCTTTAAAATGAAATGTGTTTATTTACGCAAGTCGATTAAATTAATGTCGTTGAAGATAATTAAAAATGACATAACAATTTCCATTTTCTTTTAAGGATTTCAAAGTTTAAAATTTTAATTTCAAATGTAATTTTCAATTAAATATGTATTTTATTGTGACAGATAAAAAAAAATGATTTTACTTTTCTAATTAATTTTCACTTCAGGAAATAAAATAATAGGGTTGTTTTTAAAATATCCATATTTAAAAATACAAATCAAATTTTAAAAAATAATAATAATAATAAAATTTCAAAATAAATTTTGATAAAACACATTTTTTATCAATTTCTATTAAAGATAAATTTAGTTTTTTGTGTTTTAAGCCTTAAAATGTGAGATTTTGCTCTTTTTTTTTTTTACAGTGTAGAGCTTTTCTAATACATTGTTATCAAACTGCCGATTTTCGAATACTACTGTTTTTGTATAGAAAATTTTGCTTTATTTAATCATAAAAATTGTAGAATTATACAAAGTGAATACAAATGCTGTATATAAATTTTAGTGTTCAAATATAATGAGATAAGTGTATAAAGTGTGTAAGTTAATACCTTCATCAAGCCGACTTGGTCTTTTCTCCTTTTTTTCTGTTTTTCGTATGCGAAAAATACTAAAAGCAGTAAATAATTTTTAAAATAAATCTTTCTTTCTTTTTATATGATGCGTTCTGAAGACAATCCGGCTAACTCCATTCTAAGTGGCGTTTTTTTAAACAAAGGAACATTGAAAATTTTCTACATATTTGTACAGTGATTAAAAGTTACCCTTGATTAAAAGAAAATTAATGAGTTCGATCAAAATATCCCTAGAAAAAATATTATATAGATACAGTATTTTTATAATTACAATAACTTTAACTTTTTATACTGAACATTTTCATTTGACGGAATTAATAGATTTGTGCACTGAATGGCTCATATATTAATTAAATCAGAGCACGAAGCTAGCGAGACCCGCTATTTGTGATTTTAGACTAGAAAGCATCATACGTAAATACATTCGCTTTCAAATCTTCAAAAAACATTTTCTTTTACAAAATTTGATTATAGACGTTCCTCATATATTTCCCTTTTTTCCTACTTCTTAGGAGCTTTTCCTCAGCGTGACTCCATTAGTTACCTTATGAATACTAAACACATGACATTATATCTTTAAATATTTTAGAACAAAATATTTCTTAATTTAGAATGGAATGCTACTTTAAATTCACCACTGTATTTCATTGTTTTTTCCATGGCAAAGTTAGCCTGTACATTTGTTTTATTTATTTATTTATCAATGACAAAGTCCTATTATTTTCACTACTGACTTTTCGGTCGTCTACCAAAAAAATCGTAATTTTTTTTATTTATTGTAAATTAATGCTACTATATGTCAACATGTTGGTTAAGATTGTATCATTTGATTAAAATTTTTACAACTTGTTATCAAATCATTCTTACAACTTGAATAATTCATGTTAATAAGTAATAGTTCTTTTTATTTTATAAGAAGCTACAATAATTTTACAGAATACGTGCATTAGGCAAGTGAACTGCATTAAATAAGTAGCAAATAAAAAAAATAATGATAAATAAATAAAATTATGGTTAAACATGATTATGAAACACTTTCCATCATATTCAGAATAGTGTAACAAAACGTCACCGTTTAATAAGGTAAAAAAAAAAAAAAAAAAAAAAAAAAAAAAAAGTTGGTAATTGCATGTCAAACGTGACAAATGAGGTGCGTTCGTACTATAACTAGTTTTATAAATATTTTTTGCATCTTATATTGTACTGAATGTATATTTTAGAGCACGTCATAAGTGCATATCAATTTCATTCTGTTCGAAAGGCTGTAACATCATTAAAATGTACTTGAAATACGTTGCTCAAATCAATTAGAGGGGCACATGGTTTTAACGCAATTACGCAAATATTTACACCGATAAGTAACGTAAAATAAAACATCCATAATTTAAAGTGCTGTAGAAAACAGATAAAGAAAACTTCACACGTAAATTAAAGTTTATGACGTCAAAAACTCGAAAAAGGTGATAAGTGCAGAAATCGGGATTCTGCAGAAATGTCTGTTTCATTGCCTCAGTTGTAAAATTCAATTGCTCAGCTTGTGTTTTGAGAAAAGGTGGCTTGAAAATGTCACAACAACATGATTTACCGCAATCCATGGCTTGGCATGTTATCGGGACAGTTGAATTTGGGGAAACATAACGATGTGTAGTGAACGCTGTTGGAGTCGCAAGAAGTGTCCATGAAAGGCTGTGGAATCAATTCCAAGACACATGGAATGGTAGTCATCGACAAGTGCAAGGTCGAAAATGTGCTAACACAGAAACTGATGACCGATATATCCTGTTAACTTCTCGTCGAGACGGTACGGGCAATGCTATTCAGCTGCAAACACAGTTGTTCTTGGCCAAAGGACGAAGGGTGTCCAGCCAAACAGTCCGAAATAGGCTTCATCAGGGTGGTCTCTATGCACGTAAGCCAATGGACTGTATTCCGTTGACCTCAAGCCACTGTGCGGCCCAAAGAAGTTGGGGAATTGAACATCGAGTTTGGAGGCAACGTTGTTGGAGTGAAATTCTGTTTACAGACGAGTCCCGATTCAGTTTGGATGTGACATCTGATGTGTTTTCTCATGTAGAGAAAGAGGCACTCAAAATAATCTCACATTCGTTCGTGAAAGATCACATTACAGACGAGGTGGGTTGATGCTCTTGGCTGGAATCAGCATAGGTGGACGTACGGGCCTGCATATCATTCGGAATGGCACTTTTACGGTCCGGAGTAATACAGACGAGATACCGATACCTCATGTCGTATTTTATGTTGCAGTAATTAGTGATTTCTTTTTTTCCATGCATGATAATGCCAGACTTTATACAGTTCGTCTTGTGGAAAACATGCTTGAAGCTAAAACAATACAGCGTATGGAATGACCAGCATGCTCTCCTGACCTAAATCCGATCAAGCATGTTTGGGACATACACAGATGACGCATTGCTGCGAGACCGAGGCCTCCTTTTACTGTCCGGGACATGGAGATTGCAATTCTTGAGCATTGGAACAGTATTCCGCAAATCTTATCGATAACCTCATCGCATCCATGGAAAACCGGTGTGCAGCAGTCTTAGCTATTCGAGGAGACCACATGCCATATTAAAAATCTTGCATCATTTCTAAACAATACTTTTTTTATTATTTACATGAAACCAAATTATTGCCCTAAACCATCTTTTCATGTTCTTTTCATCTTTTCAAAAAATAAAAGCTCCCTTACCATTTTTGTTGCATCTTTTTTTTATGTATTGCGCATTGCTACACGTGTACTATCCATTTTATGCCCATACATTGCTGTTTTGCACTGTTCTCTTCACTTTTTTGCTTGCTCCCTTAATTTTTTGAGCAGTGTATTTTTTTCCCATTGGTCTTAATATAACTGAAAACTTTTGACTGTCCCTGTAATAACTATACATCTGATTTTCACAAAATTTGAAATGGCTCAACAAAATTTTGCAACAATTATATATTTAGAATTTCAGACCATTCGGTTGGGTAGTTTTTGCTCTGTTATATGCGGACGGACGGACAGACAGACGGACCGAACGACGACTATAGGTGCTACGTATTTATATAATTACGAACGCACCTAAAACTGAGGTTTGGAAACGCTAAGGTTGAAAATCCATTTTCAGAAATTACCATCTATAGTCGAAAAAATATCCGAATTCTTTTTTGCAGACCTGTATAGGATCTATAGTTTCGTATATATGTACTACATAATATTCCGAAATTTAACTCAGTTAGGATACCCATAACGCAGTTGAAAATTCCCCTTCCGCAATTTCCGTCAATAAGTGAAATGTTATTGAATTCTTTTGTGCAACCCTGTATATGATCTAAATCTATTAAATTTATACACACCAAGTAATATGCAAAAAAATACTTCAATTCAAATACGCATAGCACAATTGAAAATGCATTTCTCGCAATTATTGCTCATAGATAGTACTGTAACCTAATTATTTTGTGTGTTCCTGTAAATGAACGATAAATTCTACGCACATTCTAATCTATAGGAAGCATCTTGTAGTGACCTCCGTGACGTATATCAATTTCAATATGTTTGAAATAGTTTACCATAATTAAAATGCACTGCAAACGATTTTTCTACCATAGACCACAATTTAACGACATTCTTTTGAGCGCCTATGTAAACTTACTATTAATGCTACACGCTTCATTTTCAATACAGAGCATGCCATAATAAATCTCAATAACATATATCAATTGCATGTCAATTCGACTAAATTTAAGCGAATTAGAGCACGGACAGATGGACAGACAAACCGAATTTATAAATATTTTTCAACTACACTGGCCTCTAAAAGTTAAGGAACAGTAACCGAATGCTTTCGATTGTACACGGTTTGTCGGATATCTACCAACATTGTTGACGAATTGCCCTTGAATTTCAAGCATTAAAGAACATTACTTGACTTCATATTTTTCAGTGAAGATTTATTCGCGGGAACAATTAGGGGACCAACAATAATTTTAATAACAAAATAATGTTTACAATCACCCATGTAACAGAAAATACTCAAAATGGTCTGACATTGTAGCAAATTACTATGTGAGTCCTATTTAACGGTCGTATGCAGTTGTGTAAGCAATCATAGCACGCACATTCGTTAAGGTGTTAACGTTTCTGTGAAAAATTCAAATGTTTTTTGTTTATCGAATACAGATTTTTCAACCAAATTCAACACCATTTTCCTAAAACTTGAAAGAGAACAGTAGAAACAATATACTGCAATTAAAACATGAATATATCGAATATTTCATGAGATATAAGCATTTGTATTAATTAATTTTTATCTGCGTGAAAGATTCCAAAATTTTTATTTCCTAATTTGGTATTCAGCTATTTAGGGCAAATCATATAAAAATTCCTCTCAAATATTGTGAAAACAAAGGTACAGTGAGCTGGTTGGCAAATTGTGGAAAATCCCTTATAATAAAGTTATTTTTAGAAAGCAATTCACTATATCGCCCCTATCTTTCTGAATCGAAGTTCTAAATCAATTAGTACCTTCAGTCTGGCTACTGCCTTTCAGGCTTTAAATTTCGTTGCCGGATTTAACCCTTAAATGCCTGATTTTTCAAAAATCATTGTAATAATATGTTTTGGATTTCATTTTTTAAATAAATCACGTGAAAAATACTTAAAAAAATCATATTTTGCTTTAAGTATGGTTTACGGCAAAAAATCAGTTTGTTACTAATCGGCAATACTGGTGTTTAATTGAAAAAATAATTTTACTTGATAAAATTCTATAATATTAAACACACAAGAATTTTAGGATCTATAATAAGAAATAAATTTTACTTGCTCACGGCAGAACAAAATAGGGTATTTCGCAAGCTTCCAAATAAAGCAAAAAGAACAAGAAGCAACAATTCAAAAAATAAATCTATCTTTATTCTTAAACAGCACAAGTGTTGCCATCTAGATGTTGAAAATCGATTTAATAATATTTTCAGAATGTATTTTATTGGCAACATTTGGCATTTTAGCTTCAATACTATTCTAATAGTATTTTAGAGCCTAAATTGGGTATGTTGCCGAAAAGCAACACCCGGGATTTAAGGGTTAAAGAATATTTGGAAGATGTTAGTAGAAGACTAACTGAGACATTCGTTATTATTATTTTCTTTAATATGTTGAATAAAAACATTTCATACCGGGTGTCCTAAAATGGACTGAATGATTCTAAAATTGAACAACTTGCAAATGGTGACAGCTATTAAAAAAATTCTTGCAGGAAAGATATGCGAGATATCAAGAGTTTTCTTACTGCGTTTCTCTATTTTAGTTTAAAATAGCAGCGATAGATGGAGCTTATAGCAATAGGCGCTAAATCGGGGCCCAATTTTTGGCCTCTCTTTTCTCTCAGTAATTTATGCGAAAGAATGAGGTTAAATATATGGAGAGATTATCAGTCGCCAAAGCAATTTTGTTCTTAGGGACCCACTCCATATATTTAACCTCCTTCTTTCGCATAAATACTGTTAGAAGATAGAGATTTAAAAAATCGTGCCCAATTTAGTGCCTATTACTTGCAGCGCCATCTATTGCTGCTATTTTAAACTAAAATTTAGAATCAAGTAAAAAAACTCCTGACATCTTACAGAAACCCTCCTGCAAAAAATTTTGTAATAGCTGTCACCATTTGCAAGTTATAGAATTTTTAAATCAGTTAGTCCATTTTAGGACACCCGGTATTATCCTGGGTTTTTTTAATAGCTGAATAAATCGCTTGAAATGTGCATTAGAGCAATATCACAAAATACGAAAATTGCAGTCTGCACAATAAAATTTCTATTTAATGTTATATAATGCAATTTTCTTTTTTACATTCTAATAAAAAATATTCTTAGAATTATACTCATAATAACATAAAAATAAAGCAATTAAAAAACTTAAAATTTCAGATTGTCATTTTCCTGGCATGTCATACTGTGAAGTGTGCAAAGTAAAAGGCTTTCTACTATCATGTACAAATATTTTTCTCAAGTTTTTTTAATTTCTAATTAATAATTATACCTTATATAACACATATATGTTGAAGGTAAGAAGTTCTGCATTTTACAAATAATTTTCCATAATTAAAATATGATTGTCACTGAAAATGAATGTCATTGTCCTGGCCTGCTTATTTTAGTTCTTTATGAGGTATAAAGATGGCGCTGCAGAGTAATTCTTCTTGATCTTGACATAGTTCAAGTCAGAAGTAGTAAAATCATTGCTACCAGCAAGATCTTTTAGATATTTCTTCGAAAATAATGTATTTAAAAGCTTTTTAAAATTGAGTAGACTTTTATTATGTCATTTTCCTGGCTTCTATAAATTACAAATAAAACTGAACATTACACTGAATTTGAGGTACTATAGAGGAAACATGTTCCTTTAAACAAAATTAAAATGTTAGATATGAAAATAAAAAAAACAAGAATGTGGAAAATATTTTAGAATGAAATTGTCATTATCCTGGCATACATATGCCAAAAAAGGAAATATAACTATAATTACATAAAAATGAACTTAAGCTCTTCAAACTTTAACAATTTTGCATATAAATTCCTTTATTCAGCTGTTCACCCAACATTTTAAAAAAATTCAGAATCTTTGAAACGATTTAAATTTTCAAAAAATTTTTTGTTTCAAAATCTCACATTTTGTGATATTTACCCATTAATTCTAAGGTTAAAAATATCACAGACATCATGCGCAAATTTTAAAAACATGTTTTATTAAATTCATTCAAAATGCAGTTTATTAAAAAACAAATTTCAAAAGGAATTTTGATAAACCATGTTTTTATTTCTTTTTAGATAAATAAAAATAATAAATTTTTTATACTTTACGTTTTAAAAAGTGCGTTTATTTAAGAAAATCGATTAAATTAATACTTGGACGTAATTAAAAGTGACACTAGAATTACGCAACTGAAAATTTCAATTTAGAAATTGTATTTCAATTAAATATGTATCTGACTGCGACAAATAAAAGATCATTCTGTTTTACAATTAATTTTCGGCGTAGATTGTACTAAAATAAATGATGTAATTGCATTTATTTCTTACCTTAACACGCAAACAATAATAAATATGTTTTGAGGAAGAAAAGTTGATTTTTAATTACTTATACTTCATTAGAGTTCTTCTTATAACAGTTCCTTTTAATTCTTTAAAAATGTCAAATTTTACATCTTTTTGAAAAGCTATTATAAGCTATACATGAATAAATAATACTACGAGTATTAACAATGTTCTGTTTAGACACGTCTAGAAATTTAAATTAAATTCTAAAAATGTTTGTTGTTAAATATTTTTTTTTAAATATTCTATTTAAACTTAAGTATACAAAAGTTTTTTTTTTACTTACAAAAATTATAAGGATAAATTGCGATATTGTTTATAGTTCTTTTTGTTAATTTTCAATTTAAACGAATATTGAATCTCTTAAATTTCATATTAATGTAACATATGTATTTGATTTAATTTCTATTTATTATTTTTTCTATAAAAAAAAAAATATTTTTTATATAAAATTGATTATAAATAAATAATTTTTTAAAAGTTGTTTTTTTAGTAAGTGTAAATCTGAAAACAAGAATTAAAAAACTACCTTACTGACAAGTTTTACACGACAGATTATATAAAATAACATATTTTTTTTATATTTAAATTGCTTTTATTTTTTAAAACAAAATCAAATCCTTTTTGGGGGGATAAGTCTCTACATCGCCCCTTTTTTAATTTTTCGATTTTGGTTGCAGATATTTTTTAGAATGACACTTTCATTTTCAGAACCGGTTTTGAAAGTGAAAGTAACTTTATAAAAAATATCTGCGACCAAAATTGAAAAAGTAAAAAAGGTGTGATGTAGAGACGGACCTCAGCAATCCAATGCAAAAAATAAATAAATAAATAAATAAAAATAAAAATAAAAATGTCGAAATGCGAACGAGATATTAGAAAAATCCCTCCCCATAGGATCAGCATTAGCTCGTGAGTGTCTTCGCCGGCAGGGACAGGAGCCTTAAAACAAGTGGTTAAGTGTAATCGCAGATCGCACAGAGGATTTCGTTTAACATCTCTTTTAAAACACTCTATCCTTAATTAATAAATCAAAATTACCAATTTATAATTACTAAACCGTTATATAAATGGCAGCACCATTATATTTAATTTAAAAATTATTTTAAAAATATTTTTAGACCAAATTAAAAATATCCAAGTTAAATTATTTAAATGTAAAATTTAAAAAATCGAATACTTTTAAATTCAGAAATTTCAAAAATTTAGCGGAGATATAAATAAAATATACATTTTTTAAAGGGAAAAATTGTTTTAAAAATATTTAAAATGCTGAAATAATTCCGAAAAAAATCCACATTACTTCTTTTACTTTCCAAACACTCACTATATGGCGCCAAAAAATTTTTAATATTTATTAAAATTTAAAAATAACCGTAAAATGGCTAAAAAATACGAAAACCCTTTTAATTAAATCCATCGGACAATTGATGTAAATAACTGAAAATTTCAACTTCCGCCGACATGCTTCGAACCCAGGACCTTTCGGTTAGAAATAACACACCCTTCCTCAGGACTACCGAGTTCACGAAGAGATAGTTGAAATTAAGATTGTGTTTTAAAATCGCAAAAATGGTGGGATATCATTACATTAATTTTTTTAATTAAAATAACATAACTTTTTCAAATTTTTATTATTCGAGGTATGACGTGGGGTGTTCAACTCTATGTAAAAAAAAAAAAAAATCAAGTATGTAACTTAAATAGTTTCCGAGTACGAGCGCTATGACGGACAGACAGAGAAGTGTAACTCTAAAGGTTTCGTGAGATGAACATAACCCTAAAAATCCAGAAGGTATAAGATGTGTACTATCTATACCTATAATCCCTGGTTGAAAGACAACTTGATTTATTTCAATATTTATTCCCGAAAAGTCGTTCTATTCAAGGCTTAAACCCAATTTGCTCTGGTCTTTGAAATTCTAGTTACTGCGTCTACATTGTCGATTGTTGATTTGTTGGTTACACGAATTTCCCATGATTTGCCTCATAAATCTCGCTATAATTCTATAACCAAACATCATATAAAAATTTTCAACAAACTAAAACTTTCCTCGGAAAATTATCTTATAATTAGTACAAGTAACCTTTGAAATCCATTGAACACAAATTATGTTATCAATTATCGCTCTTTCCCATGATCGAGGTTCAATATATACAATAAATATAACAATATTTCTTTTATCAAATGAAAGTAATAGTGGTTAATGAAGAATTTTCCATAATATTAAACCACAACAAAATAATCGCTTCAATGTTTCTTTTTTTAACATGTTTGGGTGCCGTTATCTATGAATGACACGACATTTGTTCTGCGACTGCAAATAGCAAGCAATCCTTTCACTTGAAAAAGCAAAAATTCATCTTAAAAGAATTTTAGTATCACATCCTTTATCATTCTTTCCTTCTTTTATCAGACACTTCACTCTTTTTTCTTTTGTTATCTTCGATCTTATCTTATAAAGACTTATAGAAGTTTATTAAAAAAAACCCTCAAATTCAGAATGATCGGAAACACTTGGTTTGTTACCTTCATTAACAATGAAGTAATTTATCTCCGAAGCATCTGTATATATATATATATATATATATATATATATATATATATAACCATTAAATAAACATTACCGACCACCAACAAAAAATGTGAAATTATGAATAAAATGACATTAACAAATACAGTTCCCCCCAACACACTCAAAATAGATTCCAAAAACACAGTAAAAAGCAGCAGAAATTGAATAACAGAAATGGAATATTGGATATTTGTAGAACTTAGACAGAATCGTCGGGTCCCAAATGCCTTAAGTTCCACAAATAAAATGCGTGGTTTCATCTTCATATTAGCCATTAATTAGCTAAAGAATATGAATTTGGGACTACTACACACATAAAACCGAGAAATAAACCATTGAACACCAATTAAGTTCAAAATAAAACAAGATTAAAAAGGATAGAGGAAAGATAAAAAACAAATTACCAAATTAAAATCCATACTGCCATAGCATTAGGTATAACAAATACACTCATTATGCATTTTATTCTCATTTAAGATAGTATACTATATATTAGAAAATAATATTATATTGTCCTGAGTAAGCTAAAATTTAAATACAAGTTAATCGTTAACGTTATTAAATATTAATGAATATAAATAAATTTAATATGAATTGATAAATATATAAATATAACTACACCATTATACATATAAAAGCATCGAATCAACATCCATTATAAAATGTGTATTAGCAATATTTTTTATGCTAGAAAACGTCCTCGCAATACCTATAATACTATAAAGAACAAACGTGTCGCTGCGTTCTTTTGACGTCGGTAACACCTGACAATTAAATTTCGCTTTTACTGCAATTTTTAGATGCGTTCGTAATTGTATAAATATGTAGCACCTATAGTTGTCGTCTGGTGCGTCCGTCTGTCCACATACAACAGCGCAAAAACTACCCAACCGAATGGTTTGGAATTCAATATGTACAGTCGTGGAGAAAAAAAATTAAACACCCCTTACTAACTCCTCAACAAATTATCGTAGAAGAAAGTTACTGGTACCGAACGATCGGAAATAAAGTCTACTTTTAAATGATGTATATAAAATTTGCTTAGGGGGCCATCTACATATTAAAACGAATCCAAACTTAATTTTTTTCAATGACAATACTCAATTTTAACGAGATATTTCAAATCTTCGGTTCAAACTATGCCTAGACACCGAATTTCAAGTCATTTGAATGATAAGTTTTTGAATTATAAACATTCAAAATTGAGTGCTTCTAATGTGAAATTACATTTTCAAATTTTTATTTATATCTCCAGAAATTATGCTCCTAATGTGCTAATTTTTTGTGTAGCAATAATACTAATATGCCCAAACATAAATACGCTGAATTTGCAATTTTTATAATTTTATGATATGAATTAGGAATTATGAAATTAATATTCGAAAAAATTATGAATTGCAACCTACAGTTTTTTGATGGATTTAGATTTATTAACTCCTGCTTTATGGAAATCCAAAATTTCACATTTTCCTTCCAAGTAGTTTTCAAATTATGCTTAAAAAACGGCAAAATGATGGTTTAAGGGGCCGTCTATAATAGAAGTAACTAGATATTTTGAAATTTCTTCTGCTGTCCTGTAATCTAGCAGGCTTAGTTGACTTCTTAAGGTGCCTTGATCAAGATGGGGGCTCTCTCGGTTAACAATCGAGATCCGAACTTCAATTTGGATACAGCCCTTAAAATACGCTCGTTTGAAAATAATTAAATTCTCAGAAACTTATGGTACGAATTGCATAAAAATTTGTTTTTAGGCGAATTGAAGGGTGTAGAGTTCATTTATGCTGTCAGAATTGTGCACTGCTATTGAAAAAAACAAAGTTAAGGTTCGTTTTAATATGTAGATGGCCCCTAAGCAAATTTTATATACATCATTTAAAAGTAGACTTTATTTCCAATCGTTCGGTACCAGTAACTTTCTTCTACGATAATTTGTTGAGGAGTTAGTAGGGGGTGTTTACTTTTTTTTCACGACTGTACAATTGTTGCAGAATTTTGTCGAGTCTTTTAAAATTTTATGAAAATCGAATCGAAACTTAAAAAGTTATTAATAAAAGTTTTCTTCATTCCATTAAATCCTATCATACGTAATTAATTCAATTATATTCCATCCCATGATAGGTAATGATTGTAGGTTGTCATGGTGATTACGTCCTATTTAAGATGCAGTCCTATTATATCCGTATTACTGAATTTAATATATATAATTGTAATAAATTTTGTATTCATGCATTTTTGCGTAAGAGTGGAACAGTTATTGCATCAAGATCTGAATATTTATAAAACTAATTATAGTACGAAAGCACCTCATTTGCCACGTTTGACGTACAATGTCCGACTTGTTTAAACTTCGGAACATCGCACATTTTCAATTTTTATACCCTCGTATAAAAGGAAATTGTAACTTTCAAATGCAATTTGTTTGAAAACTATATTTCAATTAACTCATTTTTTATGATTTTTAGAATAATGTTTCAGCATGATTTTTTTTTATCTATCTCTTTCGCTTCCAGATGTTTACGAAAGATTAATCCATTTGCACTTAAAACTGTATAAATAGTTCGACATTTATTTCCGACTAATATTCCGTAACGAAATTAAAACTTTATCAGCCAGTAAATAAAATAATAAAATATAAATAAAACACCAATATAAGACATGTAATCAAACTACGCGCTTAAATCACTGAAACTATCAGAATGAAAAGGGCTGCTGTAAGTAGCGAAATCTTTGGCGATTCTTTTGGCTACTACCTCCTGGCATGTGGCTTATACGAAAGTATCGCTTTTAAAACATTTCGGAATTTTATTTGAATACATAATTGATATATTTCATATTAAAATGTTTTTTGGTATTGCTAGTGGACAATAAATAAAAAATAGATTAAATGTAAAAAGTCTATTACAGTTTTCAATTTAAAACAAGTCGGAAATTGTACGTCAAACGTAGCAAATGAGGTGCGTTCGTAGAATAACTAGTTTTATAAATCTTCACTCTTATGCAAAAACACATGAATACAAAATTTATTAGGATTATATATATATATATATATATTGAATTCAGTAATACGGAAATAATAGGACTCCATCTTAAATAGGGCGTCATCACCATGGCAACTTAGAATCATTACCTATCATGGGATATCATGTAATAAATTACGTATGACAGGATTTAATAGAATGAAGAAAACTTTTATTAATATCTGTTTTTAAGTTTTGATTCGATTTTCCTAAAATTTGAAATGACTTCTTCTTCGAAAATTCTTCAACGATTAAGTATATTAAATTTCAAACCCTTCGGTTGGATAGTTTTTGCGCTGTTATATGCGGGCAGACGGACGGACCAGATGACGACTGTAGGTGCTATACATTTATATAATTACGAACACACCTAAAAATGGTTCTGAAAATAGGAAGGGCCCGGTTGGATCACCTAGTCTATATTATAATATTGTTGAACTTTGTGCGGTTAAAAACAAAAATAATAATAAAAAAAAAAGAAAAGCAATTTAACAAATTACAACGACCATTTGGAAAACGATTTTTTCAAAGACTAAAATTTATGACATAAAAAATCGTACCGAGTTGATCATACATTACGTACGCCATGAATTAAACATTAATAGTGTTATTACACGTAAAAATTCCAAGAACAAAAAATTCCAAACGATGGAAAAGCCTTTTCCCGAACAGCCAATGAAATGCTTGGATAATACGAAAGTTTCAAGAAATCCGGAAATCTGACGAGCCGTGAGGTAAAGCGTCTTTTGCATGGAGACGCCTGGAATTTCAAGCGACTTTGACTCCTCGTGTCAAGCATTTCATTGGTTGTTCGGGAAAAGGCTTTTCCATCGTCAGATTTTCAAGAAATCTGACGACACATTTTAAATGAAATTTCATTCTTAAACTTCTAAACATCCGACAATGTTACTTTTTACACCGTCGGATAGAGAAAAAAATGTACTTTTAAATGCAATTTGTGTGAAAGCTGTATCTCAATTTGTTTCTGAGTTATTAATTTTTTTTTTTGTAGTTTTTATTACTTTTTTATCATAGTGGCAACAGAAGGTATCCATCGTTGTTAAATATAAAGGGAAATACAGATTACTGTATAAACCAATCAGAACACGAATAAAATGCGAATTAAACCAATAAAAACCTTCAGATATGCTTTTGATTTCCTACCCTGACGAGAACAATAACCTCTTTTCCAAATGGTTGATAAAATACACTTAATATAACGATCGACCATTACAGGGACCGTTCCACTATAACGAGCAATGCAAAAAACCCCAATTCATGCTACCATTGTTATTTTCGCGTCCAATACGACAACTAGTTAAGATTATACTTTCAAATATAAGAACCGTTCCAGAACTCTATTTTTTTTTTCTTTTGATGACGTGTTGTGCAAACTTACGATAAGATTAAGACTTCAAAAAACTCCTTTTAAAATTAGCAACTCTTTTCTATTGAAGAAAAGCTATGAACCTTACCATTGTCGTCTGTCTATACGTATTTAAGAGACAACAGCTCTTCTTAGTCCAAAATTATTGAATAACTATTTGAGATTATAGTACTTTATGGGAACTATTACTCTTAGAAGACAATATTTAACCACCAAGTAAGAGAAGATTAGGTCAGCTGTGAAGGTTTTAGAGCTTAATTCTGATTGTCTACTCGTTTTTGTCGTCCTTTGCTGTAGGGTAACTCTAGTATACATGGCATAGTTTTTCAAGATTGAAATAAAACTTCTTAGAATGCAAATACAAGAAATATTTATGCATATTTAAAATTCTTATACATATACTCATAATATTTTATGCAAAAAGTAATTAAATATTGAAAACAAAATGTGTTAAACAAAATTGAAATTAAAATGGCAGTTGGCCATCTCTCCTTAAAGCCGAGGAGAAATTGCCATCCAATACAAGAAAGAAAAAGTAAAGTTAAATAGCAAAAAAATAACACATTTCATATACTTAATCATGAAAAACACATAGCAATTTGTAAAGATGCAGTTATATGATGGAAAATGAATAAAACTCGAATAAACAAAATTTGAAGTATAATTTCAATACTTCACTTTTCGTAAGATCTTACCACGTGTTTGGCAAAGGTCTTGATAATTTGTACACGTTTTATGGAACCACTTCAGATACCTTATACATTGCATCCAGACATCTTTTTGGGGTACATCGTTTCCTTCGCTACTGGAAATATTGTGTTTTTTGTTGTTGTTGTTGTTATTGTTGTTGTTGTTGTTGTTTTGCGTTAATTTTGGGTTTATTACGTTAATTTATTTTATTTATCAACTTTATCAGTTTCTGTTATGAAAGTTTCCGACATTTTTCAGTATTTTCTGAAACAAATAAATCGTTAGGTCTTATTATATTATTATTAAAATGTTTACATCAGTTAAAATTTAAATAATTATCTCAATTAATATATTTATAAACATAAACGTTATATATTTATTTTAAATTTAATTATATTCAGTTAAAATCACCACTCCGTATAATTTTTAAATATTGATTACTCCTGAAATTGAAGGACTATGGTGGCCACCCAATTTAAAACATCAATAGCGATTGTACGTCTTTGTTTTAGGCTTAGAAGTAAAAATTAGATTATATACGTGCCTTAAAAGTCCATATAATAAAAATATATATATAACGTGCGTATTGCAAAACATTGAGATACCTAAGTCAAAAAAAATATTCAACCACTAAATTAAATAAACATTAAATTTACACTTACTTTTTATAATCAAAAAACAAAATTGCTCGTCGCAAAAATAAACTCGTTGAACTGTTTCACACGAACAAAGTTTATGTAGCAATCTATGATCAAGTTTTGGAAATATTTAGACTGGCCATCTCTCCTCTATGGCCATCTATCCTAGTGTTACCCTACATTTCGCACATTATGCAAAAAATAGAAAACGTTTAGCAAAACAGAATATGGGCAGCGAGGAAACTGAGCTTAGTATTTCTAAGCTGTCATGGAAGAGTTCAGCTTTTTATCTGACTTCAAGAAAAGGAGAGAGGGTTCTCAAATCGACGCGTATGTATATTTTTTAATGTATGTTAACTGATTATGTATGTTAGCTCCAAAACTACACGACCGATTCATGTGATATTTTTATTATTATTGTTGAAAGGGGGTACTATCGAATTATCCCATTTAAATTTCATCAAAATCGGTTCAGTATTTTTTTAGAAATTCAACAAAAACCAATAAAATCAATATTTTTCCTCATTATGTTGTACGTTAGCTGCTTGCGAATAGCTGGGTTAGCTGTACGTGAAGTGCCTGTCTTGCACGAGCAACTGATGTACAACAGAACAGAACTACGAAAACTTGTCTTTTTACCCGATTAAAACGAAGGGTTATGTGTTTCATGCGTATCTGTGTATGTGGATTTCTTTATACCCTCGAAACATCCCAACGGCTGGATGGATTTTAATGAATGGGGTCTCTATCAATTCGTCTTAACGGCCCGATAATTATAGGCTAGGTTTTGTTTTTATAAATTCAAAATGACGGTCGTAAAATGGCGGTAGAGACGAAAAAAAATTTACGCACCCTATTGAGTGGCATATTATTGGATAGGTCTTTCAAAATGAAGACGATGTTTCATTGACTATTTTACAGTCAGAAGCTCGGTTAAAATATTATACAACCTGGAAGTTGTGTAAGTGGAATCTTTAGCTTTACTGCATCTCTAACCTTCATAGACATCTATAGGCCTCATCAAAACCGTGTTTATAGATAGGAACTAACAATTAAACACAACTTAAAAGTCATCAATACAAGTAAATAAAAAAATTGGTAAGGAGTATAAAAAATAGTTTCACGTTGATGAGAAATAATCAATTAGTTCGCTTTTTACGCAGTCGGGTTTTTTGATTTTTAAATTTAATTAATCTTCTTGGTTATTTAAATTCTTATACCATAACATGACGAAAGTTGTGTATGTAGGATCTCTTGCTTTACTGCAACTCTAACCATCATAGACATCTATAGACCTCATCAAAACAGTGTTTATAGATAGAAACTAACAATTAAACACAACTTAAAAGTCATCAATACAAGTAAAAAAAAAAAAAAAAAATAGGTAAGTAATATAAACAAGTAATATAAAAAAAGTATTTTAAGTCGATTCCTACTTAGGTCAATAAGATAATTTTAGGTAGCTTTCTTTACAAAAAAGCTACCTATTGCAGCCGTTCGGAGGAAAGCGATTTCAAAAAATTTTGGTATATTTTCATCGATCATGACCCCCAGACCCCGAAACCACCCTTCGTTCAAAATTGATATATATATATATATATATATATATATATACATATATATCTGACCTATGTCACACTGTAACTCCCGTAATTATGAACCGATTTCGATGTAATTCGGTGTGTACATAGTACATACCAATGTCTCGACCGAGTTCGTTGGCCAGCTTCATCCGCCATTTTGTTTCAAAATGGCGGCCATTTAAAATTTTTAAAAAATTTTAAATCTTGAAATGTGGTACCAAAAAATTAAAAATGGAAAAATATTTTTTTCTTATGTATTTGACCTTTATACAAAGATTCCGGAGCAGTTTTTGTTTCGTCTATATCTTACAAAATGGCTGAGTTATAGCATTTTGAATTTCTAGCGTGACTGACATTTTGAAACGTCCTGAATTTTGTCACGCGATAAAAGGCGTATTTATGAACCGATTTAGATGTAATTCAGTGTGTACATAGTACATACCAATCTCTCGACCGAGTTCGTTGGCCAGCTTCATCCGCCGTTTTGTTTCAAAATGGCGGCCATTTAAAATTTTTATAAAATTTTAAAACTTTAAATGTGGTACTAAAAAATTAAAAATGGAAAAATATTTTTTTCTTATGTATTTGACCTTTATACAAAGATTCCGGAGCAGTTTTTGTTTTGTCTATATCTTAAAAAATGGCTGAGTTATAGCATTTTGAATTTCTAGCGTGGCTGACATTTTGAAACGTCCTGAATTTTGTCACGCGATAAAAGGCGTATTTATGAACCGATTTGGATGTAATTCAGTGTGTACATAGTACATACCAATATCTCGACCGAGTTCGTTGGCCAGCTTCATCCGCCATTTTGTTTCAAAATGGCGGCCATTTAAATTTTTTAAAAAATTTTAAATCTTGAAATGTGGTACCAAAAAATTAAAAATGGAAAAATATTTTTTTCTTATGTATTTGACCTTTATACAAAGATTCCGGAGCAGTTTTTGTTTCGTCTATATCTTACAAAATGGCTGAGTTATAGCATTTTGAATTTCTAGCGTGACTGACATTTTGAAACGTCCTGAATTTTGTCACGCGATAAAAGGCGTATTTATGAACCGATTTGGATGTAATTCAGTGTGTACATAGTACATACCAATATCTCGACCGAGTTCGTTGGCCAGCTTCATCCGCCATTTTGTTTCAAAATGGCGGCCATTTAAAATTTTTAAAAAATTTTAAATCTTGAAATGTGGTACCAAAAAATTAAAAATGGAAAAATATTTTTTTCTTATGTATTTGACCTTTATACAAAGATTCCGGAGCAGTTTTTGTTTCGTCTATATCTTACAAAATGGCTGAGTTATAGCATTTTGAATTTCTAGCGTGACTGACATTTTGAAACGTCCTGAATTTTGTCACGCGATAAAAGGCGTATTTATGAACCGATTTAGATGTAATTCAGTGTGTACATAGTACATACCAATCTCTCGACCGAGTTCGTTGGCCAGCTTCATCCGCCGTTTTGTTTCAAAATGGCGGCCCTTTAAAATTTTTATAAAATTTTAAAACTTTAAATGTGGTACTAAAAAATTGAAAATGGAAAAATATTTTTTCTTATGTATTTGACCTTTATGCAAAGATTCCGGAGCAGTTTTTGTTTCGTCTATATCTTAAAAAATGGCTGAGTTATAGCATTTTGAATTTCTAGCGTGGCTGACATTTTGAAACGTCCTGAATTTTGTCACGCGATAAAAGGCGTATTTATGAACCGATTTGGATGTAACTTCGTTTATACATAGTACATACCAATGTCTCGACCGGGTTCGTTGGTCAGCTTCATCCGCCATCTTGTTTAAAAATGGTGGCCATTTAAATTTTTAAAAAAACTTTAAATTTGAAATGTGGAACCAATAAATTAAAAATTGAAAAAATATTTTCTTCTTATGTGTTTGACCTTGATAAAAAGATTCGGGAGCAGTTTTTGTTTCGTCTATATCTTAAGAAATGGCTGAGTTATAGCATTTTGAATTTCTAGCGTGGCTGACATTTTGAAACGTCCTGATTTTTCTCACGTAATAACAGGCGTATTTATGAACCGACTTGGATGTACCTTGGTGTGTACATAGTACATACAAATATCTCGACCGAGTTCGTTGGCCAGCTTCATCCGCCATCTTGTTTCAAAATGGTTGCCATTTAAAAAAAATTAAATTTGAAATTCAAAATGAGGTGTTAAACAATTGGAAAATGAAAAAGATTTTTTTATGTGTTTGGCCTTGATACAAAGATTCCGGAGCAGTTTTTGTTTCTGAAAATTTGTTCTTTTGTTTATATCTTAAAAAATGGTTTATTTATAGCACTTTGAATTTCTAGCATGGCTAACATTTTGAAACGATCCTGTATTTGTCGCGCGATAACACACGTATTCGCCTATTTCGATGTAAGAAGGCATGTGGATAGAAAACATCAACACCTCGACCAAGTTCGCTGGCCAGATTCATCAGCCATCTTGTTTCAAAATGGCGACCATTAAATTAAAAAAATATATATATATTTAAAGTGAGCTGCAAAAAAATTAGAAATTTAAAAAGGTTTCTTTCTTAAGCATTTGACCTTGATATAAGGATTCAGGAGCATTTTTTGTTTGTCTTTACCTTAAAAAATGGCCCAGATATAGCAGTTTCAATTTCTATTGTGGATGACATTTTGAAAAATCTGATTTTTTGCATGCGCACTCCTATATATTAACCGATTCCGATGTGAGTGAGCATGTGCACAGCAATTACTAAGGTCTCGACCAAGTTCACTGCTTAGCCTCATCCACCATGTTGTCTTAAAATGACAGGCACTTTAAGAAATTGCCGAATTTGGCAGCCAAATATATGTTACTTTAAAGAAAAGCAGCTTGGATAAAGCTGACTAATTTCGCGAAATTCTCATTCATTATATTGATAAAAATTAGTATTGAATCTCCTATATTCGGTTTCCACTAAATTGAGCTTCGTGTGTTTGAATGATATAATTTGGCTTTTTTAAAATAAGGATTATGAAAGCTACCTCTTCCTCCCGGCACTGGCCGGAAGGACTTTTTTTTCTCCCATTCTCCTTTCCTCTTGAGTAGCGCTTAAAATGCCTTGATCAAGAAGAGGACTCTCTCGGTCTTAAAATACCTTGATCAAGAAGAGGGCTCTCTCGATTATTGAAAATTAATTAATTTAATTTAATTAATGAATTAATATTTGAAAAACAACTGGATTAACATCAAGTGTTATCCACTACAAGTTTAAAAAAAATTATTTGAGCTTGATTGGATGAATAATAAGTATTTTATTAACGATTGAAAATTTTAACAAGATGTATATAGCGAGAGTTTGAGCTAATAGTAGGAATTGAAAAAAAAAATAGTTTCACATTGATGAGAAATAATTAATTAGTTCGTTTTTTACGCAGACGGTTTTTTTTTTAATTTAATTGTTTATTTATTTTTTGTATGTTCACCTATAACTCCGAAACTAAGAGACCGTTTCATGTGATTATTTTTTAATTGAAAGAGGATACTCTCGAATACATTAAAATTTTCATTACAATTGGTTCAGTATTTTTTCAGAAATTCATCAAAAGCCAAAAAAAAATCTTTAAAATACTTCATTTTCTACGATTTTCATCAAGGGATCTAGAGCAATCTGTTGCATGAGAAAATCGCTACCTGGCGATTTTCCTCCATCCTTATAAGTTTCCTCCATCCGTTTTTATTTTCTAGAATTGTTGTAGAGAAAACCAAAAAGCAATGTTTTAATCGTTAAAAACTTATATGAAGTAAAAAATAAGTAAAAAAAAAAGCGTTTTAATTCACCCAAGATTTCTGTGGAGATAAAGTGTGTCCAAGATACCGCTTTATTTGAAGGACTGTATTTTTACGGGGAGATTGGGGGGGGGGAGAGATTTGTACGCTAATACAGGGTGGGCCAAAAGTTCCTGGTAATTTTTTTAATTTAATGTAAAATCAAGCAATTGAGGTCGGGGTTTTTTCTGGTTAAAATGTTTATAATTATCAAATTCCATAATTAAGAAAACTGCACATTAAGGCGGTGCTCAAAAAAGTATTTTTCCCCGCTCATGAACGCTAAATTTTCTGACACATCTTTTGACTCGTTTTTAAACATAAAACATACTTGCAGGCATGATTGTTGAAATGATTTGCAATCGAAGATTTTTTTTCAGATAAATGAATTATATCTTGAGTTATAAACGATTGTTGTATCATGACGACATATAGGGCTGCTATGTCCAGAAATTTCGTTCAAAATGCAAAAGCTGCCTTTCCCTCTCTGCGAAGATCCTCTGCCTTTATCGAACAAGGAAAAAAACCTATTCAATTTCACAGTTTCTAAATAAAATACACCTGCAAATCTCATGCATTTACAAACAAAAATAAGTGCAGAAATTGTGTCATAAAGTAGGCAGTTTTGATTTGAGAACAGCCTTAATATAAAAACCGAAATATAACCTTTTATTTCGATCTGCCATTTGTAACTCTTAAATGCATAATGTAACTCACAAGTTACATGAACCTTTTTAGCGAGTTGGCGCTTTCTATTGGTCTTAAGGTAAACTATTTTGTGTTACTTACGTGAGATAGCATACATTTAAGGTCATGAAGTCTGCTTGTGTTCTGATTTGTTATCACGGGGAGGTTATAACATCTTTTGATGATACTGTTTGCAATGTGGTCGACGCACGACGTTTTTTCTCTATCTTTATAAGGTAGTCATTATTAATTCTGAAATCTATTAAAATCATTATAAAAATTATTATGTCGTTGAATAGTTGTTAACACTTTACAGTAAGAATATACTAATTTAAAATTATCGTTTGTTGAGCAATTTTTGTTATGTAACTCAAGAGTGACATTATGACATTCTGTAACACAGGAACATAAATAAATTTTATCTCTTTTTTTTCTAGTGGATAATTAACAGAAATAGGCTCAAATATTAGGAGCGTTCAAAAAGTAACGAGCCGGAGGCCTAGGAACAGAAACTAGTACATGTATTTCAGAAGTATTGTCCCTGGCTGTTGAGGCACTTGTCCCACTGAGACACAAGGCGGTGAATGGCTGTCTTGTGAAATTCCTGGGGCTGCGATGTGAACCAGTTCCGCACGTACTGCTTGACGTCGTCGTCCGAGGTGAATCTTTTGCCCCTCAGAGTCTTTTTTAGTGGACCAAAAATGGCGTAAGCGCAGGGAGAGAGGTGTGGACTGTATGGAGGGTGACCGAGAACCTCCCACTTGAATTTCTGCACGAGTGCCGTAATCGTGTTGGCCGTATGAGGCCTTGTATTGTCGTGGAGCAGAATGACCACGCGAGCTTGAATGTTCATTTGATTTGATGTTGATCGCTTGGCGATGGGTGGTCAAGGTTTGCGAGTAATGCTGGGCATTCGCTGTTATCCCGTGCTGCAGGAAGTCTATCAGAAGGGGACCGTCTTGGTCAAAGAAGAACGTCAGTTTAACCTTTCCCGCACTTGTGTGGATGACCTTAGATTTTCTTGGTGGAGGTGACCCTCGATGTTTCCACTGGAGACTTTGTCGTTTCAATTCTGGTTCGAAGTGATGACACGAAGACTCATCTCCAGTCGCTTACAACTCGAATGAGCGTTGGACGACTGGTGCATGCTTCTGCTAGTTTTGTAGTCACGTGACTTGCACTCGTGACCCTCTAGCGGCGGAGATGTAGACTTCCATGCTCTTGTCGGAAACCCTCTTTGTTACTGACGTAACAATATTACCATTCTCTCACCGGTTTGCACATTCCAGACTCCGGTTCGTTTCTTTTTGAACACCCCTTATATAATGTTTTCCGAAGAAAATAATAATGCAGGCATACAACTTTCACCGTCCGAGGGTTTACCTGTAATTTTTATAAGAATGCTTGTAAATTCGTGGATATATATATATATATCATTCGCAATTTGATGCTATAATATCTTTAATATCACTTCTTTCTATATAAGGTTCAATATAAAATTCTTTTAGAAATGTTTGTCTACAGCCATTTAACATGATTTCTGGAAACGGAAAAATCCTGGCCAACCGGTTAAAGGGTTAACTCTTTTAAAACGCATCTCATTATAAAATGCACATCAGTAAAGATTTCGTAAATATTAATTATTTTATCCAATATTTTAACAGGGATAATACCGATTTTTCTTTCTTGTTGTATAGAGTTGTTGTTTTTTTGTTTGTTTGTTTTTTTTTTGTTTTTTTTTTTTTTTTTTTTTGTTTTTTTAATATAATAAACGTAGACCAACGTTAATTTTCACCAGACAATAATTATTAGATAAATAGTTTTATTGGTAAAACTTCTAAAGACAAGTTAACTGCACCGGTCTCTTATGTGACTTTACAGTGTAGTCAAATCACCAAATCATCATTTTCCAAATCATCATAAAAAAAGACAAATGTTTTTTAATCTGAAAAAATATAACATAACCGCGAATGAAAATATACTAGAACCTCTTCCAAGTTACGTCCGATTTCGAAAAGCGCTCTTTGCCTTTAGAAACTTCAGAAACTAGTATATTTTCTAGATTTAAAAAAGTACATTTTTAAATAAAGTTTTTTTTTTTTTTTTTTGCAACCGCTGATTTTCGAAAACGATTCCCAGTAGTTTTTGTAGTGTACTAATCCGTTTTCTAAAACCGTAATATAGGTTTTTAGGATGCTATTTATCCATTCTCAATTAAAATTTTTAGATCCGTTTCTGAATTTATACATGCAAGAGTAACAAAATAATAATTAACTGTTAATTTATACATGCAAGAGTAACAAAATAATAATTAACTGTTAATTTATCATGTTTGTGTGTAAAACAAACTGCTGAAAATAAAAATGTTTATTTATATATATAAAAGCTTCTTTAAATCTCGAAAGTACAGGTTATCGTATATTTTCATTCGTGGTTTTGATGTCGTTTACTAGATTAAGAAGCATTTGTATTATTTTACAGTGTATTCATCATAATATCATACTGTAAACAAAATGACGGATGTGGTATACAAAAATTAATGACAGATGGTAATAAGACGTATTTGATGCATAACACTGCCTAACTTTGGCTTGAATATCGGATGATTATAAACTAAATAAAAATGCCTTTGTTAATATAAATAATAGATACTTCATAAACTTATAAGAATTCGACATGGATGTAGAGTGGCTCGCACAACAAAATAATTTGAAAGTATCTAATCTCTGTCCATGAAGACCATTTAGTATATCTACAAAAATTTGGCGTGATACGAGGTGATTGTCAAGGCTAAATAATAAAAAATATTTAATTATATATATATGTATATATAAGGTGTTTTCTGAACCTGTAAATAAAAAGCTTTCTGCATGCAATGTCATTAATGAAATTAAATAACTAGATTTGAATGCGACCAAACAGGATGCATCACAAGGCAGTTTACTACTTTCCGTATTAAATAGCATCACACACAACCGATGATAACTATTACATACAATTCTTCTGTATTTGTGATGGATATAATGAAATAAACTGGTATGTTGTGGGTGGGGTCATCATACAATTTTTCCTATATAAATCAAACCACGTGCAACAAAAGTTAAACAGTCTATTTGTCATCTCGGAAATCGGGAAAAGCAGAGCATAGCGGCGACAACTGTACTCCCAAACCTTATTTATGTCAATGTCTAACAGAATATGAAGTTTGGGGAAATTGCGTGCATTAGTTCTTGAGATAGAGCTATCGCGCAAATCCTGAAAGATGCTGCATAGCAGCGCCATCTGTTCAGAAATTAACACCAAAACCTAATCAGCAACAATTCACGTCAAGGTCTAACTGAATCTGAAGTTTATATAAGTTCCGTGCATTAGTTCTTGAGATAGAGCGCTCACAAAATTTGTGTCACACACAGACAGATACATACACAGGATCACAGACAGACATTTTCTAAAATCAGTCAAATAGAGTTCAGGACTAAAACGCATAAATCCGTCAAAAAGAGGATGTCTAATTTTCTTTTTTTAATCCAATACTTTCTTTTTATACGGATATAAGAAAGTAATAAACATGACACTGAAAAATGAAGATCAAGTGTACGAAAAAGCGTACATCATAATGTGAGATTTGTCCATATGCATACCGATTTTTTTTTATGAATCAAAGAATAAAAAAAATTAATTACAACATGTATATCAAATAAAATATAGTTCTCTAGTGCTTAATTGAAATCTATAATACATTATAAACTTTAAATTTATCAAAAAAAAATAATAACTTCATTTTTTGTTTTTGTTTTTTACTTTTATTTAATTAATTTCAAACTGAAAGGGAAATAACTATTTTTTTTTTTTTTTTTTACTAAAAAAAAGCACAAAATACTATTTTGTAGTCAACGGGAATAAATCAAAATAATTTTTAATGAGTTTTGTTTGACTATTTATAGCCACTTCGAAGTTATAGTTTTAGCGTGTGCTAGTCAAGTAAGTTGATAATCTCTATAATAATAGCCTAAGTCATGTGACTGTCATCAACAGTTCCGGGTTGACCGCTTCGCTTTTTATATGCCAGCCGGCCAATTTCATAATTTAATGTCAGTCGGGCGCAGGTGATAAATCGCCGTTCCATCGCCATCATGTCAACACTATTATAATAGTCCATTTCATGCGACAGTGTTAAACAATTTTTCGCGTGGTAAATTAAAACAAAACTTTGATTTTGATATTGAAATTCAGATGTCATGGGTTTATGATACTATTTATTACTTTTTTTTTTTTTTTTTTTTTTTTTTTTTAAGAAATAATTGAGAGTCAAATTTTAAATAATACAGTTTTAAATTAAAGTTGTATAAAATGAGTGAAAGTATTATATCTTAAATGAAATTAATGAAATACTAAAAAATACGACGGGAACAATGTTTGGCGATTTATCACCTCCGCCCGGCTAACATAAAAATACCGAATTCATGATTTCTGTATCTGTTCTTCCGATTTGGCGAAGGATTGAGCAAGTAAATTAAATTTTGAATAAAAGTAACATAATACAATGCTTAGTATACGTTTTAGGGAGACCAAACTGGTCGCCAAGGGCGGCTAGTGTTTTAATGTTTACTTAAAAATAATTGCTGAAAAATATTATGATTCACACAAAAATTTTAAGGGTTTAAAATACATTTATGATTTCTAAAAACATAAACTAACAATAACCAATTAATAAAGAATATTATAAAATACACATATGGTTCCAGTTTTAATGAGTGTCAGTATACATTTGATCATCATTTATTTTCGCACGTTATTTTACTTAATCTTATAAAAGAGAAATGCTCCTAGGTCAAGCAAATAACAAACTACTGCTCCTACTTATCGATCCTTTCTTTCAATTGAGGTAAGGTTAAAGACATTAGAACGCGATGAAAATATAAAAATGAAAGAGAAACTTTTAACTCTTTCAGAATACAGGGAAATACAAAGATTAAAGAATTCGAAGTAGTCATATTTTATTCATATTCTCTGTTATTCATATTTTTATAGTAGAAACAAAAGCGATAAACTTTTGATCATAAACGCATACAGTTAGTGTTTTCTATCCTCTGATGTATAATGTTGCCAACAGAATGCTGAAAATAAAAGAAATTTGTGATAATTTTAATAAAATACATTTTTAATTGGCAGCTTTTTCCAGTTAATTATGCTTATTCGTGTATTTTTAAAGAATTATTATGATTCTTTTATTTCAAAAGGGATGCATGCCAGTTTGATTTGAATATTTTTTAATGAGTCAAAAATGGTTTGCAACTTTTTCAAATTATTTTTACAGTACGAGGTTATTTTTGTTCTTTTCGTTATTTTTCTTTAAAAAAATTAATTTAAACACTAAAGATTTTGTATTTTCAATTTTCAAATGTGAACTAATTAAATATCTGAATTTTACAATTATGTACAATATTTAATGAGAGAAGAATTGGAAGTTATGTGCGGTAGCCATGTGATCTACATGTCCGTTATTTTTTTTTTCAGAAAAAAGAAAAATACAATTAATCTACAGCACTGTTTTATCCACATATACAGTGGACTCTCCCTATCTGAACACTCTCTAATGTGAACACCTCGGTATTATGAACACATTCCGACGGTCCCGGCGAAACTCCATAGACTTAACATAAGATGAACTCTCTATATTCTGAACACTCTCTAATGTGAACACCTCGCTATTATGAACGCTACTTTTGATCCCCATTCCACTCCGCCTCTCTGTAAACTGAACGTGTGTTTGTAATTAAAAATTCTGGGAATTGTTGCAGAAGAATAAAATTTTCAATAAACTCGATTTAAAAATAAACAGACAAAATCATTGCCAGATTTTAAGCATCTACTCGATGCTGTAATTTGTTTGAATAATTGAGATAAAATCTTCAATTAACAAAACATATGTTATAACAAAAAAAAAAAAAAAAAAAAAAAAAAATTGAAAGAATATTTTTCAAACAGGTACGCGCCTTTACGTGCTCTACATCTAAACTAGCTAGAACATTCTTACATTTTTAATAAACAAAAAAGTCCAGATATAAAACTGTTGTCATTTCACAAAAAGTAAATCATGTTATTCAGATAAATGAAATGAACAAAACAATCAATTTTTATGCAAAGGGATACAAAAAAAAAAAAAAAAAAAAAAAAAAAAAAAACAATAATAATGTAAAAACCATTTCAGGAGAGTCCCCCTCTCCCGAGCCGAGATAAAAATAGAAAGATTATGCAACAGAAAGACCCCGCGCCCAGTGACAGATAAAAGTCAACAGGTATTAGAGGGAGTGGCTAAAAAAGGATTATGGTTTCTTTTCCGCACACCTCCATGGGGATTATCGCTACTGTTTCTTTCTTCCTTTTGCTCGGCAATGGTAAATTTTTGTTCGCCGTTTCTCTACAGTTGCAGGGTAAGAAGCATTGCACTTATGCAGCTATATTAGAAATAAGTAGAAAAACGGTAAGAACTGAAGCTTTAGGAGAAATACGAAGTTGTTCAAAAATTAAAATCAAACGCAAGTCAAAGGAAAATTGCATGTGAGTTTGGAATCTCAGTAGGTTAAGTCAACACCATGAGCAAGAAAGAGAAAGAAATTATAATCGCTTTTGAACAAATCAAATGAAAATTCCTCTAACTGTAGAATTTTCGAAAAGAAAATGAGAAACAAGAACATAAACAATTGCGTCTGAAGTTTTATTGCCAAATGAGAATGAAGAATCTTCTTGTACTAGACCCCTGCTAAAGAAGATGGCTCTTAATTTTACAGAAAAAGAGAAAATAATGGAAATCAAGGCACAAGAAGGATGGTTGACTCGCTTCAAAAATCGGCATAACATCGAATTCAAAATAATCACTGGTGAAGCTGCAGACGTAAGTATCGACACTGTGAAGGAATGGAAAGAAATCTTCAGGATATATTGAAGGATTTCGACGCGGTTAACATTTTCAATGCCAACGAAACCGGTCTTCCAAATAAAACCCTAACAGAAGCAAGCAAAAAAGGCGTGGGCTATAAAATGTCAAAAAAAAAAGACTTGTCGTGATGCTCAGTGCCAGTTTTATTTGTGAGAAGCTCTTACCACTTGTGATCGGAAAAAGTGAGAAACTACGATGTTTCTAAAATGTGAAAATCGCATCATTGCCTGTGCACTATAAATCAAATTGAACAGCCATGATGACATTCACAAATTTCTCACAATGATTGGAGGGCAGTAACGAGATGATGAAGAGAGAAAGAGAAAAATTCTTCTTTTTGTGAATAATGCCAGATCACACACAAACATGCAGCTAAGTAACGTGAGTCTGAAGTTCCTGACCACCGAATTGTACTTCTATAATCCAACAACTGGATAAAGGAGTAATCAAGACCTTTAAAGCTCACTACCGAATCCATTTTTTGAAGGCAACCAAACCATAGGCGTAGAGTTTTCAAAATTATTGGAGGGGCTCAGCCAGTGGCTTAGCTAGGGGGGGGGGGGGGGTCCTCACCTCCACACCCTCCTGGAACAAAGAATTCATTTACTGAATCTTGAATACAAAAACAGTAAAAACTGCTGAGACAAAACTACAAATAACTGGTAAAAATTTCCGTTTTATACATGTTTCCGTCTACCTTAGCAGGTAAAAATTCACAGGGTTCCTTTTGTTGGGATCATGAAAGGTTTGCCATAATACAGGATTATGTTATATAGACAGGTTCCGTTTACACAGCCTAACCTTATATCCGTACAGTAAAACATTTGTAAAAGCAATCGCTAGCGACCGAAACAATATTCCGTTTCATACAGGTTTCTGGCTAAATTAAGCAAAATTGTATTGCAATCTTTCGTTCTGGAGCATCAAAGGCTTCTGTTTAAGACAGGATTCTGCTATAGACAGGTTCCGTTTTGAGAAGTTTTACTCTACATATAACATAATTATGTATGTATCTATAGTAATAAAAGACAAGATCGCTTTTTGTGTAAGTCTACTGCCGATGGCTATGAAAATCTACTGCGCGCATAGGTCTGAAAATTTGTCTGAGAATAGTTCAAGGCAGGTCTTGATACAAGTAAGACTCAGATATTTTTTTTAATTAGCCGAGATATTAATTAAAAACTCATCAAAAAAGCAATCTTTTTTTGCAAATCGGCGGAGGCGATCTCGTGCATGACCAGAACCTGCTTTTTTCATGGAAAGGAAGGAAGAACGAAATATAGTTTTTTTTTGTTTTTGTTTTTTTTTACCCGTTTTTTTTTTATTGCCCATCAGCCGTGCCGTTTAAAATATGGAAAAACGGGTAACATATTCTTAAAGTTCCTACTTTTACATCTGAAACACCGCAAATACTAGTTCGAAAAAATATGGTTATTTACCCTTTGAAAAGATTTTCAAAAAGGGATTTCTCTAACGTCTTTTTCTCCTTTTCGCCAACACTTAATCAGGGCTCAATTTTAGAGGTAACGATTCACAAAAATACGTCCGGTTTTCAAAAAGACTAATTTTATTATTTTTTAAAAAATTCTCGACCTAAGGTCACTTTTTTCTGCGCTAAAAGTAACTAAACGTCCTCTTTTTTTGTCACAATCTTTTTAGAGCATTTCGACAGACTGGATTTTACATCTATTACAAAAATTTAGAAATGTTTGGACGAGTAGAAGTATTTTTTTTAAAAACAAAATCTGAGAAAATTTCAACAAAAAAGCAGGGTGTTTCGCTTGGCTTCGGCTCACGTTTTCACTACTAAATAAACATATTTTCCATGAAATTTTATAGAGTGCTCAAATGCAGTTATATTTATAACATATTAAAATTTCGGACAGTTCAGACGACGAAGACTATTTTTTCTTTGTTATGTTAAAGAACCAGAAGCGAAAACAAGAAAAAAGGGAGAAGAAAACACATTTCTTTAAAAGTCGATATGAATACTTTTTCACGAAATTTACACACGGCCTGCAAAACCGTTATATTTATAACCAATAAAAATTTCAAAGAGTTCAGACAACAAGAGCTATTTTTAAAATAAACTATGATACGACCCTGCGTGAAAAAACGGAAAATGGCTTCTTATATGAGCGCTTTTACTATTAAAAAGCAATATTTTTTATGATTTTTTTCATTTAAAAATTTAAATTCGGACGAAATCGGATTAAATGTATAAAATCATATAAATTTGAGGTTACTTTAAGGTTATTACCACAATGCCCGGCAACGCCGGGCGGGTAAGCTAATGTATAATAATAAGGAAAGTAGTTTGTTTGTGCGTCGCCTATTTTCTGAAGAAATCGCTGCTCGCAGAGCTACAAAATTTGGTATGAAGGTACCTCTATGTTGTAGTTACGCTACGCACCTCGAAGCCCGATTTTGGATTTTTTGATTACTTTTATTTCAATTCAAATTTATGCGATTTTTAGCGTTTTTTAACGGTTCGCGGTGATTTTTTTTGCATTATTAAAATAAATTCCGGTTTCAATCTTTTAGCCTATTATAGTAAATTTTGTTCTCTTTTCAAAAAAGTGTATTCGTAATTCATGCAGCGATTTTTGAATTTTTCGTAAATTTTTGTATGTGATTTTTAGAATTAATTCGTGTTTCCCAGCGATTTTTTTTTACTATGATGATAAATGCTACAGGTAAAATAGTTTTTTTGTAGAACAACCTGAAGGCCATTCATCAAAAAATTGGGAAGAACTTCGTTTTGGCACTAGAAATGAAGATCCGGTGAGTTCCCAAAAAATAAAGTTAAACAACTTTATTTTTTGTTTTACCATGTTTTGGAAGTCAAAAGGAAATGGCGGATTTTTAACCCAGGGAGGAGGGCAATTCAAAAATTTTTAAGTAGGTCCAGTGGAGTATCGTATGTGTGAAAAATACATAATAAACGATACCCCACTTGACTTAATTAAAAAATGTTGAATTGTCCCATGAATTAAAATGCCTCCATTTTGCCCCCCCCCCCCCACACACACACACACACAAAAAAAAGTACAACAACTTTATTTTGGGGGACTCATCGTATCTGCATTTTTAGTGCCGAAACGATGTTCATCCCAAACTTTTTATGAATGGCCAACAGTTGTTACTTTAAAAACGTATTTTACCTGCATAAAGTATTAGTGTCGCCTTTCTACTCATAAAACCTGCCGTAACTTTATAAAAAATGATCGTATCGACTCACGGATGGTGTCATTTGATTCAGAATTTAAAAATGCATAATCGGAGATACCCCACTTGACCTACTTAAAAAAATTGACACCCCCCCCCCTATGATTACCCTTCTCTGAGGTAAATTTCCCCTCTTTCGCCAGCCCCAAAACAGGGTAAAACAGCTTTGTTTTGGGGGGAACTCATTGGATCCTTATTTCTATTTCCAAAACAAGATTTTCCCCAAATTTTCATGAATGGCCATCAGTTTTTGCATTTTACTCAATTTTTGGTATATTTTATCTGCATTTAGAAAAAGGAATTCGGTTTTAAACTTTTATACGGTAAATTTTGTCCTCCGAAATTTTGGAATTTGATTTTAAATGCGAGTTTTTGCTCTATTTTTGACATTCGTGAAAGAATACCGGTTAAAATGTTTTAGAACACTATAGTAATTTTTTACCTTTGCGACTTTTGAATTATTATAGATTTTAATGTAATTTTCAGCAGTTTTTCGCGTTCCGCAGCGACTTTTTTTTTTTACATTGGTACAAGAAATACGTTTTAAACTTTTAAACCTGATCCTGATATAGTAAACTTTTCCACCGTAAGTTTTGAACTTTTAGCGATTTTTCGCGTTCCGTGAAGGTTTTTTGACATTCGTGAAAGAATTCCAGTTAAAATGTTTTAGTCCACTACAGTGAATATTCTATATGTATAACGTGAATATATTATTACGTATATATATTCGTGAGTATATTATATATACTCAGCAATTTTTTAATTTTTAATACGCTTTTTCCGTTCCGTAGCGAGTTTTTGACACTCATAATAAGATTTCTGTTTCAAACTTTGAGCCAAATTTTCTCCTCCGCGATTTATGAAAAATTTTTAATGATTTTTAACGCGATTTTTAGCATTTTTAAGTGTTTCGTGCCCTTTTTTTCACATTTATAAAAGAAATTCGTTTCAAACTTATGGCTATAGTAATTTTTTTTCCTCTGCAATTTTTCATTTTTTATCGATTTTTAATGCAATGTTTAGCGTTCCGCTGCTATTTTTTTAACATTCGTAAAAGGAATTAAGTTTCAAAATTTTAGCCCAACATAATAAGTTTTGTTATATTTTCAATAAAGTTTATTCGAAATTCGTACAGCGATTTTGAATTTTTTTCGAATTTTTTATGCATTGCTTAGAGATTATTCGCGCTGCGCGGCGATTTTTCTACATCCGTAAAAGGAATCCTGTTTAACTCTTTTAGACCATAATAATAATTTTTGTCCTCTGCAATTTTTGACTTTTTAGCTGTTTTTAGAGTTTTTTCGAATTTTGCTGCAATTTTCCCACGTTAGTGTAAGGAATCTGGTTTATAATATCTTCGAACACAAAATAGTAAATTTTGTTCTCTTTAAGTTTATTTGGAATTCGTGCGGAGATTTTTTAAATTTTTGCGATTTTTGATTACAATTTTTTTTAGCTTTTTCGTGTTTCGTACAGTTTTTTGACGGGCCGGGTGACGCATGTCAACTAATTAGTGCATAAATTTATAATATAAATACTGCAGTGTTGCGCAGGAAAAAGCGTACTGCCTATTCGCTAATGAATGTGCCTGTACAGATTTTACATTTATACAAAAATAGAAAAGTTTGAAAATATCATGGAAATCGATAATCAAATGTCAGACCGACACGACACAAAAAAAAAGGGAAGTTTAGGCCTGGCCCGGGTTTACAGAAAAAATGTAGACCCGGTTCCTACCTAGCCTGATATTAATGAAAGAAAATGGCCAGAGATTGGGTTTATTGCTAGGTCCGAGTAAGAACAGTTGAATATGTACTGTTTATTGTTACCAGATCCTGGTGAATCATCAGTTACTTAAAAAGATCGCTTGATAGATTTCAATATTTTTAATAAATATAAGCTTTATGCATGATTTAGAGACAGAGAACATCTCTCTTTATATTCTATGCTTTGGAGACACTTGTGGTTCTTCTAGATTGGTTATTTGAAACAAAACTTAACTCCTCACCCCCGCTGCCGAGTTTTTCAAAACTCGTAAATAGGAAACTTTTTAGGCCTAACGATAGTACTGTGTAGTTTTGAGAAACGGCAACCCATCTTATATGTGTTTAAATAAGATCATATCGGACACCATTTGTTGTCCGTCTACAACGGGAATTTATTGCCCTATGTCTATGACGCCGAAACAGGAAAAGAAATTCTTCCGAGAACGTGTGTCAGTGTCCAAAAAAGAAAGGTAAACTCACCCTGGAGAGTGCTTGGTTTTTTCCCATACGCCACGCTAAAAAATTCTAATTGTTTTACTTGTTTACAAAAAATAAAAGTAAACAGAGAATTTAGAGAAAGAAACATTATCCATCGAAAACATTATATGCTAAAAAATTTTGTAAATTATGTGAAAATCCAAAATCTGAGATTTTTTTTTCTATGTCAGTTGGCGTAAAAAAATATAGCCCATCTCAAAAAATTATTGGAGGGGCCCGAGCCCCACGGGCCCATACAACTCTACGCCTATGAACCAAACCAACGAAGAAGGTGAATGTTATGGATGATGTCCATTGGATATCAACAACTTGGAATGAAGTAACTTCCTACGCATTCCAAAGCTGCTTCTACAAACCTGGATTCCAATGTGAGAATGAGCAATTCTTATAAAGGAATAATAAGCAACAGGTGTGGGTGACTTGGGGTCAATTCTCCAAATGGTCCATACTGAAATTGAACCTGGAGCTTATCTTGGAGCCAACGGAAGCCTTCCAGTTTGCGATAACAGCATCGTTGAAGAGGAAGATGATAGTGAAGAAAACGTAAAGCCAGAATAGACCGATGAAACTAGAAGTACTCTTACCTTCAAGCAATATGGGCAAGGGATTCAAGACCTGTTGAACTATGCAACTGAACATCACCCAAAGTCTTTCCACTTTTTAACCCCTTAACGGTCGCATTAAATTACAGTTTAAAAAATCAAATTGCTTATTGGCACCAGTTTTTTGAAAAAGAAATATTCACCTTATTTAATGACAGGTAAAATGATACCATAATGAATCCAATTACACTATTTTATAAAACTGGTGGGAATCAAACAATCTGAATAAAAGACGCAGTCCGCGAATATCACGGGAACGAGAATTAAGGGGTTAAACAACTGGCTAACATGTACACTGCACAAGCATGCATAATGCAAAAACAAACTAAAATTACTCAGTTTGTTAAATAATGTACCGATTTTGTTTTTAAGTAATATATTGTATATATGTATGTTTTGTAAAACTTTTTTAATTACAAAAAGAGACGGTAGATTACAGGTTCGACTGTATTCAGTTTGAAATTGCACTCGCCGCTAAACCTAAATTCAGCTCGTCCATCTCGGTAATTGGCATTTTATACAGTCTATAAACTTAATCGTAGTGGTAGTAATGCATTTATTTCCCACTCTCCCTCTATAATGAACACCCCTATAATCTGAACATTTGTGGTCGGTCCCATGCGTGTTCAGAATAGAGAGAGTCCACTGTACCATCAAAAGCCTGCTGGTTTGTTCCCTTGCAGGCAGAAGTGTGCTAATCACCTAATCTCGGCTTAATCAGAAATATTGACGTCAAGTTCGTAAATCTCTAATAATAAAACAAAGAATTTATATTTGAGTCTATCTGTTTACCTTCTGGCGCTGTGATGGAAAGGGGCGCAACGCTACAAAATTTGACACGTATATACACAAAGGAAAGCCACAGGACACATCTAAGATATATATATATTTTAATAGATTTAGATTTTTCAAAATTTAAGTTTGTAGGAGTTTTGAACCTAATTCGTTATCCCGACAACCAGAATAATCCATAATTGGTGGGACTTAACTTTTTTCTCTTTTCCATAGTTGATGTGTCATTTTTTAATTTTGTGGGTAAAATTGAGTATTTAATAATCAAAGAAACTTTAATTATTTTTTGGAATCCTAACTGAATCAAATTAGTAATAACTAATAAACAGTCAAATAAAGTTCATAAAAAGTGCATTAAAAAAAGCTCAACTCAGTGAACTCTTGGTGCCCTTCACATGAACTTCATTCTCTAGTTTTTAGGTGCATTGGTAATTATATAAATATGTAGCACCTATATTCTTCGTCTGGCCCGTCTGTCCGCATATAACAGCGCAAAATATCAACCGAATCGGTTGAAATTTAATATATATAATCGTTGCAGAATTTTGTCGCTTCATTTCAAATTTTATGAAAATTGAATCAAAACCTAAAAAAACAATAGCATTTTTCTTAATTCTATTAAATCCTATCATACGCAATTAATTCAATGATATTCCGTGATAGGTAATGATTCTAGGTTGCCATGGTGATTATGTCCTATTTAAGATGGAGTCATATTATTTCCGTATTACTGAATTTAATATATATAATCGTAATAAATTTTGCATTCAGGCATTTTTGCACAAGGGTGCAACAGCTATTGCACCAAGATCTGAATAGTTATAAAACTAGTTGTAGTACAAACGTACCTCATTTGCCACATTTGAGGTACAATTTGCGACCTGTTTCTGCTAGTTATTGATAGGGCTTGGTACCTTCATAGGCCTTTTGTACCTAGCTTTTTGCATGTAGCATTTTTCTCTGTCTGATTTATTTTTTAACTATAAATCTTTTTAAGGCTTATTTTTTTCTATATCATTAATTTAATTTAATTTGTACTTTACTTATTTTTCTCCGAAAGTGATCTTTTTGTCGCTTGTTTTTCTTTTTTTCCTCTTCTTGGGCCCATTTAAATTTTTCCAGTGTAATTGTTGTTTTGGACTTTGTCTTACGGTCATAAATCTAATATCCACTTTGCTCTTGATACGTAGCCCACGACTCCAGTGACTCTGCATAATGAACTCGTTCCAAATTCAATCAGTAAACTAGAACTTTTTTTTTTAATTGCGCATTTTTAGACTTTGTTTGAAAAAAAAAATGTGAACAATTCGATTTAACCTATAATACGCAACTTAAAAATTTATACACATTTAAAGGACTATATGCGGATGTAGGAAGAACATTATAGAATTACTAGGGGACTCTGTTCCCTGCGAGCTACGCCCACCAACCCCCGTTCAGGTTTCACAGCCTCTTAAAACATAGTAATGTGCCCTATTTAAAAAAATATTACCAGGCTAAGGAAGATTGAATGATATTATCACTATAACAGCGGCTATCTTCTGTAATCGGGTTGCCATGCATTTTCGTTTGAATAGGGTATTTTTCGGTTACCATAGCCTCATCCATCGCTGTCGTAACAACTTATGGCGTTTTCAGAATTGATTCGGCTTGTATAAAATGGTTAAGTTAAATAAAAATGTTGTTACCTTTCTGACTTTTATAACGACGCTATGAACAATATCCTTAGTTTCGAGGTTAAAATATTCCGTCTGGTTCGGAATAGCTGTCAGAACTACTATATTGAAAAGCATTGTGTTTTGAAGTTTTTAAGCTTATATTTTATGTTTTGATTGAGTTTTAGATATTTTCAGCAACAGATATAGCTTATACATGAATTCTTTTCTTTATTTTCATACACCATCATGCATATTTCACAATGTGCATTGTTTATATTAATTAATAAGAATATCCTAATTTCCTAAAATGTATTTATCGAATAGTAATTCGTACAAAATAAAACGAAAGTATTTTGCGCACACATTTATATGTATTTACACTGCATCAAGTCATCTAATGTATAAACAAATTTGCTGGTCGCACTACTTTTATACCATGTCACGTCACATAAAAACTTTCCGAAATAACAATCGTTTTAAATGTATCGTTTTAATATATGACGTAATGTTCACTATGAAATGCATTTCTCATGTAATAATTTATTTATTTTAAACTTTTTCTTTTTTAAGACTCACTGGTACATATATTATTTAATTGAAAAGTGTTTCGTAATATTATTTGAGCTTTTTAAATACGACCATTAAAAGTTTTTCATGCGTAATAATTTAATTATTTTTGGCACTTTAAATATGACGATATTTGCCATTTGTGAATTTTACGTATGACGTAATTATCCCCTATAAATGCACTTTGCGTGTAATAATTTTATTATTTTAAAGTGTTCGTACTTTTTTAATATTTACGTGTAAATATTTTGACGTAATTTTCCCTATTTTCTGCTTTTAACACGTGATTATTTAATTCTTATTTTTAAATTTTCTTTCCGTTTTTAATAATTTCATTTTTCAATTTCAATTTGAAAATGACGACAAAAAACAAATTTAATTTTAATTTTTCAAATTTTCCTGAAAAACATAATTTAATCACAATATTGTTTCACTATCGATTGAAATAAAAGATAATTTCGATTTGAAAATGACGAAAATGAAGAAATCTAATAATCCCTGTAGTTTTCCCTTTTCTCCCGTTTTTCCACAAAAATGGAGGATTTAGTTTTCATCATTAGAGAAATTTCATTAAAATGAGACAAAAATTAATATTTCGAAAACTAATTCAAATTTTAAAATTCTAATACCAGTTTTGAAACCTGTGGATCAATACGGATAATTGTCGTTAATTTCACCGCCAAATCTTCCATATTTTAGGAGAAATAGCCGTCAAACCTAATCATTCGTTTAATCAGTCGTTTCATAAAATCGTTTCATAAATTGGTTTCATTAGAATTTTACACATATGGGGTAGATATAATAATATTAATATATCTTCTGCAATAGTATAATAATATAATATAATAATTCTATAATAGAACTGAAATAATTATACTATAATAAAATATTACAGAATAAGAAGAACGTTATATTTTTAACTGCATTACAAATTGCCATACATATTTCAAAAAATGCATTCCCCAAAATAAACGAAATATATTTAGCGCTTCGATCCTACTGCAAGACCCTATAGTTTATTTACAAATAGATTTAGAAAATCAAATGCTTTGCAGCAAATTTAAAAATATGCATAACTTTTATACGGAAAAGTAAAAAAATACATCTTTTTATACAATCCTGAAAGGGGGAAGACTATCAGATATTTGTACAGCGTTCACCTCCTATTATGGAAAAGTTCAATTATGTAAGTGAGTATTAGTCATCTTTTAGCTGATCTTTATCGTTTCTGAGTTTTTCGGAAGTCTGAAAATCAATGTTTATAAAACATGAGTAACTTTTTTTTCTTTTTTATCCTGTAAAAAACTCAGATTCAAATCTTTGAAAACATAAATGTGATCTTATTTAAGAAACGGTAGTTTAATAAACCATAAATAGGTAAAAAAATGAGTGAATTGGTATAAATATATTTATAGATAAATCTATCGATAGATAGATAGATAAAATTATTGGTAGATATATAGGTTATTCAAAATTTGATAATGATTATTATTCATTTGTTTCTTTTTACGGCAGTTTGTCTTGAATTTTTTAAAAAGATTTTTTAACTCTAAAAATCAAAGTTTTACATAGTATGCATAAATTCAGCTTATTTTGCAAAAGAAACCGCATCCAAAATCTTTTAAAACATGTAGAAATACCGTAATAAAAGATATATGCACAATAAGTGAATGGATAGGTAAATAAACATAAGAAGATAGATAGATACGTACAGTATGAAGAAAAAAATCCGAACTGCTATTCAAATTAATACGAAAACAGAAAAAGGAGAAGAAAACCAACAGTTTGATTCGTATTAAATACATGAAATGACCACCGGTGATTCCTGCTATACAAGCTCTTTCCTACCATGAACCAGTCTTTCTGTACAGTTTTCATTGCCTTAGTTAATGACTCAACCTGGGGTTACTGGGTAACAGAAAATACTACGTAGCAGAACATACGTGAAAATAATGTTTAATTAAAGACTCTAATAGATTTTTTATATTTAATACATGTTTTTGTTTTTTTAGATTGCCTACCAATTAGCCCCAAATATCAATTATGCATTCAAATAATAAAGTTTCTAAATTACTAAAAACGGTATTACTTTTGTACTAGCGGCGTACCACCGCTTAATAGCTATAAAATTGAACAAAGATTTCAATTCTTTCAGCATTTTTTGTTTCTGATTATTTCAGTGTTTAAGCGAGTAGTTCGGTTACACATTTGTTAAATTTACATTCCATTTTTTATTTTTTAAAGTGAAGCTTCAATTTTGTCATGAGATATTAGCCGGAAACAAATACTGAACTAGTAACATTGTTTCAAGTGCAAAATTATTAATCTTATACAGTCGAGTAGATTAAAAAAATAATTCTTTAAAAATATTTTTTAAATCATAAACACTTAGTAAGTTGAGATACAGTTTTCAAACAAATTGGATTTAAAAGTACCTATTTTTTTATTCGATGCAATAAAAAAGGAAATTTTGTGATGTTTATAGGTTAGTAATTTTGCATTAAAAACAAAATTGATTGCCCGGGTCATTTTCATGGTTGATATGACGTTAGCGTTATGCATGGATATGTTTTTGACTTATAACATAGATATGGTTTGTTTTCGCAAAAGATATATACATATCGAAATATAACTCGATAAAAGTTTAATTCTGATATCATAATTTGTTACAGAATTTAATTTAGCATGTAAAAATTCACACAAATATAATTTTCGCGGATTTTTGAATGAGTTATTAGTAAATCACAAATACTGAAAATTGAACCAATTATCATTAAAGGAGAACGTCGGTTATTTAAGCGTAAATGCTAGAATTATTTATGTATTTCGTTACGTTTTATTTTGCATGATAATTTGTGAAAGCTAAAACATATTTAACATCGTTTCAATTTTTATATATACATATTTAATATTTTGAAATTAAATGTTTTTAAACATTAATTTTTAAATAATAATGCATTTATTAGAAATTTATACAACGAAACATATGCTTTTAGGATCACCATTAAAACCATCGTCGCCGGAAACTCTCTAAACCTGTGATCACCAACCAACCGAAGGTCCAGGGACCACAAGTGGTCCGCGAGGAAATTCCGGTGGTCCGCAAAAAAATCTGAATATTATTTAAAATTTTTAAATTATTTTTTTAATAATTGTGTTCAATGAATAATAAAACACAACATGTCATACTCTTAAAAAATCTTGTTTTTATGAAAATTTAGATGTTTAGTTTTGAAAATTTAAATTAGACGCAGGCATTGATGATTACGTTAATATATTTGTTATTTATCTTCAAAAGAGGCAATTTTTAATTTTTAACTTTTCCTAAAATGTGAATATTCATAACAAATATTTTTATTTATGTTATTGCAATTAAAACTTGGTACAGGGGCCAGCTTGAAATAAAAAAGGCTCTCCGTGTTTCCAGTAATGTCGTTGATGCTATGAACATATGAACTTATTTCAAACAAGCAGTAACAAATATCACATTAAAAATGTGAACTACTTGTATAAGTTTAACTTATTTTGTATTATTTGAATTAACTTTAATAATTTTGTTAAAGTTAAACAATCTTTATTGATTTTTGTTGTGATTAAATAAGATCTTTCTGCCATTAAATTAGACGAATATTGTTATTCAAAAATAGTGATATGCTGCGAGTCTCAGTTTGGCATCCCTCATTTATAATTTTGTTATATTGAATAGATATATTTCCCATTAATAATATGTAAACTCTGTGATAATTGCTATACATATTGTTCATTGTATTGTATTTATATTATTGAAAAATTCTTATTAGCGGTCCGCGGGATTTAAAATTATGAATTTGGTGTTTCACGACGTTTAAATGGATGGCAACTGCTGCTCTAAACCATTCTTTTCTTCTTTTTTTTTTGGGGGGGGGGGGAAGGGGGGGGGACTTTGTTTGTTTAACCATAAAAGTTGATATCAATAAGAAACGATCAATTTTAACACTATTATTACTTACAATATGTCTTTTAAAGCATGATATGAGATCCACATAATATGCACAAGACACTTTAAAATATTTTATAAAATGGGAGAATAACTCATAATCGCTTCATTTACGTAAGAAATTAAAACAAGATTTAAGAACTAAAGTGTGCTAAAATTTATTTTTATGAACAAGGCGTGAGAATACAAAACTAAATTTTAAGGCGCATTTTAATTTTCCGTGAGCATAATACGCTTGTCAGGACGTTAAAAATATTTTTGATTCGAAGTATGCTAATTGTTAATAAATAAATGAAGATTTCTGACATTTCTTATTTTCATGAATTCTTATTTTTACTTATCTTTATTAATATGAAACATACCTATTTAATATAACAAAATTATAAATGAGGGATGTCAAATTGTGACTCGCAGGATATCACTATTTTTTAATAACAATATACGTCTTATTTAATGGCAGAAAGAGCTTATTTAATCACCACAAATATCATTAAAGGCTATTTAACTTTAACAAAATTATTACTTAAACTTATATAAGTATCACACATTTTTAATGTCATATTTGTTCTTGCTTCTTTGAAATAAGTTCATATGTTCATAGTATATCAACGACGTTACTGGAAACACGGAGAGCCGTTTTCAATCCGACCCCGGTACCAAGTTTTAATTGCAGCAGCACAATCAAAATATTTATTATGAATATTCACATTTTAGGAAAAATCAAAAATTAAAAATTGCCCCTTTTGAAGATAAATAACAAATATATTAACTGAATTATCAATGCCTGCGCTCTAAATTAAATTTTCAAAACTAAGCATCTAAATTTTCATTAACATAAGAATTGAATTTATAAGTTATAGATTTTCAGTTAGGCAGATTTAATCTCGATAAAAAATAACGGTTATATTTTTTAATATTTAGAATTCGTTCTATTTCTAAAGTACGTTTCTCAATAATGGTAGAATTCTTAAGCACATTTTATCCCATATTTAATGGGTTTTTGAAGATAGAACAGTGTAAATTTATATTAAGGCTAAGAGAAAAAGACCTGACGAATAGAATGAATAAAAAAAAAAAAAAACTTGGGTTTGTGTTGAAATTTTAAAAGTTTGGGCAAAAAATAAATATGTAGACAGCGTCTTAAAATACTAACAGAAATGCATCAGAAATGCAGAAAGTGATAAACAATGAACTTGGAAGCAAATAACTAGACATCGACCGAAAATTCTGTTTCGTTTTCGTTTTCGGCCCAAAATCTAATTTTCGACGAAAATACTTCTGAAAATTCGGCCGACCGAAACTATGTGTATTCCAAAAAATCTCGTTTCTTCCTTCGTAAATTTTCAACATGACTCATTGATTTGATCTGTATCAGCTCAAATGAGACACTCTTTATTTATTGCTATGAACTTCACTGTTTATAATTACTGACTCAAGATGTGAGTGCAAATTGTAAAACAAGCAATGCATATAGGGCTAAACTTTGAAGACGCTTTTGACGTGCTCATTAAAAGCTGCAGATTTAACGGTAATAGAAAAATTTTAGTTTGAAACCGCAGAAGTGTTTCGAATGCTCTTTGAAAAAGTTCTAGTATAATAGAGGATCATTCACAAAAAACATTATAAAAGGCGAAATAGAGGTATGTACTTCTAAAACATTTTATAAGTCGATGAAACTCGTATAATTAGAAAATCATCCTGTGTCGTTGATAAATAAATTACATTTTATTTTATATGAGAGTAAAAAGTTTTGGTCACAAAGAGCCAACTTGGGCCACATACATAATTTATTAATGATTATGTATATTTATGGATGGATTGATTACTTTAAAAAAATTTGGACATTTTCGTTTTCTGTTTTGTCCTAAAATATGAAGATTACTGAAATTCGGTTCCGGTTTCGGTCTTAAAAACCTGTTTCGATCTATCCTTGCAAATAGCTTTATAGTACGATTTTTAGAACTGGAGTTGTGATTTGTGTTTGAATATTTTTCTCGGATTGCATGTTTTTAAATCTTTTACTTTTTTCATTCACAATTACTTTATAATTACAGGTAGCGAAAATGTACCTATTAAATTTAACATTTCTTTCTAAAGGAGTAGAATAAATTTAAATTTTGTGATTTGTTTTTGCAAACTTTGCTTCGCCCACTAAAATGATTAAAAATCCAGTTTTGCTAAAACTCAAAGTAGAATTGTAAGTGGACATTTGGATTTAAAACTGGTGTTTTGAATCCAAAGTTTTTGTTTTGTGACTGTTAACAGTAAAGCACGCGTCAAATTTTATTAAAATTCAAATCAAAATAAATTGTTATTAAAATATAAAAGTAATATTCAATAATCTATCAACATTCTTATCTTTTCAAACCCATGCATATAAGTACCATTTTTTATTATTATAGAAATGATTTTAAAAAAGCTGTCTTAAAAAAACTTATTACAATTGTAAATGGGCACCCGCAGGTAGACAGGGGAGGGAAATTGATCCTCTCTGGATTTTCAAATTTAATTAACTAATTTTTTATGATGATTTTGAAAAATATAATAACAGGTAATAATAATGTTTTTAAATGACTTAAATTAAGTACTAAGAGAAAAGGAAAGACTTTTCCCATATGAGGGAAGGGGATGCACTCCTCTGAACCTCCTTGGGAAACAATTTTAGTTGTGTTTTTCTTTTTACGATCATACGTCAGAAAAACTTCTTAAACGATGGGGTAGAGGAAGACCCCCCCCCCCCCCGCCCCCGATGAAAAGATGATAAACTTTTTCAATTTATTTTGAAAAAAAAAACACCGGTAGAAGTTTTTTTTTTTTTTTTTTTTGTATTATTAATAATTTTTAATTATTAAATTTCTGTATTGCTTTTTATGTTGATATGATCAAAAACTGTCTTAAACAGGGTTTGCTAACAAAGAAAAAAAAATTCGTTTAAGTGATTTCATATTTATATTTACCACTTAAAAAAAAAGTAGCCTTAGCAGTAGACTACTGGAACATCTGTTCCAAAATCTTGCCCTTCCCTGGATTTCGTTCTGTGACGCCCATTATAACTAAAGATTTTATCTCCAGTGCAATTTTAATTTTGTTGCACTCAATTGCAATTTTTAATATCATTCCATTTTTATATTATCTAAGGTATAAAATCTTCCTGTAAGAATTTATTGTAACAGCAGCAAACAAAACAGTGACCCATAATCCGCAAAATCCAATAATCAGCAAAATCTTTCGTCTTAAGTTGTGAGGATTAGTCGGCGTTCAGACTCTTCTTAAAAACACTGTAGATGTATCTCTATTTCGTAAGTACTGGTGCAGTTTTCAATATCTCCATTAAATTAAGAATCAATAATAATGCACTTTATAAAATAATTTCAATGACATTTGTTTAGAAAATTTTGAATGCTTTCTTAAAGTTATTTCTCATCTTGAAATTTATTGAATTTTTTCTAGAATTTCAGAATTTCTGACTGCTGTTTTAATATTTTTTCTGTTTTTATATATATTTTTTAAAAATGAAAATTCCTTATATTCTTATTTGAAAAAAAAACATATGTATTAGAGTGCAATTTATTTTCAGTTTGTTTCAAAAACGATCTGTTTTCATTTCATATGTTTTAAATCTAAAATTTTGCCTATCCAGTTAAATATATAAAATTAAAAATAAAGAGCTAACATTAAGATTTCAAATGTACCGTTTGAGGAAGTAAAAGTAACTCCATTATGCTTAAAAATTCGTCTTCATTAGCAACGCAAACGTATCTAATATAATTTCTAATAAATATTTTTAACAACCACGCATCATCGAGGTTATTATTATTACTATTAGTATTAGTATTATTTCAAATTAAATAACTATATGCAATTTTTTTTCTTTATTTTAATTAACTTTAATAATTTTTTAAGCAAAAAAATCAATATGCCATGTATTTATTATTTATTTTTATTATAAATAATATAGTTCAAGCTATATTTATATTAATTATTTACTATCTGAAATTTATGAAAATAAAAGCTTTAAACAGATTTTTATTTATTAACAACGAGCAGTTCATTAAAAATTAGTATTTTCTGTTTTTCTTTGTGTAAACAGTACATCTGTATTTTTTTGTAATATGTTTACATTTATTAATTAAAAAAAACAACTTATTGTTAAGTTCCATTAAATTTCCCAATTTCGAAATATCGACATTTGTTTTGCTTATCAAACCTGTTACAAACAATTATAGAAAATAATTATTGCACAACAATGTATTTTTTATTTTCTGCTTAAACACTGCTTAAGAGTAAGACATCTAGAAGACTCCTATTTTTATAATGTAAGACCTAACAAATTGAATATGGGAACAGCTACAATTTATTATCACAAAGATTGAAAAAGCGCGATTTCGATTAATTAGGAAATTATATTTGCAATGAATTTGTGTATTTCCGCGACTCTCATTTTTATAGCTAACTTTTATTCACGCCTGAAATAAATAGCTTAATTGATTAAAATTATTCTTACGTTATTCAATGTCATAGGTATTCTTGCAGTGCAAAGCACCGTAACAAAACAAGTATTTAAGTAAAAGGAATTTCTTTCATTAGGCTAATATCAGACAGACGTCGTTTTGCACGCTTTTTTACTTACGTATTATCCCTACACAATGCCGCTAGCATTGTGTAAGGATAATACGTAAGTAAAAAAGCGTGCAAAAAGACGTCCGTCTGACATTAGCCTTAGTCTAACCAGAATATTTTTAAAAAGGCGAAATTACAAATTGCTTTAAGTGCGGAGAAAACTTCACTAAATACATGGTGCTACCTAAAAGTTTCCGGAGTATGTTTAGAATAGTCCGTAAATCAAATAAAACTGTTTTAAACCAGAATTTTTACTTAGTAAGAAAAGTCAAATATGAACAACAAAGGAATAACTTACATTTGATTAGACTTTCTGGTTCTAAATAGGTTTATATGTATACCGGAACTTTTGGATTGCACCCTGCATGTAGGATTAACTGTGAAATTCTAAATTTCACATGTATGAAACATTGAAACCTACCGTCTCTTTTTTTCCTCCTGAGGGCCTTTTTGAGAGCACCGGCTATCTTCAACATCCTGCGGCCAAACCTACCAGTCCTCAGCCGCAAACCACGCTCTAGAATTTCACTAGCACGAGGCACTTCTACCATCCATCCAAACACCACAAACATTATCAAAAGCACAAGCCTAGAAGATGCAGTCGGAGGGTACATTTTGCTGAGGTACTCCACAGGACCTCTTGAGTATCCACTATCACAATCGAACACACGTGGTGTACATGTCCACAGCGGATGAGAGGGGATGGTCGAGATCCCTTCTCTCCTCTTCCTTTGCTCCCGATGTTCCACGGGATGCTCTGCGTCTGGCGATCCCTCCCTCAACTATTGATCCAAAGCAAGAGCCATCTGCTGGACAATTCCCGTACTAGGGGGAAAACTCTGTACTAGACATTTCCGTGACTGTTCCTTCAAATGGCGTGTTAGTATGTCAGACGTCAGAAATGGGAGGGTTTTAGCTTCGAAACGAGTGCAAGGTGGATTCGAAATGATTGTTTCAGTTAACGACACAGCGGCTAAGATCTAGATGAAGCTTGACAAGGTGAGAGTGGAAGCAGGAGGATTATTATGCTACAATGAAGAAATAGGATAGAGAAATAATATATCTGACCATCTCTTTCTCGACCGCGATGGAAATTAGAAGATTAATTAAATAATCATTTCGGTATGAAAGTGTGTTGATATATTCAACTTAATGAAATTAAACTGCTCTGCGTAAAAATCGTAATTGAACGGTAAGAGAAATTTTGAAAAAATAATTGAGATTGAATTTCTTAATTCAAACCGATGAATATTTTTATCAGACATTTTAAGAACATAAAATGCTAGCAAACTCCGCGGCTTTGCTCGCGTAATAGTTGAAATATGCCAAGTGATATTTATATGTCTACTTTTTATTAAAAGAAATTATACTTTTAGAAATAATTAAAAAAATTACTATTTAAAACACAGTTTGACTAAACTTGATAATTACACTGTATTAGGCAGAAAGGAGACTTAAATTAATAAAAAGAACTAAAACTAAATAAATGGTAATTTAGAAAATATTTTGAAACCTTTATGCTCAAATAATACGCTCATTTGAGTATTCATTTGAAATTTTGTATTTTTTAGAAACCATCTTCTTAAATCTTAAAATTTACCATCATGTCAAATTCCAAGCTTCTTGTCTAACGGTCTACCATCTCTCTCAATATGAAATGCTATGTTGAAATAGGGACTGTCACCATTAATTTAAAAAAAGTTTTCGCATTTCCTAATATTCCACAGAAACGGAATTTAGAAAGTTTTTAATGGCCGATGTTAGAACGTTTGTTGTTCCTGCCAAGCCCAGATGGTAGAGTCACCGGCATAAAATATAGCCTGTATTGGACTATATACTGTCCATATTGATTTGCAACTATTACTTTTATAATTGGTTTAAAATTCCTCAGATTGCAGAGAAATCGTAATTTAGAATTTTTTTAGAACGCTTTTCGCTCCTCCCCTTCGCTTCACCTATTTTTATTTCGAATTTGCTTTCAACTGTCCTTAAAGGACATTTATATGTTATAAGTAACTACCATGCCATATTTAATGTATCTACCCTCTTTAGTATCAAAGAAATCGCAATTTAGAATTTTCTTTGCTCCTGAAACCCTCTGGTGTGGTAGTGACACGAACATAAAATATAGCTTATGTTTGAGCAGTTTATCACCACCAATTTACAACCATTATTTTTTAAATCGGTTTGGTATTTGATAAAATTGCATAACAATTGTAATTTATAACGGTTTTAGAACGCTTTTCGCTCACTTCATCCTTTTAAATTTGGAGTTTTCTTTCGACGGTTCTTAAGAAACATTTGCATCTTGTAATTAATTACCATGCCAAATTTCAAAATGTTAAACCCCTCAGTTGTGCAAAACACGCAAATTAGAACACGTTTTGCTCTTTCAACCGTCAGATGGTAGTGACAGCAACATAAAATATAGTCCATGTTGCAGCAGGGACTGTCACTATAAATTTGCATCCATTACGTTTGAAATGGGTTTGATATTTCCTGAGATTGTGTAAAAATCGCAATTTAGAACGTTTTTAGAACACTTTTCGCGCTTTTTCCCCCCCCTTTTAAATTTCAAATTTTTAAAGAAATGTTCTTAGAGATCATTTATACCTAATATATATATACCATGCCAAATTTCAAATTTCTAGGTCCTTCCATAACACAAAAACCGCATTTTTATTACGCTTTTGCTCCTGCACCTCTTTTGGGGTAGTGGAAACAGACATAAAATATAGCTTATCTTGGAGAAAGAGCTATCACCATCATTTTTACACTATTTGTTTGAAATCGGTTCAGTACTTCCTGAGATTGTATAGAAATCGCAGTTTAGAACATTTTTTGCAACGCTTTTCGTGCATTTTCACACCTTTAAATTTCGATTTTTTTAGGAAATGTTCTTAGAGATCATTGATATCTTATATCTACCATTCCAAAATTCATGATTCTAGGTCCTTCCATAACACAAAAACCGCAATTTAGAACGTTTTTTGCTCCTGCATCCCCCAGGTGGTAGTGAAACAAACATAAAATTGAGCCTATGTTGAAGCAAGGGCTGTCACCATCAATTTACAAAAATTACTTTTGAAATCGATTTGATACTTCCTAAAATTGCGTAGAAATCGCAATTTAGAACGTTTTCTAGAACGCTCTTCGCGCATTATCACCCCTTTTAAATTTCGAATTTTTTAAGAAGTGCTCTTAGAAATCCTTTATATCTAAAAAGTAACTAATATTCCAAAATTCATATTTCTAAGCCTTTCAATAACACAAAAATTGCATTTTTAGAACGTTTTTTGCTCCTGCACCCCCTTTGGGGTAGTGGCACCAATATAAAATATAGCCTATCTTGGAGCAAGGGTTGTCACCATCATTTTGGCACCATTATTTCTTAAATCAGTTTAGTATTGACAGAGAATGTAGAAACCACCTTTTTGAACGTTTTCTAGAACGCTTTTTTGCGCATATTTACCCGTTATAAATTTTGAATTGTTTATTAAATCTTCTTAGAGATCCTTTATATCTAATAATTAACTAATATTCAAAATTTCATATTTCTTGGTCCTTCAGTAACAAAAAAATCGCATTTTTAGAACTTTTTTGCTCCTGCACCCCCTTCGGGGTAGTAGCACTGACATAAAATATAGCCTATCTTGGAGCAAGGGTTGTCACCATCATTTTGACAACATTATATTTTAAATAGGTTTGTTATTTCCTAAGATTGCATAGAAACCACCATTTAGAACTTTTTTCAGAACGCTTTTTGCGCATCTTCACCCTTTTAAATTTTGAATTGTTTAGGAAATGTTCTTAGAGATCATTGATATCTTATAAGTAACTAATATTCCAAATTTCATATTTGTAAGTCCTACAGTCAGTGACCCGGAGCCGAACAATTTTTGATGCTCCAGCTCCAGCTCCGCTCCTAGAGAAAATACCGTGGCTCCAGCTCCGGCTCCGGCTCCAACTCGGCTCCGCGCTTTTAAGTTGCAGATTTTAATTTACGCGTTTAATTTTTTGCTCACAAATACTTTCTATCTTCATTAAAGATCTGGCAAAATGCATTTTTCTTCTCATCAAACTTGAAATGCTTGTTCAGAAAATATGACATCTTTTAGCTTTTGCTTTTAAAATTTGAAGTTTTGTAGAATTTTAAACACAAAAATCTTAAATTTCTTCTACACTTTTCGAACAGCCAAAATTGTACGACTACACATGTAAACAACAGGCGGCCATATTTGTTTTCAAATAGTGTTGTCACTTAGTTCAAGTAAAAAGTAGAAGTAAAGTAGTGTTCCCATTTTTGAGTAGTTTTCCTTCCCTAATAATAATAATAATAATAAAAACCTAAAAAATGATATAATTAAAATACTGAATAATGATGTAATTAAAATATTTTAAGCGTAGAAATTTAAAAGACTGAAAAAAAAAAGATTTAAAAGAATATTAAAAACTAAAGGAGCCCTGGAGCTGGGGAAAATTTAGAGCTCCAGCTCCGGCTCCAGCTCCAGGAAAAACACAGCTCCGGAGCGCTCCGGCTCCGGGCTCCAGCTCCAGCTCCGGGTCCCTGCCTACAGTAATACAAAAATTGTATTTTTAGAACGTTTTTTGCTCCTACACCCCCTTTTGACCAGTGGCACGGACATAAGATATAGCCTATGTTCTAAGTTGGACTAACACCACCATTTTGATACCATTACTTTTGAAATCGGTTCGGTAGTTCTAGAGCTTACCTCCTACAAATAGACAATTTTTACTTCTTTATAATATTAACTAGCAAATCCCGCGGCTTTGCTCGCGTAATAGTTGAAATATGCCAAGCGATATTTGCATGACTATTTTTTATTAGAAGAAAACTTTTTGGAATAATTCAAAAATCACAAATTAAGTTACAGTTGGACTAAACTTCATTATAAAAGTGCAATAGACAGAAATGAGATTTTTGATTAATAAGAAGAACTAAAACTAATTCCAAATAAATGATAATTTAGAAAGAATTTTGAGACTTTTATGCTTATTTCATACAATCATTTGAGTATTCATTTGAATTTTTGAATTTTTTAGAAACCATCTTAACACATTTACATCTTAAAATTAACCATAATGCCAAATTCCAAGCTTCTTGTCTAACAGTATGCCACCTCTCTGGTGTTAGTGGCACCAACATAAAATGCCGAAACAGAGTTGAAATAGAATGCCTCGGAATATGTTGAAACAGAGATTACCACCAATAATTTGCCAACATTAACCTTGAAATCGGTTGGTATTCCCCAATATTCTATAGAAAACGGAATTTAAATGTTTTTAAAGACTTTCTTGTTGTTCCTGCCAACCAGGTGGTAGTGACACCGGTATAAAATATAGCCCGTATAGGATTAGGGACTATCACTCTTGATTCGCAACCAATAAATTCTGTAATCGGTTTATTATTTCCTGAGATTCCATATAAATCGTAATTTAAGATTCCTTTAGAATGCTTTTCACTCATTCCCTTCATTTCACCCCTTTTTAATTTCGAATTTATTTTCGACTGCTCTTAGGGAACATTTATATTTTATAACTACCGTACTATATTTAAAGTTTCTAGCCTCTTAAGTACAGCAGAAATCGCAATTTAGAAAGTTTTTTGCTCCTGCAACCCTCAAGGGATTGTGGCACCGCATGAAATATAGCTTATGTTTGAGCAGGTTGTATCACCATCAATTTGCAACCATTAGGTTTGAAATCGGTTTCGTATTTTATACGATTGCATAAAACACGTAATTTAGAACGCTTATAGAACGCTTTTCTCTCACTTCATCCTTTTAAAATTGGAATTTTCTTTCGACAATTCTTAGAAAGCATTTGTATCTTTGAAATAATTACTATTCCAAATTTTAAATGTTAGACCACCCTCTTTAACACAACAAATGCAATTTAGATATATTTTGCTCCTGTAACACCCAGGTAGTGACAACAACGTAAAATACAGGCTATGTTGGAGCGGGGACTGTCACCATCAATTTGAAACCATTTCTTCTGAAATCGGTTTATATTTCCTGAGATTGCATAGAAATCGCTATTTAGAAAGTTTTTAGGATGCTTTTTGTTTATTTTCATCCCATTTAAATTTCAAATTTTTAAGGAACACTTCTCAGAGAGCATTTACATATCATAAGTAATTACCATGCCAAATTTCAAGTTGCTAGATTCTTCAGTATCACAAAAATCACAATTTAGAAAGTTTTTTATAATGCAACCGCAAAGTGGTAGTGACGCCGACATGAAGTAGATCCTATATTGGAGCAAGTGCTGTCATCATCAATTTCTAACCATTACTTTTGAAATCGGTTGGGTACTTTCTGAGATTGCGTAGAAATCGCCATTTAGAACGTTTTTTAGAACTCTTTTCGCGCAATCCACCCCTTTTAAATTTTTTAAGAAATATTCTTAGAGATCATTTACTACTATTCCAAATTTCATGTTTCAGGCCCTTCAATATCACAAAAATCGCAATTTCGAACTTTTTTTTGTGCTCCTGCACCCCCTTTGGGAGTAATGGCACTGACATAAATTGTAGCCTATGTTGGAGCAAGGGTTGTCACCATCATTTTGACCCTATTATTTTTTAAATCGGTTTGGTACTTCTTGAAATTGCGTAAAAATCGCCATTTATAACGTTGTTTAGAACGCTTTTTGCGCATTTTCACCTCTTTTAAATTTTGAAAATTTTAAGAAATGTTCTTAGAGATCATTTATATCTAATAAGTAACTACCATGCCAAATTCCATGTATCTGGGCACTTCAGTAACACAAAAATCGCAATTTCGAACGTTTTGTTGCTCCTGCATCCTTTTTAGGGGTAGTGGCACCGACATCAAATGTAGCCTATGTTGGAGCAAGGGTTATCAACATCATTTTGACACCATTATTTTTGAAATCAGTTTGGTACTTCTTAAGATTGCGTAAAAATAGCCATTTAGAACGTTTTTCAGAACGCTTTTCGCGCTTTTTCACCTCTTTGAATTTCAATTTTTTTAAGAAATGCCCTTAGAGATCATTAGTATCTTATAAGTAACTACCATTCCAAATTTTTTATGCTTCTAGGCCCTTCAGTAACACAAAAATCGCATTTTTAGAACGTTTTTTGCTCCTGCACGCCCTTTTGGCGATTGGCACGGACATAAGATATAGCCTATGTTCTAAGTTGGACTAACACCATTATTTTGATACCATTACTTTTGGAATCGGTTCGGTAGTTCCAGAGCTTACCTCCTACAAATAAACAATTTTTACCTCTTTATAATATTAGTATAGATATAGCTATAGAAAAAGTTATAATTTATTTTACCAAAATAAGCGTTAATGAAATTTTTTGCTCATCAAAATTTTGTTTTAAAAAGTAAACAAGTCATAAATGAATTTGTAATATTATTAAATGGGCAACTGTGTGTACTTTTACCAATTAAATTAGTCATTCTTGCATTTAATTTTCATATTTGATATGCAGTTCAAACTCGAATTATTTATATAGTTTCAAATTGTAGTAAATCACACCTAAGAACCTATTGTATCAAAGCAAATAAAAAATTGCTTGTAACATTAAAGCAAAACAAGCTTGACGTACTGTAAATAGGGCTTACTTGGATCCGCAATATAAAACTAGAATATGTGGCCATCACAAAAATTTCTTCTATAAAAATCAAATCATCTTGAGCATAGTAGTGACATCCGTTGGGCGCTATACATCCAAACCTAATAAGAATTTTAATTTATGTCAAGATCTAGCAGAATATGAAGTTTGGTGAATTTCTTGAGATGTAGCTAACGCGCAAATCGTGAAAAATGCATAGCTGCGTCACTTGTTAGACAATTTACACCAAAACCTAATAAGCACCAATGTATGTCAAGGTTTAACAGAAAATGAAGTTTGGTGAAATTCCGTGTATTAGTTCTTGGGATATATTTATCACAGAAATCGTTAAAAATGTAGCATAGCTGCGCCACCTGCTGGGTGATTTACACCAAAACCTAATAAGCACCAATTTATGTCAAGGTTTAAATGCATCTGAAGTTTTATTAAATTCCGTGCGTTAGTTCTTGAGATAGAACTCCCCACAAAATTTGTGTCACAGACCGACAAACACACAAACATTTTCTAAAAACAGTTAAATCGTATCCAGGACCTTCTCAAACATATAAATCCGTCGAAAACCGGAAGTCGAAATTTTTCACGAATCCAATACTTCCTTGTTTTAAGATCCCCTCTTCTTTGCCGGCGAATATGGTTGCTGTTTTTATTGCATGTGTGTGTGTGTGTGCGAGAAAATATATTCATTTATTCACGCATTTCACAGCGCAGTTTTTATGATGTTTCACAGTGCATTTTATATTCACATTTATTAACATACAGCAAAAATTAAAACTTCCTAATTTTATGCCAACTAGCTTTTATTAACGTCCAGAAAATATCTGTTAATCATAAATAATTAAATGTAAAACTATAATACTTGCATCTTCTGACAAATACCTACAGTTTCTGGTATTATGACAAAATTAGAAGCCATAATTCTAGAAGGACAGTTTGGAGGATAGTTTTAATAATCTTAGGAATCATGTTAAGTAAAAATCAAAAAAAGATTTTTTTGTTTATATATTTATTATCAAACGGCATGTATTAGAATAGATACCCTAAGCATGCTAGACCACGAAAATAGAATATGATACTTTTAAAGCTTCTGTTATATTTTTTCTAACTTATTATAGTTTTATTATTCATTTATTAAGCGCTTGAATTTATCAATGCAACAGCCATCGGGATGAAATCAAATTATTGTTTTAATTAACCTAGTTCAAAAATAGGAGATTTTTCAAACGGACAATAATATTTTTTTTATGTATATTCGTACACATCTTTTGAATGGATGCACCTATTTCAATAATTATCTTTTTGTTTAACCTTTAACTAATGTTACTGGTCTCACAGACCGGAGCTTTTTTCAATTTTCATAGTTTAACTTGCAAATTTCAGTTTATCTACAAACACTTACTGAAATTTTGTTTCGTTTGGAACTTTAGTACTATCACCAAAGACTTTTAAATAGTTGAATTTTAATTATAACACTCCTGTACAGAAAGTTTAGTACAAAAACAACATCCTATGAGTTAATCGCGGCTTTTATTCATCTTTCGATGGAGCGGTTTCACAGACCGCTTTTCACACTACTTATGTGGCATTTTCTGTAGCGTCAGTTAAAGGTTAAAAAGGCTCGCTTTCTTGGGGTCACTTTTTAAAGATCCAAAGTAAAATATCTCTCACTTTTTAAAGAGCTTTAACTTTGGTAAAAAAAAAAACCACTCCAATGGTCCCAAAATTTGAATATGCTGTTAGGTAAATGGCAGTACTTTCATTTTTGAAAATAATCATCATGTTAGTCATAACTTTTTACAGGGACAATTCAAAGATTTAAATACGGTATTATCCACGGTCGGTAAATTAATAATAAATCTGAATATGCTGTTAAATAGCCTAATAGATTTTCTTTTGAAAATGCTCATCGTATCATGCCTAATTTACGCACAAAAAATTCAGATGTATTATCTTCTACTGTAGTCAATTTTTGCATAAAGCGCATTTTTTAAAACTGTAATTCTTCCACTGTAAGGACCTTGGTGTATATCTTATACCATTAAACGAGCAATTCTTGTATGTATGCGTATATATATTGGTTTCTCGAAAACGATTGCCATGAAAATAACACATTGGGGGGCTGGGGGGGGGGGGGGGTCGCTGTCTAGAAATCGATCTGTCGGTGTGTCCCTGAAAATCATTCTCATATATGTATAACCGCGCTTCGCAAGGGTGTAAAACATCGCAGACAACATAAAAAATGCACAAGTACTTCCATAAATTGAAATTAAATTTTGAAATGTGGCAAATAGTATGTTAGTATGTGGTATGGGAAATGAAACAATTTATTATGTCATACCCGCTCCTTACCCTGGTAAAGTGGCTAATTTTCAGTTATCGGATCCGTAGCCAAGATTGGCGTCAAACAATATTGCTGGCAATATAGTTTTAACTCCATGAAAGTTACAACAATCATTACAATAAAAAAGGAAAGTGCCCAGTTAAATTGATTGCATTGAGCTCACAGGCTATTCGCACTAACTGTATATTATACTCTTATTTCAAAGAATAATGCCCCTCGAAAAATATGTTAAGGGGGATTAACCCCCTCCCCATTTCTCATCTTTATACTTAACCAACGAGTCTCCAAATCTGATCAGGGAAGTGCCTTATCAGAATAAACCGGTATACCAAAGCAAATCGGATAGAAAAACCCATTTATCTAAATTAAGGAAGTATTAGCCCACAGTTCCCCCCTTTATACTTAACATTGAACCTCCATATCTAATCAGGGAAGCGCCTTAACAGAATTAACCGATATACCAAATTTGAAGCAAATCTGATAATTCTGCAGGAAAAACCATTTACCTAAATTAAGGAGGGATTAGCCCCCCGTTCCGTCCTTTATACTTAACCAATGAACCCCCAAAACTAATCAGGGAAGCGCCTTGTCAGAATGAACCTAGAAAAAAAATTCACGCAAATCTGATATTTCTATCAAGAGTTATCGCGTTACGTACATACATACGGACACACATACAGAACCTGCGGCACATTAGCTCTCAGGCTTTGATAGCCTGTGAGCTAAAAAGGAAATAATTTTTTTACCCAACCAAACACCACTTGACTTTGAACACGATTACGGAACTTTTTCCAAACAAAGAATTGAGGACGGTACATAAACAGTACAATACAAAAACTGCTAACATTGAAAGTTTATGCTATTAATCCCTTGAGGTCGTATAGTGTTTACACCACTTAATTTTAATCAAAATTTGTATCAGAAGTTTTCTATATTATTTTTTTATAACTTACATAAAATTTAATTGCGTTATATATATACTAGAGGGCTCTGCCTCCTGCAAGCTACGTTCGCCAACCCCCGTTCAGACACCGCAGAATCTAAAAACACGCTAATTTGATCAGCTTTAAAAATATTAGAGAGCATTGAATTATAATGAAAAAAACTGTGGCGATCTCTCTGTACGGGTTTCCATTCAATTCCCATTGATTGCGAAAATTTAAGGCCGAATGAGTTGCTGTTAAGACATCCAATGGTTGTTTTCGTGTTTGATTAAAGAAGATCAGTTAAACATTTAAAAAGAAGCTAAAATAAAATGAATTAACTAAACAGAGTCTTTGCCTCCCGGTATTTTTTAACAGCGTTATAAAACGATTAACTTAATACAATACATACATTTTAAATGTATCGTTTTAAAACTGACCTAAGTTTCACTAAAGTTTTCTTTCTCTTTTTAGCCTTCACATGAAAATACTTTTGTTTTTAGAAAGGGAATATTATTATTCGCGGTGTCTTAAAATTGGGAACATTAATTTAAAAGATCATCTCGAAATATGAAATTAATGTCCCACATAGATATATTTAAATTGTTTGGCAGTATTATTATTTGGCCATTTTAAATGTGACATAATTACTACAATTTACTGCTTTAAACGCATATTAATATATTTATTATTTTAAAGTTTCCTTTCTCTTTTAATATTCACGTGTAAATACAATTTTCATGACATAATTTTCATTATTTTTCTGCTTTTAACACGTACTCATTTAATAGTAAAGGTTTTTTTTTTTCGATTTTAACAGTCACGTGTAAATAAAATTTTAGTCGTAAGGAAATATTATTCTTTGCGCTGTTTTTACAATTGAAAACAATATCTATAATAATAGCATAAGTCATGTGACTATCATCAATAGTTCCGGGCGGACCACTTCTCTTTTTATATCCTAGGTACCATTTTAGTATTTTAATGTAAGCCAGGTACAGGTGATAAGTCGCCAAATATTATTCCATCGCCATCATTTCATCTCTATTATAATAGTCCAAGTCATGTAACTGCCATAAACAATTACGGGTTGATCCCTCGCTTTTCTTATAAAAGATTTCCATTTTGATTTTTTTTTAAGAATTTTTTTTTTTCGAATAAAACTACATAAAAGTTGCCATGATCGCCAATAATTCTTGGTACTTTTCTGTTACCCGGGTGCAAATCTCGTCACTAGCTTTTTTTAACTCGCCAGTTAGCATTTTTTTTTTCTAGTGGTAAATTAAAACATTGCTTTGAAGTTGAAATTAAATGTCATGGTTTGTTGCATTATTTAATATTCGGCACAAATGTCATACACGCACCGGGTTTGGCGTGATTTTTTTACGACAATTTGGCGAAAACTTCATTTTCGAATACCAGTTACATATGTATTTTTAAATTATTTTCTATTATTTTTAAAATGAAATAACAATAAATAAAAAAACTTAATTAATAGCTATAGAACAAAACAATTTATATAATTTAAAAAAATAAAATAAAAGTAAATAAACATTTATGTATTAATAAATAAACAACAATAGCCGGGTTATCATGTCAAGCAAAATAACGCCATTTTGGCGCGAATTAAGTACTCCAGTGCGTATATTGACATCTGTGTCTATTTTTTTCTTTTTTTTTTTTCTTCCGTTTCGTTTCGAAAAAAAGAAAGAAGTGAAAGTCATTAATTTTAGATGTTTCAGTTTTAAATGAAAGTTTTGTATTTTAAATAAAATGAATGAAAAGATTATATTTTAAATGAAATTAACGAAATTAAAAAAAAATACAGCGGGGAAAATGTTTGGCGATTTATCACCTGCGCCCCGCTAACATAAAAATGCCGAGTGCTTGATTTCTCTATCAGAAACTTCCGATTTAGCGAAAGATTGTTTAAGTAAATTGAGTTATGAATAAAAGTATTATGATACATTTCTTAGCATAGATTTAGGGAAAACCAAACTGGTCGCCAAATTAGTTTAAAATAATAACCTTTACTAAAATGAAAAAAATATATATGTTAAGATTAAAATTTGAGTTGTCATCATTAGAGAAAAATGTTTAAAATTAGAAATAAATTAATATCTCTCAAATTTTGAAATTTTAACACCAGTTTTGAAATCTGCAGAATCCATATTAATGTTACAAACATATGAACCATTAGATCCTCTTTTTTTTTTTGGTCAAGTTTTTTGAATGGCGACATCGCTTTTTTGCTGGATTTGTGTATTATTCTGCTATAGTGACATCCTATGCATACTTTTCTGTAGATGTTGTTTAAGACTGCATCGTAAATATGGAATTCTTCAGCGGATGCGAATGACGTCATTTTATGTAAAATAAAAGCGTGCGTTTTAAGTCTTAAAACTGAAATATGTTTTGTACTACCTATATTTATACACATATATATATATTTTTCATCGGGGGCGACACTGAATTCTGAAAAAGCAGAATTCCTGTTTTCTAGTTTACTTAGATATCTTCTTTCACTTTTTAAATGGTGAAATTCCATTACAGCATTCTGGTAGTGTTGGAAAGTGTTTCTTGATCTATGCTTGACGCGTGATTTTTCTTTCTTGTTTAATTGTAATTGGGGTGTTTTGTTGTTGTTGTTGTTGTTGTTTTTTAGATTTATGTTATGCTTAAGATAAATTTTCTGAATATTAAAGAAACGGAACTTGAATATATTAGATTTATTAAAAATTCGTACTTAGATTTTGCAAGATACACGTGTTCCTCAACAAAACCTTTTTTCACTTCTGTTTTTTATTCTGAAGAGTTCTTTAAGGGGTCTCAGGACTCTTAAAATTGGAAAAAATGAAAAAAAAAGATCATTTTCAACATTTAATATCTTAAAATGTATTTGATTTTAAGACACAATTTTAATTGAAATAAAATATATAAGGTATGTTCTTTCATTTCATATATTTAAAAAATTATATGATGCAGAATTAGCATTTACAGGGGGCTCCAAACTGTTAGACATTTGACGAGCAAAACATCGGCATAACACCTTACGCGCACGATTACAAAATAAGTATTGCAACTACAATGAAAAATTTGGTGTCTACTTATACTTAAGATTGTAATAATTACCCTGAACCTAAATAAATTTGTATTTAAAGCTTTTTTATATTTTTAATACAAAGTTGTATTTAGCTAATGCAAAATTAAGAAAATTTCAACAGTATAATCACCTAAAAAAATATTGTTTTGAACAATAAAAAGGAAATTTTAGGTTCAGTTTATACAGACTAACATGAAACATGTGTTTTGAAAATTTTATGAAAAAATATTCATAAGTTTTTGAGATATCGTGCGCGTTATGCCCAAAAACGTCATTTGGAGAAAAATGGCTTCAAAGTTTCCGAAACGACGCTTCAGCTATTGAACGTGTATAAATGTAAAAGCCATAACTTCACTTCTAATAGGAATTTCAAGGAAACAATTATGTCAAAATAGTAAGAAAAAATAGGAGTTTAACATCTAAAAAAATTAAAATTTTGAAAATTTTAAAGCTTTAAGAGTCCTGAGACCCCTATAACTCATTGAACTTTCCATAAACTTTAAAATTTGGTAAAATAGGTTTTAATTTAATTATTGTTTAAAAATTTCGCATAAACCAGGAATTTATAAGTTATTTTAATCCTTTATCTACTGCATTATGATCTACTGCAATTTTTTTCATGTATTTTTTTTTTCAGTTACTACAACGGAAATTAAAGGATACACATAAAAAAAATACTCACCCATGAGATATTTAATCTGTAGAGGTAATTAATTAAAGTGGTGCTTTAAAGAGCCGCCGGTACATTACGCCTAAAATATTCTCGTAACAGAAAACCCACATGATATTTCAAATAAAGTTTAAACTCTTAAAAATGCTAAATAACAAGAAGACACTCATAAGTTAACAATAAAGAAATATTAAATTTACGTATTTTTTTACACATGAAAATGAGTAAAAATTCAAATTTGATGGTATTAAAATGTTATTTTCAAAAAAAACTTTTTTTTGGGGGGGGGGGGGGGGATTCGAGTTTGTTAGCAGTCCTTTATAGACCGGGAAGCGATCACCTCATCGAGATGAAGTTTAAATTCCAGGATTAGTTAAAACTCGATTCGCATATTAAGATGCAACTGGTCTTCCAAGTGATATCTTTATGAAAAACACCTGCAAACCCGATTTTAGTGATTGACTGGTAGGCTTACCATTGTGCTTTCCTGTTTCCAGTCCTCCATGTTTTCATACCTTTGGGTGCAGGAAAATACAATGATAAACCTACTGATCAACCCCTAAAATCGGGTCAGCAGGTAGTTTCCACTAAGATACGACTTGGCAGACCAGTTGCATTTTAATATGCTAATCGAGTTCTGTGTAATCCTGAAATTTCAGCCCTCAAGTCGATGAGGTAATGGTCTTTGCAGCTGCCTCCTGGTCTATTAGTTATGCGACACCTGTATTCCAGGGGCAACATGTTCTCTCGCATCTCCACATATGCAATATATGAATTTACTTATGCCATTTCTAGCATAGCAAAAAACAGCCGGTGCCACAACTTTTTCGATGTCCTATAAAAAATAATAATGAAACAAAAACGAAATACCAGGAAAACATTGCTACGCTACAATTTAGTAATTACATTATAAAGTAGATAAAAACGATGGTTAACTACACAGTAAATAAGAAGTTTTTTTCCAACACTCAATGTACTAGCGGTACTTAAGTACCGTCGAGTAATTCAACTGTTAAATCAAATACGTACACCGCTCACTTAAAATAGCTAGTCGAATTGTTTTCTAAGATCATAATGAATGCATTAAAAAAAATCCAACACTTATCTTATGTCATTTACTATGTTTGCAGCAATAAAAAGACAAGCGTGACAATCTGTTCAAAATGTTGGAACAAAACACATGGAATGTTTCAAAGATAGACTCCTTCCTCGCTAAAATAACAAACCTAGAACTACTGCAGCCATGTATCCTGAAAAAGTGGAGTTAAAAGAGTGTTTTTGCAAACTAACCATTAGAATATTTGTAATATTCACTATGGGATCAAAGTTTAAAGTGAGTGAGTGGTACTTATAAGTACCGTCAATAGTTAATGGGTTAAAGCTAAAATTAAATTTTCATATATTCTTACTAAAATAAAAAAAAAATTGTTATATAAATTACGATTTTTAAGTAATTTTAAATTTATTTGAAACAAAGTACTAATGAACAAAGAGCGAAATACTTCTGCTGAAATGTCCTTCGTATACACAAATAGATTTAGAAAAGTCACTTCAGGCATTTTAGGTAGATTTCGTAAGATATCTGTTACATTCTCTCCGATGTTGGAATTTCTGAAAAAATTTTGCAGATCTACGCCGATCATGACCTCTAGAACCCAAAACTACCCCCCAGTTAAAAACTTTATATGTATATATATATATATATATATATATATATATATATATACTAGGGGGATCTGCCCCCTACGAGCTACGCTCCTCAACCCCACGTTCAGACACCGCAGACTCTAACAGCACGCTAATTTGATCGGCTTTAAAAAGATTTCGGAAGATTGAATCATAATTTGAATCTGACAATTATAATCTGACGTAATTTTCACCAAACTTTTCATTCTCTTTTTAATATTCACGTAAAAATACTTTTGTTAGAAATGAAATATTATGATCATCTTAAAATATCAAATAAATGTCTCGCGCAATTTTTAAATTTAAACTGTTTTTCAATATTATTTTTTGTTCATTTTACGTAATAAGTGTAATGTGACGTAAATTCTCCTATTTAAGACTTCTAACGCATGTTAATGAATTTATTATTTTACAATATTCTTTTTCTTTTAAAATTCACGTGTAAATATAGTTTTTATGACGTAATTTTCAATGAGTTCCTGCTTTTTATATTTTCTGTTTATAATAGTCACGTGTAAAATAAAATTTTAATTGAAGCAAACATTATTGTTTGCGCAATTTATACAGTAGGCAACAGTTTAAATTAACACAATTTTCTAAAATATGTAAAAAATATGTCTCGAAATGCTGAAAATTTGAAATTAAAATAGAAATAAAATCTCAAAAAATGAGTCAAATTAAAAAACTAAATGCAGTCTGCACACCGGGAAATTCTGACGCATAAAATGATCGATAAATTATTAAATTCCTATGTACAGTTTTTGCTCCTATAAAACTGTTTTAATGAAACGATTTTGTCCAACTTTGGCATTAAATATCTCTTAAAATAATTTTTCGATTTGAAAACCGTCTGCATCAGCGTGTTTATCAAACATTTCTCTATAATACTACCGATTTTCATATTTTTGTATGCAACAGTTTTTTTTTTTTATATTAATGAAGAAAGGCCATGCTTAAGCATTCAAATTGGATGCCGATCTGCCGGGAATATCTACGCAGATTTTCATTGGTCCACTTCCAAATCAAAACTTTTTTTTTATATATAGAAGGATATATGTATATATATATATATATATCACTTTTTTATGGACACGATAACTTTCATAATTCTTCACAAATCTCTTCCAAACTTATACATAAAATCAAGGGGTAGAAAATCTCGGTCAAGTTCGTTAATGGATAAAATCGGAGCAAAGTGGTGGAAATAGGGTGGGGTTTTGTGAAAACCGAGAAACACCATAACTTCTTAATTATAGTACATATCAAATTAATTTAAAGCGATTATTACTTCCAGGAAAAGGGCCAAAAATTTATGTTTTAAAGATTTCTAATAAAAATAAAAATGGGTCAAGGGGCGCAAAAAATAGGATTTTAGGGAGAAACAAATTCACAACTTCGTCAATTTCAAGATATCAAATCCAATTAAATTTATTATAAATCTTAATTTTGTTATCTACAACTTTTATATTGATAAGATTTTGGTAGGATCAACTCTTCCCGCAAAAAAATTGAAAACAAAAACAAAAATCCCTGCAGGCCCGGCCTACAGGCGGAGGTAGATTTCGAAGTTAAGCATACTAATTTCACCGACAAAAACTAAATCATGATTAGAGATTTATCCACTTTAACAATTTTATCTAACCGCTTTTGACGAGTTTTTATTTCATTTTTATATAATAGCTGGTTTTATGAGAATCATGTTAAGGAGGTATTAAAAAAATTCTTTTCCATGCTCAACAACTCGAAATGTTCTGGCATATTTTCAGATTCATTTTTAATAGAAAAAAATATGAAACTTCCTGACGTGATTTTTGAAGAGATTTATAAGCGACCTGTTTTTTTTTTTTTTTTTTTTTTTTTTCGTTCAATTAATTAAAACTTGATTTATGAACAATTATTTTCTCAGTAGGACAATATTTTTCGTTTCTATAACAATCGCTTCGGGAAATTCTGTTAAAAATGCCCACTTTGACAACATTTTTTTGAAATATATTCTTCTGCCTCTATCAAAAAATCGATCATTACGGTACATTATATAGTTTCTGAATAAGAGAATCTACCAATTAGATCCGTTTGAGAGCAAAAATGAATTTAAAAACGAGTAAGAAAATAAGCAGTTTGGATTTAAATACACCCTTAATAAGATGATTTTTTTCTCCAACTGCTATGTATTTTTAATTTGTTTTTTCTGTAGGAATTGGTCCTATCAAAAACTTGTCTATATAAATGTTGTAGAAAATATTAAGAAGATATAGAATAAATTCATGGGGATTTTATATATTGTTAATTGACGGAGTTATGGATTTTTTTCTTCTTCAACTCCCCCCTCCCTCCCCATTTTGTTTTCGTTTTTAATTTTTTTTTTCTGCGGTACGAATTGGTCCTATCAAAAACTTGTGAATATAAAAATTGTAGATAATATTAAGGAGATTTATAATAAAATTAATTGGATTTGATATCTTGAGAATTGACGAAATTGTGAATTTTTTCCTCCCAAGAACCCTATTTTTTGCGCCCCTTGAGCCCATTTTTAATTTGATCAAAAATCTGTGATACATACATTTTTGGCTCTATTTTTAGAAGTAATAAGAACTTTAAACTGATTTGATATGTACAAAAATTAAGAAGTTATGGGGTTTTTTCGGTTTTCACAAAACCCCTCCCTATTTCCATCCCCATGATCCGATTTTTCCCATTAACGAAGTCGGTCGAGATTTTATGCCCCTTGATTTTATGTATCAGTTTGGAAGAGATTTGTGCAGAATTGTGAAGTTGTCGTGTCCAGAAGAAAGTGATATATATATATGGGTCAATCCATTTCAAGTGGTCCAGAAAATCATTAATTCGTTGCTCGACCATTTTTAAAAAATCTGAAATTTTTTGCACAACAACCCTAACATGGTGGAAGTTCAAAATGACTATTATTTTAATTTTATTAATTTTTGTTTGTGCATGGCGGCCATCTTTGTTTCATCGTCTGCAGCAATTTTCCCGCAGGAAGGGTTTACGGAATTGTAAATAATTTCATCGTTTATTTCTCCAATTCCAGTGCTGTTTACAGCAATTTGTACAGAATACATTGGGCTAAAAATTTGGTAATAGAGTAGTTTCCGAAACTAAATGCTTATTGGTGAAATTTAGGCATAAAGTTTCAGTTTTTCCCCAAAATTTGTGCATTTGCAAGACGAAACTTTTCTAGCAAGAAAAACTGTCAACATGACATACTTTTTTTTTTACAAATAGGCTGCAAGTACTTGTACTCACACGCCAAGTTCCAGATCTGGGACATTCTTTCTCTTCGCTAAAAAAATTCCCAAATTTTTCAAAAATGTCAAAAATCGCACTTTTGAGGCTTTGATATCTCTGGTGGGGCACGAGATAAAAATCTGAAATTCGGGCTCCTGAGAGTATTGTATGGTAGTGTTATGCACAAGAAATTTCAGAATGGAGATTTGACTACAAGCTGAGATATGGCAAGGGCAGCATGTCAAAATAATACTGCCAAACTATTGTTTTGTTGTAGTCACAGCTAAGTATTTATCTCAGAGTGTCATTTAAATTTATTTTTTTTATTATCTTTAAATAATAGTAAGAGAAAATAAACCCTTTTGCAAAGCTTAGCAATTAATTTAAAAAATAATTATTCCTAAATAATACATTTTTTATGGTTTCCGTAATTTTTGTTGTTTTAGTAACTAAAAGAAACCTCAGCACTTTTACATGAAGAAAAATCATATTTTTATACAAGACCTGAGACAAAAACAGAATAGGGAAAGAGAAAAGCTGTTAATGTTGATCTACTTGTTGAGACATGATCAAACGTGTCAAAACACATTCCGGCTTGTTGGTTTAAAAACCACAATTTTAATGCTGCTTGCCAGTCCCTGAAACATGGTCCTACCGTAAGTATGTTCCTGTAAATGAAACATTATACGATATTACCATGCATCAGCCTCAAGTAATTTAAAGAGCCCTTTCAAAATTCATACTGTAGAAAAATGACATTTTTGCATAGGAAGTCAGCAAAGAATTATTAATGAAGTGAGACTCGCACATAGTGATTTCAAAGTTTATTTCTATGAGCCAGAAGGGCCAAGAACTTCAATCAAGTTATTAAGAGATGACAAGACTTGGTTCTTACAAACAAAATTTTGAGAAAGATCGAAATTGTGGTTTGTAAACCAACAAGCAAGAACGTGTTTTGACATGTTTGATCATGTCTCAACAAGTATGACAAAATTAACATCTTTTCTCTTTCCCCATTCTGTTTTTGTCTTAGGTCTTGTATAAAAATATTTTTTTTCTTTATGTAAAAGTGTCGAGAAATCTTTTAGTTGCTAAAATTACAAGAAAAATTACTGAAACCATACAAAGCCTTAGGCATAATTATTTTGTAAATTAATTTCTAAGCTTTGCAAAAGGCTTTATTTTCTGTTACTAATATTTAAAGATAATAAAAAAAATAAATTTAAATGACACTCTGAGATAAATACTTAGCTGTGACTACAACAAAACAATAGTTTTTGACATGTTGCCCTTGCCATATCTCAGCTTGTAGTCAAATCTCCATCCTGAAATTTCTTGTGCATAACACTACCATACAATACTCTCAGCAACCCGAATTTCAGATTTTTATCTCGTGCCCCACCAGAGATATCAAAGCCTCAAAAGTGCGATTTTTGACATTTTCGAAAAATTTGGAAATTTTTTTAGCGAAGAGAAAGAATGTCCCAGATCTGGAACTTGGCAGTTGAGTACAAGTACTTTCAGCCTATTTGTAAAAAAAAGTATGTCATGTTGACAGTTTTCCTTGCTAGAAAAATTTCCTCTTGTAAACGGGAAAATTTTGGGAAAAAACTGAAACTTTATGCCTAAATTTCACCAATAAGCATTTAGTTTCGGAAACTACTCTATTACCAAATTTTTAGCCCAGTGCTGGACCACTTGAAATGGATTGACCCATATAGATAGATAGATAGATAAAGTTTTTTACTGAGGGTGGTTTTGGATTCTAGGGGTCATGACCGGTGTAGATCTGCAAAAAAATTTCAGAAATTCCAACATAGGGGAGAATGTAATAGGTAGTATTTCATACGAAATCTACTTAAAAAGAGGGGAGTTGAAAAAGAAAAAAATTCATAACTTCATCAATTCCCAGGATATTAAATCCGCTTGAATTTATTATAAGTTTTCTTAATATTATGTATAATTTTTATATTGACAAGTTTTCCATAGGGCCAATTCTTACAACAAAAACAAATTAAAAACACATAGCGGTTGAAGAAAAAAAAATATCGTATTAAGGGTGTAATAATATCCAAATTGCTTATTTTTTGACTCATTTTTAAATTTATTTTTGTTCTGAAACGCATCAAACTGGCAGATTCTCTTATTCAGAAACTATATAATGTGCCGTGCTTGTCGATTTTTTGATAAAGACAGGATATATTGCAAAAAATGCTGTCAAAATTGCCGTTTTTAACGAATTTCCCGAAGCGAAAGACCTGGGAACGAAAAAAAATGGTCGTACTGAGAATTTTTTTTTTTTTTTTTTTTTAATCAAGTTCTAATTGAGAGAAAAATGAAAACACGCAGCCGTTTATACATCTCTTCAAAAATCACGTCAGCAGGTTTCATATTTTCATCTTTAAAAATTATCCTGAAAATGTATCCGAAAATTTCGAGTTGATGAGTGGAGGAAAATATTTTTTTAATACCGCCTAACATGATTCTGATAAAAGCAGCTCTTATAGAAAAATGAAATTAAAAACTCGTCAAAAGCGGCTAGATAAAAATGTTAAATTGGTTTTAGCTCTAATCTTGATTTAGTTTTTGTTGGTGAAATTAGTACTTAACTTCGAAATCTACCTTCGCCTGTAGGCCGAGCTGGAAGAGATTTTTTTACATTGCAATCAATTATATTTACAGAATCGGTTCCCTTTTTTTTAGGGGGAATAAGGATCAATAAGGATAAAACCGGAAAACTTATACGAAAAAAATAAAAAAAAATTAAATTGCCTTAAATGGTACTCATACTTTTTCAATTTGCAGTCGCATACTTTCTTTGATAAAATTAGTTGCTATATTTTTTAAAGTACCCAATATTTCTTATAAAAAGGAAACAATATATCTCGGTAATAACTGAATGGCATCATCCTTGAAAAGTTTTGGTAATACACGTTGAAAATTTTCTAAAATTCGTAAATTCATGAGCTTAAAACAACATACTTTAAAAAAGGTACATCAATTTAAAAAATACTTTCTAACGAATTTACAAATATTCACAGGTAAAGTAAACTTGAAACAAGGCATCATTATACGATCGATGAAAGTGGTTGCTAGATCAGGAAATAGTAGACAACATGCCAACTTAATATCACAGCTTTATCATGACAAATGACCTGCAAAATCAAAGTAAACCTAAACCTTCGTTAGGACAAAATAATGAATGACCCTGTCAATATTTGGGCGCGAATTTTATTTATGATTCTGATTTATTTCACTGCAACATAATACTATGCATTGTATTGTTATGTCATGGGATCTGAAAAGTAAAAAAATATGGGCAGACATTAATGATAGAAGCGTGGGTTGAAATAAATTGGAGGATGTACAGAGCAAACTCTTGGAATTAATAGTGTAGAGCTGGATTTACAAAAATGAACATTGCCTGTAGATATTTCTTCATGATATCTTCTTTTGTTTAAAAGGAATGGGGGTAATGTCAGTGTAAAACGTTCAATATATATGTTATTTTTTCTTTTGTTTGCATCGTCAACTGATGTACCAATACGTCTTACAAAACTTTTAAGTGTGTTTTCCTCAAAACAGTGTTTGAAAGAGTAAACTTTGTGAAAAAAGTTAGAAATTAAGCTGCCGACTTCAAATATGTAGTGGAGCTACTTGAGACATGTACACATATCTAGTGCATCTCTTTTCCCTTTTTGAATACTTTTGAAGATAGTTGAAAAGTGCTTATGAATTCGGTTCATCTGTCTGTCTGTCTACCGTCAGTCCGTGCTCTGATTGTAGTAAATATAATCAGACAGCCATGAAATTGAAACATGTTATTGGGGTTTACTCTGGCATGTTCGGTATTGAAAATGAAGTGTATAGCATTTACGGTTCATTTACAGGGACATTCAAAAGAAATCCGTTACATGACTGTCTGTTGGGGGGTGGGGGGGATCTTTTATAGTGTAATTTAATGATATTACACTAATTTAAACACATTAAAATTATATATATATCACTGAGGTCTACTACAAAGCACTTACTGTAGAAGTTAAAGTGCATACAATTTATCGTTAATTTATCGTTCGGTTTTTTGGATACCAGTATTTTAATACAGAAAATGTAGTTTAATTTAATTACGACATTTTGGTGATTTAAAAGAACCAGATTTTCTCTAAGATAATAGTGGTGTGCAAAAAGCCGGAGACTTGACAACTCTGCATACAAAAGAATTTGGCAACAGCCTATCTATATTATAAAGGACAAACATATCTGTGCGTAACGCATACGTCATTCTGCGAATGGCAACACTTTGAAATTTGAAATAAAATTTTGGTTTTGCAATTTTCTCTACTGCAAATTTTTAAACTTCTAAACGTCGCATATTTTAAATTTTTACACCGTCGTATAAGGAAAAAAATGCTCTTTTAAATGCAATTTGTTTGAAAGCTGTATCTCAATTAATTTTTGAGATATTAATTTTTTTGTACTTTTTTAATACCATTTTTCTTATCGTGGCAACAAAAGTACCCAATTTATATTGAAAGTCATTGAAAGTGAACGGAAAATAGGTGATACTGTATCTTGTTGTTGCCATTTTTTTCATAAAATCTGAAAAAAAAAGTTGAAATTAAAATATGGGCTATATCAAGAATATTGTCTGTTATTCCGTGATAATGACGTCATATGCATACTTTTCTATAGACGAAGTTTAAGATTTGATTGTAAAAGTGGATTGCTTTAGCGGATGCAAACGACGTCATTTTATAAAAAAGCGTGTATTTTAATTCTTAAACCTGAATTATGTTTTGCAGAAGTGCGTCATTTTCACAGCCCAACTGCTTTTGAAATTCTTCACAGGTGAAAATGCTTCAGTTTTGAAAATAATGTAATCGAAATCACATACTGATAAAACGCAATGTTTTACAAAAATTTCGAGTATCTATATAGAAGAGAGGTGACATGCAAATAATAGCGATTTATATTACAGAAATTGATGATTCTCACCTGGATGGATTTGCTTCGCCGAGTTAGACAAGCAAATCAATAATCAGTGGTTTAAAATAATATCGTGTTCCTGAAGTTTTTGTCGCAAATTCTCTCGAATAATGAAATTTTAATGCTTTCTTTAGGACATTCTACTATATTTTTTCAAAATAATATAATTTGCTTAGTTTAATTTTTCCTAATTTTTATATAATCTGTATATTTAAAACACCAGTGTGTTTTTTGTCATCTGCCCTGATCTTTCTGCTGAACAAATTTTACAAATATTTTTTTTTAATTGAAAGCTCTTCCTTTGTAGATGTGATCGCACTATCTGTTTTCTTTTTTAAATATCCCCACTTTTATATTTTAATTTTAAAAGCATTTTATGAAATTTCTTCAAAATGATGAAAATTAGATAGCTTTCATTATTGCAGACCACAGAGAAATAAAGAGGTATTTTTAACTTTATTCATGCTATTTTCTGGAAAAAAATTCAAAATTGTTGATAAAAATTGTTGTATAGGGTTTAGTGGCGCAAAATCCAATTAGGAGCAGAATAATATATTAGAGGCATAATAACGGAAAATGCCATACTGCTTTTGAAAACACGCATTTTTCCTCATAAATTTTCTATATTGTTTTCCCTTCTGCATGTGTACTGATACTAAGTTTCAGACACTAGGCGAAATGCTTATTTAAGTGAAAATGAAGTCATATTTAAAAGAAAACGATCATTTTCTTAAATAGAATTAAAAATTTTAACACAAATGCGTCTAAAAAACATAAATTACGGAAATTTTTACTCTCCGGAATTGAGATTAGAATCTCAAGTAAAGAGTGAGTCTGTCCACATAAAAGATGTTGCTGGCAATCGTGACCTCAAGTTTTGAGTTAAATTGATTTTTAAACAAAATACAAATTTTTTAAAAATGATGAATATGGATATGAGAAGTGCGTATGCAAATTTTGAGAAGGTGAAAATTGCTGTTTTCATTCTGGAAATCCAAGCATAAGAACCTCAATCACTGTAAAAAAAAACGGAAATACTACGGAATAATACAGAAAAATACGGAAATACTACTGGCAATCTAGACGCCAGTACTATTTCCGTATTTTAACGAAACTTTTTCTCGGTAAATAACAGAAATTTTTCTGTTAAATTCCAAAAAAAACGAAAAATTTTCTGTAATTTACCGGGAAAAAGTTCCGTTAAAATACGGAAATACTACTGGCGTCTAAATTGCCAGTAGTATTTTCGTATTTTAGTCCGTTTTTTCTTTTACAGTGTGATAACCACATCCTAATAACTGATCTTTATTATATTTTACTGACTAAGTATCTATAGTATAAAGAAAAAACGTATCTGTGTCATTTTGCACTGACGTCATTTTGCGAATGGCAACAACGATCAAATTTCGGTCTTGAAATTTTCGCTACTGCAATTTTTTAATCTTCTGACCATAGTACATTTTCAGTTTTCGTCGAATAGGAAAAAAAAATTACTCTCAAATGCAATTTGTTTAAAAACTGTATGTATTATATTTTCTAAGATAATTTTTAAGCATGATTTTTTTTAAGTTTATCTTCTCATGTCCCGCTTTCAATACATAATAATAATAAGCATTTTGCACAAACATTAAGCAAGAAACATTTTTTCAGCATTTGTGTCTGACTATTTTTGCATAACGAAACTAATACTTCCTTTATTAAAAAAATAAAAGAATAATATTAAAAAAAACCACCAATGAGACATATTTGTGAAAGACAAATTAACGAAATTAATACTTCTTTTATAAACAAATAAAAGAATAATATTGAAAAAACGCAAATCTAACATATTTGTAATCGCACAATTTAAATTTTTAGATCACCAAAAATGATTTTTTTTTTTTTTTTTTCAAATGGAATTTGTTTGCGAAGTTCATCTCAGTTTACTGATTGTCTATGGTTTTAAAAACAATTTTAAAGTATGAAATATTTTTTAATTTATCTATATCGCGCGGAGCTCGATTACGAAAGATTAATCCGTTTGCCCTTAAAACAAAATAAAGAGTTCATCATTTTCTTACGGCTAATATCCATTAAAAAAAAAATTCCCTATAAATAAATAAATAAAATAGTATAAATAAAACACAAATTTACCAGACATGTATAAGCTCTGAAATTATCAGAATATATAAAAGGAAGCCATAAGTAGGAAAATCTTGGCAAATAACTCTTAGCATGCGGCTAATAAGAAAATATCTCTTTTGATAAATTTCAAAAAATTATTTCATTGTATAATTCATATTTTCCATATGAAAAATGCTTTTTTAATGTAAGTGGTCAATCTAAAAAAATTATTGCATATAAAAAAATGATTAGTTTTCAATTTAAAAAAAAAATGTTTTCACCTATATTCTTTAACCCGGGAAGCCCGGGTACGATCCCCTAGTGAACAATAATTGCTGGAAGTGCTTTTTCAGTCGTGGTACGCGTTTTAAAATTTTTTTATTTATTTATTTATTTTTTATTTTTTTATTTTGCATATTACTTAGTCAGCAAAAATTCTATAGATCACATATCTTGGCTGCACAAAAGATCTCAAGTACATTTCCGTTTATTGACGGAAATCGCTTTTCAACAGTGATATTCGCTTAATTTAACTAACGTTTAAAATACTGTTTAGTGTATGTACAATTCTATAGATCATATACAGAGCTGCACAAAACAAATCGGATATTTTTCCGAATACTGATGGCTTTGCAGAAATTGGGCTTCCAAATATGCGTTCTGCATTTTCCAAATTATTCATTTATATATCATCTTTCAATATCATAATCATAAACTGTAACGTTTATTTACAGTATTCTGGTATGTCATAATGTATGCAGAACGTATGATTTTTTTCGTTCTTGTTTTTTTTTCTTTTTTTTTAAAACGTGGTTTTTAGAAAGTTTTTGCATTTTTGTTTCAAAATTTCACTTTAAAATTTTTAAAATAATAAAAATACGCTTTTTGTGAAAATGAATTATTTGTAAGATATCTACATTCAATTAAAAAGTTGCGAAATTCTTCGTTAAATTCTTTTTTGTTTTAGAAGCATCATTATGATATACTGTACAAAAAAATCTGTAATTCTACAGACGTAAAGTCACAGACATACTTGTATGCTTACTAAAATTTTATCTGTACACAGTAGAAAAAAGATGTAAATCTACAAAACTACTCTTTGTAAAGCTACAGATTTCTGTAACTTTACAAAATAATCTACTAAAATTACAGTAATATCTTACTAAAATTTTATCTGTAATCCGAGTTTCAGTTACGTAAAAAATTGTAAGCATCCCAATTTCCTGAAAATTTCTTAGTAACCTTACAGATTTTTTGATTTATAGTGCAAAGGTGTATTTGTTATATGAATTTTTGTTGTTGCCGTTACATAAAAAGTTCTAGGAATCCCAGTTTCCTAGAAAAATCTTGCTAACTTTACAGATTTTTTTTTTTTTTTTTTTTTTTTTTTTTTTTACAGTGTAGCAGCAGTACTCAGCAGAGGTGACTGGTGGGAGACTACCAATCATTTTCTTATTCTGAATTTTTTGATAATTAGAATAATTTTATTTTTATGAAATTTGTTGTTTGAAGTTTGTCAAATCTAATGGGGATTCCTGAACATTTTTGTTTTTCAAAAACCAAAAAAATTATCTTAATTTAAAGATTATCTTAATTTTCCCATCGCAAAAAAAAAAAAAAAAAAAAAAAAAAAATCCCATTTTTGCTCGACTATGACTAATCGTAGATGAAAGGTTGTGAGGTAGTGGCGTACCGAGTAGTACTTTGGCCAAGCAGCCGAGTACCGAGTACTCCGCCATTTACTACTCGGTCGAGTACCAAGTAGTTGTGTATAAGAAAGAACCACTGTTGCACACATGAACTGAGCTTAAGAGTAACACTGCTATATGTGTGTATGTATATAAACATACATCTTGAGCATATAATCATGTATTTTTTTATCAACTTTTAAAAAAATTCAAATTATCTAATTAAAATTGAAATATAACTATGCACCTTTTAAAGTCCAATTTTTGAAAACTCAAAAATTTTGAAACAGTAGCATTACTTTAAAAAAAAAAAAAAAAGAAAAAAGAATAATTGTTAGATAAAAGGTACAATTAACCAATATGAAATTAAAACTGGTTCTTCAATTTATCTAATTCATTCTGATACCTGACATCTGTCTGCCAAAAATGGTTACTGGTTGCTGTAGCTGTAACAATTCATTGAATATTGCAAAATGCTGATGTTAAAAGTGTAGCTTGCATTATTCGCATGCTGTCCAGCTTATAATAAAATCGGATTTATCGTCCCAACGTGCTATTTGTAACATTTTAGCTAAAGCTAAAAGCATTGTGGAACATTTTAACTACTCCATAGCTGCTTGCACAAAATTTGAAAAGGTTCAGTTGCATTTGTCTATGAATCTAAAAAAATTAATCATAAAAGTAATTAACCGTAATTAATCATAAGATGGGGGGAAAAATATATGTTAAAAATATTGTATAAATTAAAGCAGCCTCTTTGCCTTTACGCTGCTGAAAACAAAATAGCAAATTTAACCACAGTTCACTGGCAATTATTAGAAAGTGTAGTGAAATTGTTATTGCCATTCACAGAAATCACAGCATTGATGAGCTCAGAGGAATAGATCATATTAAAAGTAATATCATCAATTAAAACATTGCAACAATTTTGAAAAAGAAAGTTCGAAACATTTTGGTTGTTAGATTGTGGTAAAATCAAAGAAGTATTAAAAAGTGAATTTGAAAAAAGATTCACGTTTGTGAAAAATGAAAACAACGGAAATGAAAATCAGCAGGATAGTATTGAAATCGAAATGCGAGAGCATTTTCATGATTTTATAGCAACTGCTGTTGATCCTCGATTTAAATTGTCATTTTTCATTGAAAAATATAAATGTGGAATTAAAAAATGCTTAAAAAATAAAGTTGTAGAACTTATTTATGAAGATCAATCTGAAATTCAAAATCCACCTAAAAAAAAAAGAAAAATACAGCATTAAAACACTACAAGTGATGTCAATGTAAGATGACCTAAAAGAGAAAACACCACAAGAAAGTTTGTCAATTTTTCTCACAATCTTTTGATGAGATTCCAAATTAACAGGAGAATAATTATGACATTAACACTACATCGGAAATTGAATTGGAAGAAATAGTAGAAACAGAGATCGAGGTTAGAGTTTAGCAGTAGAGTTATTGGGTAAAACGGACAATCTATATGGGGGGGGGGGGGAGATAATACAATTTTTCCCTTTATGTGCAAGCTTGCAAGAAAATCTGGAGTTGTACCTTCAAGCAGTGCTTACAACGAATGCATTTTTTCTAAGGCAGGCCAAATTTACAATAATAAAAGAAACGCCCTATCTCCTGCTCTATCCCTCTCCAAAATTATAGTATTTTCTTAGTTTTAAATATGACCTATTTTTCAATTCCTACTATTAGCTCACACTCTCCCTATATTTATTTATATATTTATATATTTATCTTGTACAAATTTTCAATCGTTAATAAAATACTCATTATTCATCCTATCAGGTTGAAATAAATTTTTTTTAACTTGTACCGGATGGCAATTGATGTTAATAAAGTTTTTTCAAATATTAATTAATTAAATTTTAATAAATTAATTTTAGTTTTGCATGGGAAACAAAATGGCGGCCATTGGTTATTGAAGGTCAATGAAAGTATTTTCAATAAGGGTTACCATAGGGGGGGGACCCTGTTCTGTCGCCAAACACGGCCAAGTTTGTCGCCAACTTGGCGATATATCGCCAAATTTGGCGGTCAAAATGAGTCGCCAAAAGTGACGCCAACTTGGCGATATCTGTAATATTTCGCCAAATTCCCATAGAGTTCCATTGTAAACCTACTTGCTTATAGAAAATCAACAAATTGAGCTATTTTAATGCAACAAAAACTCATATTAGCTTGATTATATTAAATTTTTCTTTGATGGCCTAAGTAGGAATTGACTTTAAAAACAAAATTTTTATATTACTTGTTATTTGTATAGATGAAAAACTAAACTTTGATCTACATTTGTTTTTCTTAACTTTTCTATATTTTGTAGACATACTTTATATACCAGGTAAATAGTTTTTATGAATAATTGAATATATTATACATTTTGTATTCGAATAACTTTTACAGATCTATCTATATTATAAAGGACAAACATATCTTCTATGCGTAACGTATACGTCATTCTGTGAATGGCAACACTTTGAAATTTGAAATGAAATTTCGCTTTTGCAATTTTCGCTACTGCAAATTTTTAAACTTCTAAACATCCCACATTTTAAATGTTTACACCGTCGTATGCAGAAAAAAATGCACTTTTAAATGCAATTTGTTTGAAAGCTGTATCTCAATTTATTTTTGAGATATTAATTTTTTTATAGTTTTTAATACCAATTTTCTAATCGTGGCAACTGAAGTGCTTCATTTCTATTAAAAGTGGATTTGTTTATTTATTGATTATATTCTTACTGATGCCATTTTCTCATTACAATTAAAAATATATTTTTAAAAATTTGAACAGAAAATGACGTTACGCTTAAAAAAATACACAATTTCTCTGATGATGCTGTTATATTTCACTATTTTTTCATTTCGCTGATATTGAGTTTGAGTCAATAGGAAAAATATTTCAGCGACTGAAAATGACGTCATATTTAAAAGTAAATGATAATTTTATTTGATAAAACGAGATATTTCCCCTTGAATACGTCTAAAAGTTATAAAATTCTGGAATTTTTACGCGCAGGTACAGAGATTATACTAAGACCTCAAATCACGAGTGGGAATTTTAACACGAAAAGTTGTAATAGTTGACAAACGTAACTTCAAGCTTGAAAATATATTTATTAATAACCTATTGCGCATTAAAATGTTTTTCAATGGTTAATATGGATGTGAAACGTGGAAAATGACTTGATTTGGTTCAGATGTAAATGTAGAAAAATTCTATGATTATGTCAAGGTGAAATCATTTTTGCGGATTTTTCATTCCGTAATACCAAGCATGAATTAATAACTTAATCAAAATTACTTATCCTGATTATATTTTACTGATGACGTATATGAATTAAATTTAAATTTTCAATAATTTTAACAGTTGAAGTTTATAAAAAAAAGTATTTTGTTAATCTTAGGTCAGTCTTTGGAGAGTTAAATTAACAAGTGTAATATGGATTTTTTATTCTAATTATTGTTGCTGATGTATTATAAATTTGATGCAACAGTTCCTTTGTAAACATTTTCTTTCGTCGAAATTCGGCGGGTTCCACCTCGTATATATAAAAGCCGTTCTCTGTGTGTATGTCCTCTATACAAATCTTTAATTTTTGACCGATTTGCACGAAACTCGGTGTACATACGTTTTAGAACGTGGAAAAGATCACTGTCTACTTTAAAAAATTATCAGACCACTATTTATCCCTTTTTTCTACCATTTCCATAATCTCTATATGTAAAAGCCGTTCTCTGTGTGTATGTCCTCTATACAAATCTTTAATTTTTGACCGATTTGCACGAAACTCGATGTACATACGTTTTAGAACGTGGAAAAGATCGCTGACACAATAATGTGAAAAAAATAAGGATAACGCGTGTATTTTGTTTCTATTTGCCAATAAAAATTCAGATTTTCTTGCTATATTTTTGCGTGTTTGATACTGACGTCATTCTAAACAGAAAATTTACATTTTTTTTTTTTTTTATATATATATAAAATAAAAACTTTAACTATAAGAGCGGGAAAATAACGTAGCACCGCAATTTGAATATTTTTTTTTTTTAATTAAAACATCTATTTTAATACAAACAGTCAAATTTCATGAAAACAATTTAAGAAATAGAAAAAAAAAGGCTAGCTATGACGTCACATTCTATCAAATCTTTTCAACGCGTAATCAAACTCATTGTAAACATATGGCTCCTATATTTTGCTTACTACTTCGATTGTATACTACAGCCATATCTTATAGCTATACGTTATCGCTAAGTGTTGTATTGGTTTAGATTCAGTGCTAACATTTTCTGTGATTTATAGCAAAAAGAGAGCGGTTATTTACATTTTCAAAAAAAATCTTGACAGATGTCTTGATTTAAAATTTATGGAAAATGACATCATTTCATCTAATCATTGTAGATTTAATTTCAATAAAATTTCAAATTTTCCAAATAAAATTTTAGTAACTACTACCTCATTTGGATGTATTTTTTTGCATTTTCCCCCGTATTGTGAAGATATTGTATACTTCTGTTACGCGCGCCAAAGAAAACATGTATTTTAATTTTAAAAGTTAAAAAAATTACCACAATATGTCAAAAGAACATCCTTTTTCTGAATTTAAATTTCGCGAGTTTCAAAATTAAAACTAAAAATGTGAGTTTTTTCATAAACTTCAAGTTAAGGCTGTTCATAAAGTTAAGGCTGTTCTCAAATCCAAAGGAGCTATTTTCTGACATATTTTTTTAATTAATTTTTGTTCGGAAACGCATGAAATTCACAGGAGTTCTTATTTAGAAACTATGTAATCGATAGTTTCCATTTGTTGGTAAAGGTATAAAATCTTTCAGTTGATTTTTTGAACTGAATTTCGGACGCAACAGTGCAATAAAGGATAAAAACCGGCCGTCACGCAACCACAATTGCTCATAACTCGATAAGTAATTTATTTATGAAAAAAGGAAAAACTCATTTCAATTCCAAATCGCTTTAATAGTCCAGGCCTACAAATTTTAAGCCTTTACGTTTAATGAGTCAGAAAATGTGTCAGAAAGTTTCGCGTTGTTGGGCAGGGAACTGGAGAAGCACCTTAAGCATTTGCTGGTTAGTATTTTGCAATCAAATTGCATGCCAGGTAGTCGCTTAAAACATAAGTCATTCTATATTGTTTTAAACAAAGGTGCATGCCATAATAGGTGTCAGGCACACTCACTAAAATAAGAATACCCTAGCGCACAGCCCCATTACCGAAGATAAACCCGTCAATATACTTAGAGATAAAAATATTTCTGCATTTTTCATTCAGCTAATGACTAATCTTTCATAATTGGGTTCACATGATTATATAACTTTCCCCTATAATTCTATGACTAAGCAACGGAAAACAATATGTTACGCACTAAAATCTTCCCTAAAAAACTAATAGGTCAAGTCGCATGGAAATCCGTTCTGAAGAATTCAAGTTATATGCACCCGGAACGAAATTCCCATTTGAATTTTATATACTTATCAGGTTATTTTGAGTAGTTTGATTTGATATCTGTTAAATTCGTGTTTTATTTTATTTTACTTTTGGCGTTTTAATTTCGTTTGCCAATTTAGTTATTGAATATTATGCGAAAGCAAACAAATTCTGAATTATTCACAATGTTTTTGAACAATTGAGTTAATCTTTTGTATTTGGGTTGAGAGCATATTTAAAAAATATGCATGCTTAAAAATTATTTTAAAACCCATAAAAAATTCGTAAATTGAGATAAACATTACAAACAAATATCACTGAAAGTACTTTTGTTTTCTATAATACGTTGGAACAATCGAATGTACAATGTTTAGACGTTAAACTGCAATAAAAGGGAAATTTGTTGTGTTAGGTTGTTGCCACCGAAAATATGATACCAGCGTTACTCATAGACATGTCTTTTCTTTATACTATTGCATTAAGTGTAAACAGGTTCATCTTTCGTAATCGGGTTGCACTCAACTTTAAAAATATCCATGCTTAAAAATTACTTTAAAATCCATTAAAATCAGAAAACTGAGGTACAATTTTCAAACAAATTTCATTTGAGAGAACTTTTTTCTATTCGACATTGTAAAAAATGAAATTGTGTGATGTTTAAAAGTTAGAAAAATTGCAGTAAAGGCACATTTTATGGGTTACAATTTATGGGGCACAATTTATGGGCACTGACATAGTGTTTTTACTTTATAATGTAAATAATACTATACAAACGAGAATTTCACTAAGTGCTGCGTGATTTGGAGGAATTTCTTTTCTTAGTATATTGTCAGAAAAATCACATATTTTTCTCTTATACCCGCCAAAGAAAACGTGCATTCTGTTATTAAATCTCAGGGATTTTACTATGGTTGCAAGACAATAACGCCATGTTTTTTTATTGTCTTTATAACGATTTGCGGATGGGAATGCACAAATTTCAGTTATTGTGATTGCCGTATTATTTCGTTTTAATTTATTTTACCTGGAAGGCTTCTTATAATTGACACGGGCGAAGCCGGGTAGTTCTGCTAGTAAGTTATAAATTCCATTGTCTTCAATAATGGCAATAATGCTTTAAAAACGAAATTCTTATAACTACTCGGTATTGGACGAGTATGCCGAGTACCGAGTATATACCGAGTACTCAGTACGGCTCTACTATGAGGTAAGTCATTTGTAGGTTGTCTGTATGTTTACAGGTAAATTTGCTATTCTCCACTGCGGTTCTTAAACCATCAAACCAATTTTCAAAAATTGCAAATAGTGTTAACAGTCTTAAGAATAAAAGTAACACTGGAGTAAAAGAAAAGAAAAGCAATTGGAATTTTTTTTAGTTTGAATATCGCACAATCACTCGTCAGAAAATATTCACGAGATATCTATATTTTTCCCTTCATGAGATATAATTTTTCAAAAACTGGTATTTTGGCAGATATTTCAATAGCTTTTCAAATAACTCAACTCATTTAAAAAATGCAGATAAATCCACAAAAATTTCGTACTCTAATACAAACAATTGTGTAAATTTCCGATCTTTTTTAATGCTTTTATTTACATAAACCTGGTCTATGTAGTTAAAGATGGAGTTTCGAAATTAACTTTCCATACACTTCCTGATGTGGAAGAGTTCTAGAAATTGTGTACAGTTGCGTTTTCCCGATGACACTATAGTATTTTCATATTTTTAAGACTTAATTATCAATTAATAGATTAATATTGATTTAATTATGATTATACGTTGAGAAAACAATTTAGAAATACTGAATTGATAGCTTAGATAATGTGTTTTTTTTCTTTCTTGTTGTCATATCTTAAATAGAAACTGGGCAAATAATTAATTTTTCAAAATCCTATTACCGCGGAACTCGACAATAAGTATTTGTTTAACATTTGCATTAACATAAAAAAGGCTTTTTTTCTATATCTAAAAAATAAACTAAAAAAAGTTTAATCACTTATTCTACTAAGTATTTTAAAAAACTGTGAATTTTCCATAATCGGAGCACGCGCCCAAGTCACGTATGGTAACAATTTTTGGAACAACGTGAATTGCAGACATGAAATTAGAAATGATTTTTAAGATAAACATTGAATGCGGGTAAAAGCGCATTTTTTTAAAAGCTATTTTTATTTATTGATTTATTTAATTTTTATTTATCTCTAAAACGAACGATAAACCTTAAAATACTATGCAAAATTTTATAAGCTTTTTTATAAGGTTTTCACATACAAAATATGGGGAAAAACATAGTAATTAGCAAAATAATAACCTTCTAACTATCTATACTAACAAAAGAAAGTTTCGCTCTGTCTGTGTGCATGCCTGTCTGCGATGGCTATTAAAATCTATGGCACATACAAGGGTGAAAATTTGTGTGAGGTTAGTCCAAAGCCTCTCCTGGTGCACTTGAGACTCAGAATTTTAAATTTCTAATAATTAGCTGAATTATTAACACTAGAACGCCCGGAAAATTTTACTCAAATTTCATAAAAATATTTAACACCAGAATTTTTATTTAAAATTATTTGACTGATTTATTTAACGTAAATCTGCGTGGTTTAAATTTAACTTATTTTATGAAAGAATTTCTGGTTCCAGTGGACATTTAATCATATGGTCGGAGTCGGATCGACTCCTTCCGGGCGTTCTAGTGTTAATTAAAAATTACAAAGCATTCTTATTAAAAACTCAACGCTGTCCGTCCAAGAGGGAAAAAAAACGCTCGCGTATGCCCAGATGCCCTATTTATAGAAAGAAGGAATTTTGAGGGGTATTTATCATTATTTATTAACTTCCACCGGCTAAACCGCTTAATAAAGTTAAAAACGGAAGACATGTTTTGAGAGGTAGTGTTCTTACGTCTCAAATGCCGCAATCAATTTAAATATATATATATATATATATATATATATATTTGCGGTTTTTGATGGTGGTAGGTTATGTTTAATTAATGGTTATATATATATATCGCAGTAAATCCTTCGAAAAAAAAATCAAAAAGGATCGTATCCCCGCCCCCTTATGCAACGCCCCTCCACGGTGTAATTTTATAGGTACCAACAAACCAAATTTATTATCTTAAAGCTGAAAGCTTCTTCTAATCGTTGGATCAATCGGTTTTTAAAAATATGAATTTTGACCCTCTGAAATTCACAGGCGAACGCCGGTCATTTCGCGCCTCACGGAGACGATATTTATTTTTACGCTAAAAGTAACTATTTTAACCGTATTTTTACACAATCTTTTTAGAGCTTCTCAATAGACCAGATTTACATCAACTACAAAAATTTCGAAACTTTCGGATGGGTAGAAATATTTCTTACAAAATAAAATATCTGAATTTCGACGATAAACCTGAACTCTGTTAAAACCTGAGTGTTTCGTCGCGGTTTCGCTCGCTTTCAGTACGTATAGAGTCCAAAAATCGAATTACGCAGAAAATAAAATACCAAATAGCATATTCATTCAATTCAATATTTTTTAGCGGTTTCCCTTTAAAAATATAAATTCAGACAAAGTGGAGTTAAAGGTATAAAATCATACAAATTTGAGCTTCATTTAAGGTTATTATCACGGACCTGGGCTACGCCAGGCGTTCAGCTAGTAATCTACAGGTGTCTATAATAATAAGGAAAGAAGTTTGTGTGTATATGTGTCGACAGTGTTCTGAAGAGAGCGGTGCACGTAGAACTACAAAGTTTGGGGAGAAGACATGTAGTTTTGCTCCACGAAGGCCGATTTTGGATTTTTTTGATTGGATTTATTTAAATTTAATTTTTTATGCGATTTTTAAAGTTTTGTCACGTTTCGAGGTGATTTTTTTACATTAATAAAAATAATCCGGTTTCATTCTTTTTAGCTCAATGTAGTAAATTTTGTCCTTTTGTCAATAAAGTTTATTCGGAATTCCCACGGCAATTTTTGAATTTTTCGTGAATTTGTTTTATCCTTTTTTTAATGTTTTTTCTCCTTTTCGGGCAATTTTTTTTTTTTAATTCGAAAAAAAAATTGCTTCAAACTTTTAGCCTAAAATAGCAAATTTAGCCATCTACGATTTTTTAATTTTTACGATTTTTAATGGGATTTCCAAAGCGATATTTTACGTTTTGCGTCAATTTTTTGACATTAATGAAATATTTCCGATTACACTGTTTAGCCCCACTGTAATAAATTTTGCACACTGCTATTTTTGAATATTTAGCGATTTTTAATGCATTTTTCCATGCGATTTTTAGCGTTTTTCCAAGTCCTCGGCAATTTTTTGACATTCGGAAAAGGAATTTGGATTCAAACTTTTAGCCTAATATAGCAAATTTTGCCATATTTATACGATTTTTACTACAATTTTAAATGCGATTTTTTACATTTTGCGTCAATTTTTTGTCATTCATAAGAAAGATTTCCGATTACAGTGTTTTACCCAATTATAATAAATTTTGGCCCCTACTATTTTTGAATATTTAGCGATTTTTAATACATTTTTCAAAGCGATTTTTAGCGTTTTTTCGAGTCCCACGGCGATTTTTGGACATTCGGAAAAGGAATTTGGTTTGAAAGTTTTAGCCCCGTATAGTAGATTTTACCATCTACGATTTTTGAATTTTAGCGATTTTTAATGCGATTTTTTACGTTCTGCGTCGACTTTTTGTCATTCATGAAAGATTTCCGATTACAGTGGTTTACCCTATTATAGTAAATTTTGACCCTTGCGGTTGTAGAATATTTTGAGATTTTTAATGCGATTTTCAATGTTATTTTTAGCGATTGCACGACAATTTTTTGACATTTGTAAAAGGAATTCGGTTTCAAGATTTTAGCTTAATATAATAAATTTTGTCGTCTACGATTTTTTAATTTTAGCTATTTTTAAGGATTTTTTGCGTTTTGCGTCGATTTTTTGTCATTTATGAAAGAATTCGAATTACAATGCTTTGCTCCATTATTTTAAATTTTGTCCCCAGTTATTTTTTAATATTTAGTGATTTTTATTGCATTTTTCAATGCGACTTTTAGCGTTTTTCCCAGTCCCACGGCGATTTTTTGACATTCGGAAAAGGACTTTGGTTTCAAACTCTTAACCTAATCTAGTAAATTTTTCCATCTACGATTTTTGAATTTTAGCAATTTTTAATGCGATTTTTAGCGATATTTCGAGATTTTTTTACGTTCTGCGTTTGATTTTTTGTCGATTTCCGATTACTGTGTTTCACTCCATTAGAGTAAATTATGATCCCTGCAATTGTTTTATTACGTATTTAGTTATTTTTTAATTATTGTATGAGTACCTCTGCGATTTTTTGACATTTGTAAAAGGAATTCGGTTTCAGCATTTTAGCTTAATATAGTAATTTTTTGCACTACGATTTTTTAATTTTCACTATTTTTAATGCAATATTTAGTGATTTTGGCTTTTTTTTTAAGAAATTCAAAATTTGTTTTTTGCGTTTTGCGTCGATTTTTTGTCGCTTATGAAAAAATTCCGATTGCATTGTTTTACTCCATTACAGTAAATTTTGTCAAAAGCTATTTTTGAATATTTAGCGATTTTTAATACATTTTTCAATGCGATTTTTACCCTTTTTTTCAAATCCCACGGCGATTTTTTAACTTTCGGAAAAGGAATTTAGTTTCAAACTTTTAGCCCAATATAGTTAAATTTGCCCTCTACAATTTTTGAATTTTAGCGATCTATCGAGATTTTTTACTTCCACGTCGATTTTTTGTCATTCTTGAAAGATTTCCGATTACCCTATTATAGTAAATTTGACACAAGCGACTTTTGAATATCTAGCTATTTTTAAAGCGGTTTTCAATACGATTTTTAGCTATTTTTCAAGTACCACGGTTATTTTGAACGTTTATAAAAGGAATTCGATTTCAACATTTTAGCTAAATGTAGCAAATTTTGCCCTCTACGATTTTTTAATTTTAGCAATTTTAAATGCGATATTTAGCGATTTTTCGAGATTTTTTACATTTCGCTTTAATTTTTTTTGTTATTGATGAAAGAATTCAGATTACAATTGTTTAGTCCATTATAGTAAATCGCCCCCTGGCATTTTTGAATATTTAATGATTTTTAATGCATTTTTCAATGTGATTTTGAACCTTTTTACGAGTCCTACGGCAATTTCTTGACATTCGGAATAGGAATTTGGTTTAAAATTTTTATCCATCTGTAGTAAATTTTGTCCTCTGTGATTTTTGAATTTTAGCGATTTTTAATATGGTTGTTAGCGATATTTCGAGTTCTGCGGCAATTTTTTAACATTGGTAAAAGGAATTCGGTTTCGAATTTTTAGCCTATTATCGTAAATTTTGTCCTCTACGCTTTTTGAATTTTAGAAATTTTGAATAATTTTTAGCGATTTTTAGAGACTTTTGGCGTTCCGCGTCGATTTTTAGTCATTCATGAATATTTTCCGATTAGAACGTTTTATCCTCCTGCGATTTTTGAATATTTAGCGGGCTTTAATGCAATTTGCAATGTGATTTTTAGTGTTTCTTCGAGATCCGTGACGATTTTTTGCCATTCGGGAACGGAATTCGGTTTAAAACTTTTTGCCTAATATAGTAAATTTTTTCCTCCTTGATTTTTGCATTTTTAGCTATTTTTTTAATTTTTAAAAGGAATTCTGTTTCAAACTTTTAGCCTAATAGGAATTTAATTTCAAACCTAGCTTATTATGGTAAATGCTCTCCTCTACTAACTTTGAAGTGTAGCAATTTTAGTTGGTTTTTTATTTCAAGTTTCACGGTTTTTTTTTTTTTTTTCTTTTTTTTGAGATACGGAAAAGGAATTCGGTTTCAAACTTTTAGCCTAACATAATAAGTTTTCTCCTGCGCGATTTTTTTAGATTTTAACTATTTTTTAACCCAATTTTTAGCGTTTTCCGCGTTTCACGGAGATTTTTCGAAATTCATCAAAGGAACTAGATTTCAAACCTTTTATCCAAATATCCTACATTTTGTCTTTCGTGATTTTTGGAGTTTTTGCTATTTTTACTTTTCTTTGCGATCTGCGGCGATTTTTTGACATTCGATTTTTAATCTAATATAGTAAATTCTGCACTCCTTTCAATAAATTTATTCGGATTTCGTACAGGAATTTTTTAATTTTTCGTGAATTTTTTATGTGATTTTTAATATTTTTCCGCGATTCGCAACGATTTTTCCATATTAGTAAAAGGAATCAAGTTTCAATCTTCTAGCTCAATAGAGTAATTTTTTTTTCTGTTTTCTCTGAAGTTTATTCGAAATTCATGCAACGATTTTTACATTTTTCGCGATTTTTTATTGTAAGGTTAGTTGGGGCAACTGGGCCATGATTTTACAATGTAACTCTGGAGCTTCTGACAATTCAGTTTCAAAAAGCTAATGTTCATTTGAATTAAAGTCTGAACTTCTGTAAATGTGTTCAGTTAGGTTCCCTCTATCAGACAGAAATGCTCAAAATTACATTTTAATATTTAAAAATATAAAAATATGCATATTTCATCTTTCTTTCCTCATGCGTCCAGTTGTCCCATAAAAATGGGGTAAGTGTACCAGGAGGGTCTATGTTTCACACGCGTTTATTATTTTCTTTTTTTCATATGGGATATTAGGTCCTGTTTGAAAAAGTGTAAACAACTTTAAAAAATTTAAACCAGGCAAATCATGCAAATTATATGTCAATAAACAGCGTTGTAAGGGAAACCTTTGCTGTCAGTGTGTCTAAAAAAAGCACTAAAAGTGAAAATATTAGATTTATTTATACAAAAAACAAAAATTAAGTAAGTACTTATGTACTTTAGTATAGGCAATAAGTATAAAAGTCACATGGGTATTTTAAGGAAAAAAATAGCAAAGTGAATCTATGAACAAACGGCTACGTAAGTACTTAAATACTTTATCTGTATCCAGGGATCGCTTTATATAGGGAAAATTTTATTGTTCCTACTAGAACCCTTAATGAGTTACCTTCATGATCACTTCGTTTAACATACTCTAAAGAAAGGTGCGATGAAAATATTATTTTCAAAATAGTGGTAGGAACAATAAAAGTCTCCCTATAGAATGCGAACCCTGTTATCGTACAATTTCAAAGTTTGGCTATCTGGCTTTCAGGGGCTTCATAAAATGTTGAAATAATTTAATGACACCAGTAGTTACAAGAGAATCTATTTATAAACAAGTAAAAGTATATTTTCTCATACTTAATAAAGGTTAAATTTTCATTATAAAATTCCAGTGCCAATTAGGGATTAAAATTACGTGATGCCATAATGGCATCACCGCCTCTCAAAGAGTCAAGAAATTTGGTTTGATACCACCCAATATCCTTTTTTTTTATTACGTAATTTTAATAAGGTATTCTATAATTTTCTTTATTGTGAGCAAAAAAACAATGGAGAAATTTATTTTTTAGTAAGAGAAACTAAAAAAAAAAATTATTTATAACTATTGGGGTAACTGGATCCAGCATGATCCAGTTACCCCGGATACATGTCCCAGTTACTCCATTCTTGAAAAAATTATGGGGTAACTGGGACACCGGGCTTACATTGAAACATGAAGTAAATATGTATAGGTAGCTAATAATATAATAATAATAATAATAATATAATAATAATAGCTAATAATAGATACCTAATAATATTACTGTAGTTAGATGCCTAATCTTTAAAAAAAAAAAAAAAAAAAAAAAAAAGATTGTTTAATAAAGGTCCTTACAGTATTTTAATAAAAAGTCGAGGAAGTTCATCCATATTGACGTTGTTTTTAAAAAAAGAAACGTAAATTTTTGACAACCTATCACAGCAAAGTGAGAGTTACGATTGAGTTGACACACGTTGTTTTAGGAAGTATATATTAAGGTGCATTGTTCACAAAGGTTAAAACTTAAAAAACATCAACAGTTTTTTATAAAATAGCCTATGGCACAGTTACCTCGTGGTTCCAGTTACTCCAACTAACCTTATTGTGTTAAATTATTCATATCGAATAAAACTTTATTGAGTGTAATGTCAGTACCTCTATTGACTTTCATAATTTTTTTTTTGTTTTGTTTTATTAAAAAGAAAAAAACTACAAAAATGTTTTTTTTGGGGGGTGGGTGGGGGGGGGGCACCACACCCGTTTGACCCACCCCGCTCCAAGAAAAATTGAGTTCCATAAGTATTATTTTTTTTTTACTTTTATTGAAAAGAAAGAAAAATAAATAAATGTATTTTTTTGGCCCAGTACACCCGTTTGGCCAACCCCGCGATCGCTGGGTGGGCCAGTCCGTCCCAGCTGCGAACAATTTCCACCCCATAGGTTATTATATAGCCGACTCCTTTGCGTGACCCTGTAAATGAATGATAATTGCCTTGCACCCGATATTCTACAGAAAGCAGGTTTTGGTGTACCTCAAAAGTTCATATCAATTTCATCATGTTTGTAACTGAGTAACATCATTAAAATACGCAGCAAACGATTTTTCTTTATAGACCATAATATAATGGAATATCTTTGAGTTTCCCTGTACGAGTATTATATCTGCTACAAATAACATATTATATACGAACCATCTTCTAGTGCACCCCAATAATGTGTATAAATTTCATTATGTTTAAAATTGTGTAACACTATTAAAATACATTGAAAATCCTTTTTCCCCATAGCCCATAATGTAACGGAATACTTTTGAGCGCCCATGTAAATGAGCCATGAATGCATCACACTTCATTTGCAATACCGAACATGCCATAGCACCTCAATAACATATATCAATTACTTATCAATCCGAGTATATTTACGCAAGTTAGAGCACGGACAGACGCCAGACAAACCGAAATCGAAACACTTTTCAACTATGTTGGAAAGTGTTAAAAAGGATCTAGACAGGGATCGGCATATTCATTAAAAATTGAATTAAAAAAAGATCGTCTTCCGGTCGACCACTCCATTTACTTTCCGAAAATGAAAGGAAATAATTGCGAATTAATGAGGGAAAATAAATACAAGCAGGAAGCAGAAATTCTACTTTTTCAGAATTTAATGTCGCCCCCCATGAGAAAAAAAAATATATTATTACGAGGTGGAACCCGTCGAATTTCGACGAAAGAAAATGTTTAAGAAGGAACAGTTTCATTAATTTATAATAAACCTACAAAATTACGAACAATAAAAAATGCATCTTATACTGGTTTGTCTAACTCTCAAACAAATATTATTTTAAACTAAAAGTCACTGCTCTTCTATAAAGACACTCAAAATTTTTGTAAAACTTTCCCTTTTATGAGTGTGTGATTTCAATTGCGTTATTTTCAAAAGTGAAGCATTTCTACCTGTGAAGAATTCCACTTCCACTGAAGTGAAAATGATGCACTTCTTCAAAACATATTTCAGTTTTAAGACTTAAAATACACTTTTTTATCTATCTTATAATAATAAAAAAAAAAAGTTTCGCTCTGTGCGTGTGCGAGGCTAGCGAAACCTACCGCACGTAGAAATCTAAAAATTTAGGTGAGAATAGTCCAAGACAAGCCCTGATGCACCTGAGGCTCAGATTTTTAATTTTTTAAGGCTTTCCTTCAAGTTTTTATGCACTAAATTGTTAATAACTTGCCTCCTTTCTATCCGATCTTCTTCGTTTTTGGGGTCAATTCTCCATTTAGATATCCCCCCCCCCCCATTTCTATATTCCAGTTAAGACCCTGGGGCCCGGTACAGGGCCCCTAGAAGTATTTGCGCCCTAAATTGTTAATAAATTGCTTCCTTTTAATCCGATCTTCATTTTTGGGACCCTTTTTGCATTTAGTTATTCTCCCGTTTCTACATTTCCAGTTAGGACCCTGAACCTTCCTAGGGTTCCATAGGGCCCACAGTTTAGGGCCCCTTGACTTTTTTATGCGCCATGCATTTTTCACCCCTTAATTTTCTCGCCTTCTCAGTGCACATTTTTAAAGTTGTGTCTTGGACTCTTCTTCCCGGACCAACACCCTCACATTTTTATTGGGGTCTTTTTTAAGCAAAAATATTTTTGCACATTTTTAAAAATTATTATTCTAATGCATAATTCATACCCTATGCTTAATTTTGACTAATTGAAGATCTAAAGCGCTAAGTACTAAGACATTTTAACATATTTTCATGTTAGGGCCCTCCTTTCAACTATTATCTTGCCCCTTTTGCCCAGCCTCCTATTGTAGTTCCCTTAAAAATGGTCCGGTTCACTAGCTTTTTTTGTCCTAAATACTTCTTAAGTCCTACAGCTGCTACATGAATGACAAAAAATTTCTCAGCCTTCAGCTACCACTAATTTTGAATATTAATCACCTATTTTGGCACTTGGTGCAGCTTCCTTAAAAATGTTCCGAATAACTTGCTATTTTCTTTAACATAGTTCTAGTGTCCTCCGACTGTTTTAAAAAACTACTAAAAAGTGTCTTTACACATAACTACATTCCTGTTAAGACACTGGACCATTGGGGCCCGATACAGGGCCCCTAAATTATCAATAAATTGCTTCTTTTTAATACGGTCTTCATTTTAGGGATCCCTTTTCCATTCAGTTATTCTCCAGTTTCTACTTTCCAGTGAAGCCCCTGGGGCCCCTTGAACTTTATGTGCACCATGCATTTTTCACCACTTAATTTTCTCGCCTTCTCAGTGCACAGTTTAAGAGTTGAGTTTTGGGGTCTTCTTCCAACACCTTCATATTTTTACTGGGACCCTAGGGCCTTTTTTTAAACCCTCCCCCATTTTTGGTGCATTTCTTTAAATGTTTATTCCAGTGATTAATTCATACCCTATGCTTAATTTTGACTAATTGAAGATCTAAAGTTCTAAGAACCAAGACCTTTTAACATGTTTTCATTTTAAGGTCCTGTTCTTAACTATCAGTGGGCCCCTTATTATAGCTCCCTTAAAAATGATCCGATTCACTGGCTTTTTTTTTTTTTTTTTTTTTTTTTTTTTTTTTTTTCCTAACAGCTTCTGATGTCTTCCAGCTACTACATGAACGACAAAAAAAATTTCGACTTCAGCTACTACCAATTTTGAATTTTAATACCTCCTTCTTGGGGCCTTTGTTGTAGCTTCTTTTAAAATTATCCCAATCTATTATTATTTTCTTTAACATAGTTCTAGCGTCCCCCAACTACTTTAAAACTATTTTTTTTTTAAATTATACACAACTACATTTCAGTTAAGACTGTCCCCTGGGCCCGATTCTTCTTTATAACTCAGCTACTACCTTTTTCGGCAACAACCTTAATTTTACTCACTACAGCCGTAAATTAAAAATCGCGTTACTTTAAAGTAACTTTAGATAAGGAATTTCATCCGTTTAATAAATAATGTCGTGTTAATGTTAAAAGTAATCCATGAAATTTACAGAGGTGAGGGCACCTTTCACCACTTAGGGGGCATTCTTTTCTCGGATTCTAAGGGCCCAATTTCAACGAGATTAAGTTTATTCAACTTAGCTACCTCAATTCAGCTACTTTAAGTGTATCTTAGATTTCAGTTACCAACATTTTCGAACATTAACGGTGCATTCTTTTCTCGGGTTCAGTGAGTTTGATTATTAGAGTTTGGCTCATTCAACTTGGTTTTCGATTGCCTATGGAATGTGCAGAGCACTTCCGATACATCTGCCTTAGGTAGCAGAGACCAAGGTTACAGGTTCGTTCGGAAAGAGGTTTGTTGGGAACATACTAGACGTTGCAGAAGGCAATGGGGACCCCGAAACAAGGCTTATTTAAAAGATTTTCAAAAGATATAAAATCATACAAACTTGAGTTTTATTTCAGATTATTATAACGGGCCCGGGCAACACCAGGCGGATCAGCTAGTATCATATAAAGAATGCAGAACGGAATTTATTTTATTGGCGTAAAAGTCAGATTTCTCTATATGTCAACTTCTTGCCAGCAGCACCTGGGTAAATTTTGATACTGTTCTTTTAAGAATATCAATTTTATATTGATGGGGCGATATGGTGCAATTATTAAATTACAATACTATTTTTTGTCTGATTAATAGTTTATTAGTTGAATAATTAAAAAATATAAATTAAATCTATATCCAAAATATCCAAGAAATTTGTTCAGAAATTCATTAAGTAATTTTATAATTTTGTCAATTGGCTGAAATTTGTTGCAACGTTTTCCCTTTTGCTCCTATAATTGATTCTATTCAACAGTATTCTATTTAAAGCCATATAATATTTAATTAAAAAAATATATATACATTAGTAACACTTATCTTCCATAAAGGTTTTAAAAAGTTCTTAATATGTAGAATTAAAGTAAAGTGCAAAGCATATTATGTCTTTTATTAATGTTTAATAAATGTAAAAAGTTAGTCACCTACAGTCCTCTGCTGGTGATAGAGCACTCATAGCTGTAACTATTTAAAACGATACTTAGGAGTTCAGAAAGAAAACATGATACATTATTGCGCAGGCATAAACCATATGGTTGAAGAACTAGGCTTCTGTGCATACAATAAAAAATCAGAACGGTTCTCATCATACTTCAGAGATGTCGATCCTGGATTTGATGACGGATTTATGAATTAAGGCGGTTCTCAAATCCCCTGCTCAACAACGTGAAACTTTCAGACACATTCACGGACTCATTTTTTGACGTAAAGGTTTAAAATTGGCAGTCCTGACAATTGAAGCGATTTGGAATCATAAGTAACTTTGGATATTGTAATCATAAGTAACTCATTTCTATGAGAAATAGGCAAAATATTTCAGACCACAATAAACATCGAAGACTGTTAAAATTAGGTTTAGCAAGTTCAATTTTCTAAATAAACTACATGCTACCATCGGCAAAAGAGAAATAACTGCTTTTTCGCCAACACATACCTTAGCATTTTATATATATTGATACCAAACTCGCTGCCCAATTAGTTAAAAAATAAATACAATTCTTGAAGTAACAAGTGTTATATACCTATTATTCCATAACATATTTACCAAATGGAAACTCAATCAAAAACACCATTCTGGCATTATCAAGTTCACTCACGTCACATACACCAAGATAAGAATAATTTTGTTACATTATATGTAGATGGAAAATAAAGAGTTAATTGCCTTGTTTTCATTTTCATAATTTGATTTTAAAGTAGTCTCTAAATAAAAATTTCTACTTTTAGATTAATATTTAACAACATTTCACAAACTTAAATTACTTCATATTTTTTATACAAAAATTATCCAATATTTTTACTTTTCTGAAACATTCATTCAAAAGGGAGGGGTATAATTATGTAAAGAAGTATGATATTTCAACTGAGTTTTCAGAAATTAAAATTTTCTGCAGTAGAGATTTAGAGGAACAAAATCTATATTTGCTCTTTTATTTTCCCTGTAAAATAAATACAAATTATGTTTTACATTTCTGATAAATTTGAGTTTAATGATAATATTTTCAATTAATCAGTGTAAATTTAACAAATTCTCTTAATGATGTTATTCCCTACAAATTCAAAAGAGGATAGTGAAAATATTTTAGAAGTAATACTTACATATAAATAATTATTACTTTAAAAGTAATACATACACATAAATAATTATTACTTTAAAAGTAATATGTATATAAGTAATACTGCCACATGCAATTTTATTATTACATATAGAACAAATTTTACATCAATCCCTAAATCAAAACCCAAATCAGAATCAGTTGTTAACTCTTTAAGCATCCTTACCCTGTTTTTCCATCATGTAATCTTTAAATTCAAAGGCTGATTTAACACAAAATTTATATTAATGCTATTTTTTGCAGTGTGTAAGATAAATAAATATGTAAGGTAATCATGAACAAATTCCCATACAAATAATTTTTATAGCTATTATTTTATGAATCATTAAACATAAAGGAAAAAAATTGTTGGACGCTTAAAGGGTTAAGAGCAATTTTTGTTTTTACACTCTTTTATTTAACTCAACCTGGTTTTTGTATGTAAAGATGGAATTTTGCAATCAATTTTTAACCCACTTCCTCACATGCTAGAATTATACAAATTATGTACAAAGTTCTGTTTCGATAGCAATACTAATATTTTTACAATTAAATTATAAATTAATACATTGATTTTAAGGCCTTTTTCAATTAGCACACCAAAAATGATAAATCACCAAATATTCTCTGTAATTCGTACAATTGTATGGGAGTTGAAAAAATAATGGATTTAATTATGCGTCAATACATGCTCGCCGAAATATGCCAAATCACTGTGAAACTGTAACAGTGAAACATTTTAAAGACTAAAATGTAAAAAATAAATTATAAATAAAAAATGAAGAGCAATCCTTTTTTGTAAAATATGCTTTTATCAGTTAATAGCTTAATATTAAATAACTTATAATTATATGTTGAGAAATCAATATAGAAATCCTAAAGATATAGTTTAAGCCCCCAGATAAGTGAGGGGTAGCAAGCCTGTTTCCCTATCTCTGCTGTCAATGAAGTGGTTAAATATTTTTTTTTTCTCCTGTCCAATCTTAAAAAAGAAACAAGAGAAAAAATTACATTTTTTTTTTTTTTTTTTTTTTTTTTTTTTTTTTATAAATTCCCTTACTAGTGCTTTCTAGAAAGCATGAAAGAATCACTAATTTTTTCATAATCAAGTTTTGTGCCCATGTCAAATTTGGACACAAAAAGTAATGTATTATAATGAATATTTTTGGAAAAAACATGAAATGCAATCAAAATATTAGGAGTGATTTACAAGATGAACATTGAATGCTTATAAGAGTTTTTAAAAAACTTTTTTTACTTTTATAATTATTCAGATTTTCCCCCTTATTCTGTGAAGCTATAAGACATGATATATGAATTCATCAACTTTTCTTTTTTTTTTTACTCGATATGGAATTTTAATTAAGCTTTTAATGATCTTAATTGTTTTAGTTTACCTAAAAAAAAGGCAATCGGATATTCTATACATTATTTAATAACTAACTTAATTGAAATCTTTGCTTCATGCTTGCATCAACTAGAGATAAATTTATAATACACATAATTTTTTACCTTCAGACTGTACATGAATTATAGGTCATTATTATTTTTTAAGTGAAGGGGTGGAAGGGCTTATTTAGTTTCATAAAAGTAATATTTATTCCCACTTTCATTTCTTAATTTGATATAAATTGTTTGACAAATTTACCTTTCCAAACTTAAAAGGTAATAAAAAGTCAAGCAAAATTTAGATTTTAATTAAGCATGTATTTTTTGTTTTAAAACTTTTTGGACATCAGAGTCCTTTTTACTGTGGAGAAAATCAATCCTTAGCATGATAACTATAACATAATTTACTGGTTTAAAAATTTATAAATAAAATAAACTCATAATTTTGCTTGGATGAGAAAATGGAAATAAATTATTCTACTCTTCAAATAAATTATTTTCTGATATATACAGTAGAGTAGGGCTATCCAACATAGTGCCCACAGGCACCATGACACCCTTTGAAGAATTTCATGGTGAACTTTCAAATGATTCATGTTACTAGCATTTTTTTAAACAAAAATCTAATGTAAAAGATGCTTCTTAAAAGAAATCTTTAGTGTTCCACATGAATTTTTATTAAAGGAGACATTAAATTTTTGACTCCTTTCTCAACAAAATATTTTGATAGGCCTCCTCTTTCTCAGGAAAATATAATTGTAAGTTTACTATGATTTATGTTTTTTTTTTCTGCAATTACATTTCACATCAAGTTCTGCATAGTAAGAGGTCTTATGGCTCACATTGTGAGGTGCCTGTGCATCTTATAAGATGTCTGCATATCATAGATTCATACCAGAAATTATGAATAGTAATTTTTTTTTTAATTTGATGATGGGTATTTTAGCATTACTTAAAGAAAAAAATTCTTTCTTAGGAATCACCAGCCTGTATTCGAAATTTCTCAATAATAAAAGAGGCCAAACTAGCAACCCTGTTCCCTACTACAGTGAAATAATATTGTTCTATGTTTCCAGACATGTGAACAATGGCCCTTCAATATTTGCCCTAGATGAGGTGTGCTGCACTGAAAGGTTGGACAGCCCAACAGTAGTCTATGAAAGTATGCCACTGAAAAGTTTATTAAACTTAATTTAAAGAACTTAATTAAATACTGGTACAGTGGCTCTTTTTAACATGGTTAATGTAATTGAAATAATGTTCACACAAGGCCCTTAAAAAAAGGTCAGTAATTGAACCATTATAAAGATAAAAGATAAAAAAAAAATGACATGAATTTTGAAATTCTCAGAAAGAGTTCAGTTTAATGTCAATAAGATAATTAAAGCATTGAGAACCAGAGTAGACTATCCCACATTTTTGTGAAAAATGAATTTGAAGTGTCAAAGCATTGTACGCCATGCCATCTATTTGCTGTATGGGTCATTCCATGTCAAATCAACCAGTGACTCAACCTGACCATCTCAGATTTCAATGAAACTCTCGGAATCATTCTCCCTGGATATAAATGAGAATATATTTTTATAATTTTTTTATCACGTTAAATTTTCATGCAATTAATTATTTAAATTTTGAAAAATCATCATTTTTTGGGTTGCATAAATTTTTCAATTTTGAATTTCTCAAGTTCTATCAGGCATACAGAATTTTATGACCCCTCATTTTAAAGAGAATTTTATAAGTTTTAATTTGATACCCAAGTTGACTACGCTCAGTTAAAAAAATAAATTTAAAATTTTTTTTAATTTTAAAATTAAAAATTTCAGATAGTGTTTTTTAAAAATTTTGAAAAAAATGTATGTTTGTTGTAATATTATAAGCTTAAATTTCTGAAATTTTTAGAGTGGGATCTCAATGGGATCAAGAGTTATGAAATAAAAACTGAAAATTACCATTCAAATAACAATTTAATTCTAGCTATTTTGTTATTTACGTATTATTTGAATGGTAATTTTCAGTTTTTATTTCATAACTCTTGATCCCATTGAGATCCCACTCCAAAAATTTCGGAAATTTTATTTTATAATATTACCACAAACATACATTTTTTTTTTTCAAAATTTTTAAAAAACACTATCTAAAAAATTTTTTAATTTAAAATTTAAAAAAAAAAATTTATTAATGTTTTTTAACTGAGCATAGTCAACTTGGGTACCAAATTAAAACTTATAAAATTCTCTTTAAAATGAGGGGTCATAAAATTCTGTGCACCTGATAGAACTTGAGAAATTCAAAATTGAAAAATTTATGCAACCCAAAAAATGATGATTTTTCAAAATTTAAATAATTAATTGTATGAAAATTTAATGCGATAACAAAATTATAAAAATGTATTCTCATTTATATCACTGGAGAGAATGATCCCTGACAGTTTCATTGAAATCTGAAATGGTCAGATTGAAATTTTTTGGTTGATTTGACATGGAATGACCCATATAATGAATTTTTGTTGAAACTATTCAAAAGCCATAGCTAGTTTAATGAATGGTCCAATACATCTTGTATATGAAGCTGCCAGTGCAGAAGCGGATCAAGTGGCTTGATCCCTCTGGCACTGCCAACTTAATCCACATATTTTTCTTGAAGGAGCTTTGTCTCCTCTAGTCACTTTAAAACTAGTCGTTGGGAGCCACCGTAATACTTACCCATCATGGATATGCATAATATAAAATAAGATGGAAATTATGATCTCAAATATCAAGGTAACTGATTGTTCAATCGACTTCATTCTTTATGAAAAATTCATGTTACATTAATTCTTTAAAAGAAATAATTCTGGATAACTAAGGTTACTGAAATTTAATAGGCTTTGTCGCACTATTACATTCTAAGTACATACCAAATTTCAAGCCTATATCTCAATTTGTTCGGTAAATAGAGTGTTTAAAATCAAGACTTGATGACGTCATGAACTTTAAATTCTTTATTACTGAATTGCATAAAAGAAAAATCTTTATAGCTCGAAAAATGATAATCATATTAACTAACAGTTTATTATGTCAGATTAAGTGTCTCATTTCTAATTAAAATATATCTCTGAACTGAAATTTGAATGAAATACAGTGTCATGGAAAATTGAAGAGTGTGGAAAATATGATTATAAATATCTCAGCAACTAATTATCTGATCCACTTCATTTTTTATGCAAAATTTATATTTTTTTATTGTCTTTTACATTCACTCCTTAAAATAAACAATTTCAAAAAATTTTATATACCTTTTATCAGAACGAATATTTCAAGAGTTATAAAAAATAATAGTTCCGGATAATCGAGGTTATTGAAATTCGATAGATTTCTTCTCATTATTACATACTAAGTACATATCCAATTTCAAGTCTCTATCTCAATTTGTTCAGGAGATAGAGCGTTTACACACAGACGGCAAATTTTTTTTCTAAAAATATGTTTTTCGGAATATCCAGTGTCTAAAACGTGTAAATCCGTAAAAAAAAAAAAAAAAAAAAAAAAAAAAAAAATCCGCATTTTAAAACAATTACAAGACTTACCCTATACTGCATATGATGGGTAAGTAAAATGTCTTAAAAGAGTTTTAAAAAAATAATAATTGTTCCAAATTTTCTACAGCATTTTTCTCAAAATTGCAGCTGGTGAGGTTGGTTCACTCTGGTTCTCAACGCCTCAATTCTCATTTGTATAATTCTACTCTTTTCATTAAAAAAATATTCTATGAGTGTATGCCATTGAAATGTAAATTAAAAACAAAAATAGCTTAGTAACAGTAAAAAAGTCTTTTATACAATCTTAGTTTATACAATTCTATTTTACACAATTCATTCCATTATTTCATATTTCATACACAATGATTATGCTGACTGAGCAATTTTAAGATGTTCATGGACATTAAGCTTTAGTTGTAAGAAAGGAGAGTTGAATATGACATGAACAGCAACATCTTCTGGATAATCCAAATCCATTAATAACTGAAATGAAATAAAATTGACTCATTTTTGTAATAATATTATAAACAAAATGATACATAAATTAATGTGATAAAAATAGCTTTAAAAAGACAGCCCTGCCAAAATTTCATGCATCAAATTATAATATCAATTCAATGAGAGAGTTCTAATTCCCTTATTTATTTTACAGCAAGATTTTAAATTGCTGTGTGGCACCACGAGTAGTAGAAATTTGTATCAATCTGCGGCAAATCAAAATTTACATGTAACCCAACAATGCTGGACTAAGATTACAATTAAAATATATATATATATATATAGCCCAGTGGTGAGGGGGTTGAATTCAGAATTAATTAGGGGAAAGCTGAAAATTGTTTTAATCCCTTCAGTTTAGGTCTAGAATGAATATGCTATGTTTTCCCCCTCGTACGAGGTGAGTGTTAGGAAATATGTATAGATTTATAGTCAAAAAATACGTTTTTTTACATACCATAACAGTATCTCCTAACAGCTAACTCTGTTAAAAACATTGTAAATACAAATGTTGTAGAGCTTAAAATTCTGAGAAAAATGAGTACCTACACTTAATATTTTTGTTGAACATTAAGGTCACAATTCCAGTTTAAAGTTTTAGACCCATGGTCAGGGGGTTGAACTCAGAATTAATTAGGAGTAAACTGGAAATTGTTTTAATCCCTTCAGTTTAGGTCTAAAATGAATGTACTATGTTTTCTTCCTCGTACTTGGGTGAATGTTAGAAAATATGTACAGTCGGACCTCTATTTAACGAACTCGCTAAATCCCGAAAAAAAGTTCGTTATGTGGAAAATTCGTTAAATAGAGGTGAACCTTTTTAAATACTTTAAACTACACAAAACAGATTTTTAATTCATAAACACTAAACATTATTAAAAAACTTAACTTATCACACTTTTTTTTGTAAATCATATTTATTTTTTTTTTATTATTATTCATTTTACCCATTAAAAAGAAATCTGTAAGGACAACAAGAATTTAAAAATATATTGTCCGGAAATACACTGTATTTTCAGTTTTAAGAAAATATTTGCATTAAAATTAATGAATTTCAATGACATTATCGTATTTATTATAACAAGTAATTTCAAGCACTGTATTACTACATACGTCCTTAAATTTAATTACTGAAATTTATTTACTACAGAACAGCCCTTTTGAGTGTGAAAGGGGGATATTGAAAATTTGCATTTCCTGGATGAAATGCAAAGAATGACAAGAAGCATGTTAGGCACCTGATAAAACTAATTCAAGGTTATTGAGCATTATAAAATGTGTAAAAGAAAGAATAAGTTTGAAGTGTCCGGAAATACTTTGAGAAATAGGGAGAAAAAAAAATTATATCAGAAGAAAAAGTTCGTTAAATAGAGAATACACTTCGCTATTTGGGGGCTATTTTACGAAGAAATTCGCAAAATGTTGTTAGTTCCGCGGAAAAGTTCGCAAAATAGAGGTCCGACTGTACATATTTATTTTCAAAAAACACGTTTTTTTTTAATTACCTTAACAATATTTCAAAACAGTTAACACTATAAAAAACATTGTCAATGCAAATGTTGTAGAGCTTAAAATTCTGAATAAAATGAGTACCATCATTAATATTTATGTTCAACATTAAGGTCGCAATTCTATTTCAAAATTTTTCAAATCAAGAGCTTGAAGCCAGGAGAGACCAAGTTAACTTAACAATATCTCAAAACTGCGGCCTTAATATTGAACAAAAATATTAAGTGTAGGTACTCATTTTACTCAGAATTTTAGGCTCTAAAACTTTTGTACTGACAATGTTTTTGATAGAGTTAGCTGTTTTGAGATATTGTTAAGTTACTCTCCTGGCTTTCAAGCTCTTGATTAGAGATTAAGGCAAAATTTTGAAATAGAATTGCAACCTTAATGTTGAACAAAAATATTAACGATGGTACTCATTTTATTCAGAATTTTAAGCTCTACAACATTTGTATTGACAATGTTTTTTATAAAGTTAGCTGTTTTGAGATATTGTTAAGGTAATTAAAAAAAAAAACGTGTTTTTCGAAAATAAATATGTACATATTTTCTAACATTCACCCAAGTACGAGGAAGAAACCATAGTACGTTCATTTTAGACCTAAATTGAAGGGATTAAAACAATTTCCAGTTTACTCCTAATTAATTCTGAGTTTAACCCCCTGACCATGGGTCTAAAACTTTAAACTGGAATTGTGACCTTAATGTTCAACAAAAATATTAAGTGTAGGTACTCATTTTACTCAGAATTTTAGGCTCTACAACATTTGTATTGACAATGTTTTTGACAGAGTTAGTTGCTTTGAGATATTGTTATTGTATGCAAGAAAACGTTTTTTTTGACTATAAATCTATACATATTTCCTAACGCTCACCTAATACGAGGGGGAAAACATAGCATATTCATTCTAGACCTAAACTGAAGGGATTAAAAGAATTTCCATCTTTCCCCTAATTAATTCCGAATCTGGCCTTTTTTTGCTCCCCTACCACTGGGCTAATATATAATAAGAAGATACAATAAATCTAGAAACAAAGAAATTTTAGTAAGCCCAAAATTTTGTTTTGGGATATTAAATTAATAAGTAAGTTCTAAAATAATATGCAGCATTATACTATTCTAATCCTGGGTCTCAGACATCCCCTTCTTTTTAATAATGACAATTTCAACATATTAATACTATATTAGTCTGCATTAAAATTAGTTACCATTAAGATTAGTCATACATTTTGGCTGCACTCATATTAAGTGCATTTGACTTTATCTATATATAAAATTTTACTCATTTTCCCCAAATAGTTTTTGATTTATGCTTAAAAAATAATCAGCATTATTGTTTGAGGGGCCGTGTATTCATTGAAAAAAGCTTAATAGGTTAATCTCATAAAAATTATTAATAAATAGCAGTCTTAATTATTAGATGAATGTTTAACTAGGACTTCCTTACATGGATTAGTCTGAGCGATATTGCTGCAAACGTAGATTTAACAGTAACTTCCGGCAAAAAATGAAAATGAGATGCTGGTTTTAATTAAATAATGGTACAAATTCAAAGGTAGAATTACAAATTACTGTACATTAATTCATATGCACTGTTAAAAAAAAATGAGAGAAATAGAGAAAATAATGCAAAACAGTTATGCATGGGTTCATTTAAGTTAATACAGAAAATAAGACACTAAAACATCACAAATCGGAATTTCAACTCTTTGAAATGATGTCAAGAACATGAAGAGATGCTTCACACCAATTTGAGTACCTGTAAATGACAAAAAATATGTTGTTTGAAGAGAAGAAAGATATTTTAAATGGTGTGTCACAGAATTAAGAGTGATGCATATCTGTTTTCCATGGATGTGATGGGATGAAGTTGTTAAGAGTTTAGGAAATTCTGTAACACTCTTCAAACAATGCTATCTCACTCAAAGTCCAGAACAACCAAAAGAGGCATTATTCTCACTACGATGCGTCGTTCTAGAGTGGCCAGACCTTCTCAATAGGATTTTAAGTGAAGAGAGAATATTGGCCACTACATACACTGTATTGTTTCCGTTTTAAAAATATTCTTCACAAGTCGAAGCTATATTATGCCTTACCATGCATTAAAAGAAAGGAATCAACAATGGCTGCAGTGTAAAGGCATGCCTAAAGATACCTGAATATTTCATCTGCATACCTTTGGGCTATCAAAGTGCCATTTCATGTAATAGGTACAAACTCGTGCACATTTTCTCAGCAAATCATGCTTGCTAAAATACGCTGTGAAATTACGAAACTTTTCCCGAATAACTTACTATTAGTGAGGGCGGTTGCTGCACAAAGCATCACCTTATGGAGTTCAAGGCTGAAATACTAGGATTAGTTAAAACTCGATTGTCATATTAAAATGCAACTGGCTGCCAACTCGTATCTTGCTGGAAACTAAAGTTTATGTGTGGGTTATCTGTCTTTATATAAAAACAGAAGTAATTTATCTAAAATGTGTAATTAGATGCGATTTTTTAAATACATACATAAACCAGCATAACAATTCATCAATTTTCTTTTCCTAATTGTTTATATTATTTGGCAATAAACCTCCCTTTCTCAAAATCGAATTGTATCAACATTTTTTAAAAAGTGCGAGAAATTACCATCAAGTCTATTAGATATATATTAATCATTTAAGTTGTAGAGAAAGTCTGTAATTGGGTTTACAGTAGAGGTCTGCATGGGCTGAAATTTTTGGGCCGGCCCGAAAGAAATCTATCTTGGCCTGGCGCGGTGTAAAAATTAAAAGTTCGGCCTGGCCCGTTTACATTTTTACAGTTCTCGGCCCAGCCCTACTCAATTTCTACAAAAAATTGCATTTTTTTTTGGACATACAATTAAGATTCTTTTAATGAATACTACATATATATTTATGGGAACATTTTACTGTATATTTTAGATTACTATATGTTCACAAAACAGAAAACACACAATAGTAAATACAGTATGGAACCATTTATCTGGAAACCAGTTAACCGGAAAACCAGTTATCTGGAATGATATTTCTGATAGACTGATTTCAGAATCTTTGCAGAAAAAGGTGTCATACACTGCCAGTTTGACATAGGCTTTGCTTGAAACAATTGTATAATTTGATGACAACATCTAATATTTGAAATGAAAACATATTTAGTTGTATTTTAGATGTTTTAATTTTTATGCAGAGGAAACGGGAGAATTCCTAAGGGATTCCCATAAATTACCTTCTTTTAAACTCTGGTTAACTTTTGATCTTTCTTGCAGTGATTTTTAATCCAAGTAATCTAATAATTTAAAATCAGAAATAATGTCACAACCACACATATTCCACAAAACTTACCAAATGGATGCTGCTTTAATGCACAACCAGTTAACCGGAAAAACCAGTTATCCGGAATACATCTGACCCCAAGCATTCCGGATAAATGGTTCTGTACTGTACATTAATGAATACTTACAGTGTTTTAGTCATCGTCTCTATAGACGTTTCAAAATTCGAATAAGGATTCATTAAAAAATTAATGTAGTTTAGAAAAGAGGGTTAAAAACATGATGACTTTTGAAACTGTATAATAAAAAGTAGATTTGTGAAAATATTTCTCTCATTCTTAAGGTTTTTCTCAAATCCAAAAGAGGTACATTTCGACACATTTATGAATTAATTTCTTTTCGAAAACGCGTAAGGTTGGCAGGTATTCTTATTCAGAAACTATGTAAATGCTGGTTTTTTTCTTAGATAAAAGCAATATGTCTTTCAGAAAATACTACCAAAGTTAGCATTTTGAATCAAATTTCCAGAAGCGATAGCACAGCAAAGAAGAAAAACGTACAGTCATGTGACATGAATCTCTTATCTTTGTAAGTAATTTATCAAAAATGGAAAAAGCTATTCAATTCCAAATGCCTTCAATAGTCAGGCCTGTCACTTTTATGCCTTTACAGTTAAAAATGAGTCTGAAAGTTTTGCATTGTTGAGCAGTGAATATGAGAACCACCTTAAGGTATATTTCCAAAGATACTGTTAACAGAAGTTCATTATCGCTTTTAATACTTTCACAAAACATAATGCCTGCCCTGCACATCCTGAGAACGATTAGGACCAGTTCCATACTGGCACGAGTCTGCTGAAAAAATTAAACCCGGGATCAGACATCATGTAACTGTACGATGCCGATCTCTACGATGGACATGTTACATTTCTGCATTGATGGTGTTAAACTTGCATCGGCTCGTGATGCACATTTATACTTCTCAAGAATATCATATTCATTGAAAATGGCTCGTATTTTATCTGTTTAGCTTAAATTTTTATATTGAGCCGACAGGCCCGATTAATTTTTTTATCGGCCCGGCCCTGTAGGCCCGTTCAATTTTTTTGCCGGCCTGGCCTGGCCCGTTTATTTTGTCTGTTGGCCCAGCCCGTTGAAAAATTTGTCCTAATTCCGCCGGCCCGTTTGAAAATTCGCCTTCATTTCACCGGGCCGCGTATGGGCCTCGGGCCACTCCTGGGCCCGTGCAGAGCTCTAGTTTACAGCCAACTGCATATTTTAAAAGCATGGCTTAACGCCAATTTAATTTCAATGATGTATTTTGTTATGTGGTGGGGAAGGGAAGGGAGTGCACATATTTATAATTTTGTCATGTAGCCATCGTCATGTAGCTGTTGTTTTTATAATTAATTAGAACTTTGTTGACAGATCTTCATAAAAAAAAACTTCTGTTGTTATTTTCTAAGAGAAACTTTCGTAATCGGGACCAAAGACAATTGAAACATTAATTATTAGTATTTTATAACTCTTATAAATTTAAAACAATATTGTTGTTAGCATTACTCTTACTTGATTACAACCTTACTTCCATATATGAACATGGAATATTAGCTATTTTTCTTGTACAAATGTTTTATAACATAACTATTTCATTTTAGTACCGATGTCTTAGATCCATCATGTTGTATTTCGAATAGCAGCCTGGTAGAACAGATTACATATTTTATATTTATTACGTATTTTATTTTTATTTAACACACACATTTAATTTTTTTTACTGCACCAATTTAATCTTATTTATTTACACACAAAAGCTTTATTATAAAACAGCAGGTTGCCATACAAAGTAAAAATTGTTGTGTTACCACACCAGACAAAAAAATCATCATTATGGAGGCAGGAAGAAACTCGTGAAGTATGTGTGCGACATTTGTGCCAAACTTATTTTTTAAATAGAGTGAAACTTCCATTTAACAAAGTCTCATCGTTATACTTAAACACTTCGTTATGGAGAAAATTCGTTAAATAGAAATCAACACAAATTCAAGAAATTTGTATATACACACGCATAAAATAAAAAATACGTATAAAATGGAAATATTGGAAAAATGTATTTCAATTCAGGCAGTAACTTTTTGTATGCAATGAAGACGCATGAGGAAAATTTAATTAGAATAATGTCTAAAAAACACATAATAAAGAGATGTACACAAAAACTGAAGCGTAGCATACCTTTTCTATTAGTATTCCAAATTCTGAATTTTAAAAAAGTCTGTGTAATATTACTTTGTACAGGTCTCTTATAAAAAATACTGTTCATAAAAATTTTTGCACTTTTGTAAGTATCCAAACAATACATCTGCAACATTTTCGTGAAACTGGAATCCCCTTCTTATTGTATCGATGGCTTTTAGCATTTCTTCTTTTGAATAAACAAATAAATAATTTAATTTTCATATAATCCGCTGAAATAAATTCCTACATCCATCTCAACTGCAAAATCATCCCCATTTGAATGTTGTAGATGCACGAAAGTGGAATAAACTTCATTATATAGAATATATTTTTCGTAATATGGCTATTAATTTACATGTTAATGCCGTTCAAAGTCACAGTTCAGCAAAAAATTTCGTTAAGTAGAAAACTTTGTTAAACAGGGACTTCGTTAAAGGGAAGTTCCACTGTATTTCTAAACATTTCATTAAGTGTTTCTAATTTACACAAGCGAAATATAAAAGTTGCTATTGGAGATTTTAAAAATGTAATTGGCGAGATTTATGGCAAATCTCTACTACTAAGTAAATACTCCCCCCCCCCCTCCCCCCAAATTGTGGGGTTAAAAAAAAAGATTTATTTTTCTGTTTGATTAAATTGAAATATGTTATATTAGTACTTGTGTAAATTTTTTGCTTGATGTGCTCTAATCCGCTTGTCTATGAAAGTCACCCGGTGGTGAAAATGACATTCGCACCAAACTTTGTGATGTATGTACTTTCTAAAGTACTGGAAAATCCTTCCAAAAATGAAACAATTTTCAGCAGTGATATTTTTAGTTTTGTTTTAAGCAAGCTTTTTCAGTAATGATGCTATCTCTATAGCCAATGATATCCAAATTTTACTCAGGAAATCTTTTAATTATTTTTAATGCCTATATTCCTAAATAATGATTGATAAACAGAAAGAAATTTATCCTTAATCTTTCTCTGAATTTTCTATTGGCGGGTAGTTAAATGATATATTAAGTAGAAACTACTTTGCACTTTTTGTGTTTTTGAAGGCTACTATTTCTTAAATTTAAAGTGCTACTTTGGCAACTATTTCTGTAAATTTAGGCTACTAAAGCAACTATACGTATCATACTTTTTTTTTCTGTGGCAACTTTTAATAAAATACAAAATAAAAAGGGAGAAAAAGTAGACGGTATGATTTTTTCTTTCTTCTTTCCTGTTTGTTACATTCCTTTTTCTTTAACTTTAAATTGAGGTCCCTGTCACTACCAACAAACTATCCCTCTTTCCTAAAGTGTGATTACATATTAACCCTCTCACTGCATAATTTTATTTATTATTATTTTTTTTAATCAAAATGCAATAAGAAAATTGCATTTATTTTATTACAAATTTCATTTTACATATATTTTAGAGTTAAAATATGTAAAAAAATTTTGTACAAGTGGTTTTTGTTAATATAGAATTAGATCATGAAAAAAAGATTGTCAGAAAATAAAATTTGTTTTTGTTTTTAAATATAAAAAAAGAAGTTTTAATTCTATTCACATTTCAAGAATTTCAATATTTATTAATCAAATGACTAGATATTTTGCTTAAATTGTTTCAAGTGAAGACAAAATTAAAATTTTAAAACAACTATAGAAATTACAGAAAAAAGAAGAAAAAACCTATCCACCTTTGGGGTCAGCAGGAAATACTGTGAACACCTGTCGTCTGCAACACTGTCATAAATCAATTGATAAATCTTCCTTTCATTCACAGAATCCATGCCCTGAAAAAGTTATAATGTTAAAAATTTTGTAATCATCTAAAAAAGACAGAAAAAAACACTATATATTTATATATACAACTAATGATCTTTTATGCACATTACCAAGGTAAAAATTAACATATCTTTGAGTATAAATAAATAAATAAACTGAGAAAGAGTTTAATAAAGTTTTACATATTTCCAAATATATAATTAATAATTAAAATAAATTAACACATATATTTAAAATGGCAACTACGGAATTTTAGTGTAATGTAAGAGTCTACTTCTAACCTACAATTACTACCAATCACAGGGAATAATTATCAAAAATCCACTGTAACTGTTTAACTTTTAAACTTTATAATATTCTTATAACTACTTAAAAGGTGACACAAACATATAAAAATATTATTTAATGCAACACGAGATCTTTCGAACACACACACATTCATTTTCAAAGGGAAAAAAGATGACTGACTGAATAGAAATACATTTTAAAAACAAAAACAAAAATAGTACGCATGCACAAGCTGAGTTCATACCATTTCTCTGCAGAGGGGTGAAAAGATCAGTTTATATTATGAGGAGGTCTGGAAATATTTAGGATATTGTACCAAATTGCAGGAATATTATAGGAAAGGACATCGTTACAAACATTATCACTTCTAAGTAAAATTTCAATGGATTCACGGATTATTGATGTTGAAATGATCATTTTAGCTTTTTCGAAGTTTATCTTAATATTTTCTTTTTGATGCAATCTGGATAAAGCTGTATTTGGTTTGTTAAACTTGATATCAGAAATGTGCTCTTTTAATCTTTCCTTAAATTTTCGAGATGTCATACCAATATAAAATAAACTCTTATGCTGCTCTGTGCTGAATGGATGATGTAAACTCCTGCTTTTTCATAATCGGGAATATGATCAATTTTACTGTGAATCAATTCTTTCAATTTTGTTGGAGGTTTAGCTATTAAATTAATATTATATTTTAGTAATGCATATCTTAATCTCTCATAAAGCAAAATTGAAAGAAAATGATCATTTCAATGTCTAACCACTACTCATCAATAATCCGTGAATCATTGAAATTTTACTTAGAAGTGATAATGTTTGTAACGATGTCCTTTCCTATAATATTCCTGCAATTGGTACAATATCCTAAATATTTCAAGACCTCCTGATAATATGAACTGATTTTTTCACCCCTCAGCAGAGAAATGGACTGAATTCTGCTTGTGCATGCGTACTATTTTTGTTTTTGTTTTTAAAATGTATTTCTATTCAGTCAGTCATCTTTTTTCCCTTTGAAAATAAATGTGTGTGTGTTCGAAAGATCTCGGGTTGCATTAAATAATATTTTTATATGTTTTTGTCACCTTTTAAGTAGTTATAAGAATATTATAAAGTTTATTAATAGCAAGGTGAAAATTTCCTTCATGACACTAGTGTTTAAAACAGTGTTTTTACTCTATTGTTTAACTTTTGTTGAAATGCAGACTATGATTTTCTAATAACTTTATCTGAAAGGAATAAATATATATAGATCATAAATTATTTTGATGATTTAATCTCAAAATAGACTAAATAAAATATATTTTATAGACAGACACATCAATCTGACATTTTTCCTTATTAGCAACTTGGAATTCATCTTTTTTTGTCTGCAAAAGTCTAATCATAAGATTTAGTCTCATTCCATTCATTAGTTTTTACTCCAGACACTTCTAAACAGAAAAAGTAATTTAATGGCCACATTGTAATTTCTACTAATTTTGAAGAAGAATTTTAAGGGAGAATTGGAAAAAGCAATCCAAAATGTTGATTTTGAACAAATAATTGCCTTTTTCAGCATGTTGCACTTAAAAAAGTTGCTATAATCATCATAGGCTAAAAATAGCTGCAAATCGTCTCCATCTACCTGACATGTAAAAAGTGCTATTACACGAGGGGTCAAAGTCGCTTCAAATTCCAAGCGTCTCCATGTTATCCTATGGCTTCAGGGGAGTCGTTCCGAAAGCAAGCAGCTTTCTTGTGTCTGCACATCTTTGACGCCTGAAACGAAGCAAATCACCAGTAACAGCCAATCAAATGCTTGGAAATCTGACAATGGAAAAGCCTTTTCCCGAACAGCCAATGAAATGCTTGGAAAATGCAAAAAGTGGCTTCAAAAGTGGGAAATCAGATGAGTCGCAGGCGATTTTTATCGATTGGAATTTTTACGTGTAATAACACTTTTAGTTACCTGCCTAGTGACCACTACCAACCAAAGTTGCCAACTTTCCCCAATTTTTTGGAGCACAGTATTAATTTGACCCAAATCAAATAAACATGTTTTGAACCAAAAATTTTACTTAATAAATGAATTTTAAAAAGTACTACGTAGACAAATTTTAATGAATAAGTTTTCTCATTCAAAAACATGTTTGTTTAAATACTCCCAAATTAAGACAGTCTTTCAGAAAATACTGGAATGTTTCCAAATATGCTGTCAACCATTAGAGTAGGGGTCTTCAACCCTTCTTGCCAGAGGGTCACAACAACAAATTCTTAAAGTTCTGCATGCTATCCATAAGTTAATTAATTGGTATGGACAAGAAATGTATACATGTCTAAGTACAAGACCAAGAGTCATTATGTATGTAGGCAATAAGGAATAGCAGATTTCTCTTTCTTGATACTTGGTGAGAAAAAATCTTTATTTAATTTTATTTATCTATTTATTTGATATTTATTTTTTGCACAGAAAATTTAGATTTGCTACCAGAATTTGCATGACATGCAAGAAAAAGAAAAATTGCATCGTTGAAATTGAATTTGTTGCTACTTACACATTGTGTTATATTCTGCAATTGTTTTTTATATTTCTGAATATTGTTAACAGATGGCTCAACTGTAGTCCTACTATTTTTATTTATATTTTCTATAATGTCAGTTTTCTTTAGTTGCTTCTAACTTGTTATTAGCTCAGTAAGGATGTGGGTAGTAGAAAAACAGTGTGCCCTGCTCCTACTCCTTTCAATTTTACAGAAAACTCTGACAGAATAGATTTAATAAATATAGTATCAGACTATATTTTTAATTTAAAGCTTGAGTGCAAAAAACTGGAGATCAGTGAATGGGATATTCGATTTTAAACTGCAGAAAACCCGGAAAAATATGAAAATGATCTTCAGGAAATATTTTTTTTTAAATAGTAGCTATTCAATCTCTTTTTTTTAAATGAAAGGTACAGTTGAAAGCAGAAAAGTACCTCTATCTCCATGGTTTTATTTTATTTCTTTAATTATATCTTTATTATATTTCCATCTGAACTGTCAGTTTTTATTGAAAGAAGGGATTTGGCCGAATAAGGTACTGTGAAAGTCTTTTTTTACGTCAGGGGAAAATTTTTGTTTTTAACATTTGAAATGACATGGCAGGACACTAAACTACTCTATGCAGATCACCCACAGGACACAGGTCAAAGAGATCTACACTAGAGTATATTTGAAAATCTAGAAATGTCATGCCAATATGAAGAAGGGGTAGCCTAATAAAACAAACGAACTTTATTAATATTAATAGTTAGAAAAGTACAACTGAACTTTAACATTCAGCAGTTTTCGTACTTTTTAAAGTTTTCATAATTACTTCAAGGATAAGTAATACTTTTTGCAAAAAATCATTTGGATTCAATGATAAATTTCCAAAATATAGCTTTTATATTCATCACCGTTTCTGTTGCCTCTTTAAAATTTTCCTAAAATGAGGCAAGACATTATCATTAAACAAGTTGCAGACACAGCTTGCAACAGCTTTGTCTGGGTGATTATTCTCCACAAGCCCCAGTACTTTACTTCACATAGAGAAGATGTCCTTAATCTCTGAAGAAGGCACATTCTCCTCTGTCGCTTCCTCCTCATCTGAAGCAACTTCTTCGCCTGTCGTCTGTTGCACTTCTAGGTGAAGGTCTTGCAGCTCTTCAGTGGTGAGTTCTCAACTGTGTTCATCCAACAACTCTTCCACATCCTCACCTCCAAACCTATAGACTTCCCGAAATCAATAATTGACTGCACCACATGTTAAGGTCATCAGGGAAAGGATCAAACCCTTCAAAATCTCTCTCATGCACACAACCTGGCCATAATTGCTTTCAGCAGTGTTCATCGTCTCGGATATCACTCCCTGCCAAGCCTATGAGGCCTGTGAGGCTATTGCAGTTCAGAATGTTGATTTTTTTTTTTTTTTTCTCCAGAACTCTTAAAGACAATTCTGTATCTGATCTCACCCCAAAGCAACTTTGAAACATTGCTTTTGTGTACAGTTTCTTGAAATTTGAAATGACATTCTGGTCCACGGGCTGGAGGGTTGGTGTGGTATTAGGGAGCAAGAACAGCACTGTGATAAAATAGAATCCCTCCAACAATGTGTCTTCCAAATCTAAAGAATGTGCAGGAGTATTGTCTATTACCAGGAGGCACTTAAGGGGCAACTGAATATCCTGAAGGTATTTTTTTACAATCAGGCCAAACACTTCATTGACTTATTGAAAATTGCTCAGAATTTACACACAATCACAAATAATTTACTTTTAACCACATTGTTTCTACTAAAAACTCCAGTTTCTGAATGATACATCAGCAAGGGCTTTACTTTACAATCACCACTAGCATTACCACACAACAAAAGAGCCCATCTTTCATAGGCTTATGTCCTGGGAATGTCTTTTCCTCCCATCTAATGAGCGTTCTGTTCAGCATTTTCTTCTAAAAGAGGCCAGTTTCATCACAGTTGAAAACTTGTTGGGGTATGAATCTTTCAGCTTCTACGTAATCTTTGAATTTGGACACAAATTTGTTGGGTCCAGAATTGTCCAAACTCACACCTTTGCCATGCCTAGTAACAATGTGTATGCCAGTGCGCCTCCTTAATTTTTCAAACCAGCCTCTGCTGGCCTTAAAATCACTAACAAGGAGAGGACACAATTGGGGACACAGAATCTGGTGACCCTTTGTGCAATGATAGAGTATAATTAGTAAAAAATAACACAAGGATAAAGCTCAATATGCAAGGGGGATCTTAAAAAACAAGTTCCAAAGTCACCAAATTTTGACGCTTTAGTACATAATCAGATAAATTACATGCATTTCTGAGTGGCTGAATGGTACAGTTGGCAGAGTGACAGGCTTTTAAATTTTCACTTTTGGAACTCTGTGTGTCCAATACTCAACAAGACTTTTTTTCATTTTTTTCCGCCATGAATTGTGTCTTCTGAAATACATTCTTCAGTATTTGTAAATTTAGAAACTTCTTCACTAGACATGTTTTTTCATTTTAATTACGACACATGTTTTGTGAAAAACTACCTATAAATCTACATAATTAATAAATATTAATGTTCACAAAAAGATTTTTTATTGTTGAAAACAGTTGTTCAAATTCCAAACATAAGATCCCAAGGGAAAAAAAAAACAAAAAAAAAAAAAAAAAAAACAATTTCTCTGTAAATAAATAAGTATATATATGTGCACAAAGAAGCATGTTTTTACTTATATTTAGCTTAAATTAGAGTTCATACTCTATTTGAATAACAAAATTCTCTGACTTTTCCTGACCTTATTACCTACAATTCCCAGACCGTAATTCATAACATTTTTAGAAATACAGTACAACCTCGATATCTCGAATCTGTGGGGAAGAGAAAACAATTCGATATAGAGGTTTCGAGTTACCAAGGTTTTGACAAAATTTAAAAATTTAACCCCACAAACCGCTTTTTGCTAAGATTCATCAAAAACTACACTTAATGTACCGATAATTAACAAATTACACTTCTCAAAGTTTTAATAATTTCAGAATTGTGTTACACACAAACTTGTTTTATTTAAATAATATCCAATTCCTCATTAAGAAATGCATTCAGTTCTTATGGAAGAAAAAGTGTTTAATTGAAGTCTTCGGTCTCGCAGAATCTTTTTGCAATTGCACAGTTTTCTCTCACAAAGCAATGTACCAAATGCTTCAGTTCAAATATTTTCATTTGATTCAAGAAATCTCTGCAGCAGGTCAAATGTCTTCTCGGCTTCTTTCACTGTAATTTTTTCATGTTCTTGATGATCTTGTAGGTCTTTAATTTCTTCATCAGAAATTTCTGCATTAATGCTCGAAACAATCTCCTCATCCGTCATAGTGCCGCACGTTTCATGCTCATTGTCTACATTCAAGTATTCTTCGAATGAAATCTCAGTGGACACGATTTTTGTATCGATTCCCACTATTCTGGATTCAGTTCTTCTTCTTCAGTTGCTTGATTAATGGAATCCACTTCCTCTGTTTCACTGGAAGTTACATATTCTAAATATCCTGCTTTTGTGAGTTTCTGTAACATTCCTCCATTCATAGTCTGCCATTAGCATTGACTGTAAGATGGTGATAGGTGTGCTAGAAGGTTTACCTTCACCGATATTATTCAGAAGTTTCTCGCAATTTGGACTTGATAACCAACTTTGAAGCTACGGATTACCTCCTGCTTGAATGGTTTTCCTGATCTGGTCGAAACTTCGAAGTCCTGTTTAGCGGTAAAAATTTAACAGCGATATTTTTTAGCGTTGGAAGATTAGAGTGGGCTTTACCATTGTCTATGAAGAGGAGAATGTGTATTTTACTTTTAGCCATTATTTTACCGATTCCTATGAGCCAATCAGAAAAAATTGCGTTTGTCATCCATGCCTTTATATTTGACCTGTATAGCATTAGAAATGACTTAATTTTAGCAAAGCACCCCGGCTTTTTAGATAGTCCTATCATAACAGGAGGAAGCTTTTCTTTATCACTTTGATTTGCTGCCAAAAGCATAGTTACATGAAGTTTAACTCTGTTTGCAACGTTGGATTTCTTCACCTTTAAATGCAGTCGTTTTGTTGGGAAAACACTAGTACAATAATACAGTTTCATCTGCGTTAAACACATCATCTGCTTTATAGTCTTTTTAAAAGAGAAGGAAGTTCTGAAAGCCACTCTTCACAGGTAACTGAATCACCCAATGCACTTTCACCGCAAAGTTTCCATAAAATGATGTTGTCCCCTTTTTTCAGTTTCAAAAGCCTCCTATTCTTACCCTTTAAGTTCTTTGTATCAACAAAGGGATAAAAGAATGTGAAACCAGCATCATGATCAAACTGGTTCTACAGCTGACACTAGTTAAAAGTAAAACAGGGTTCATACAGAGTTGAGAAGAAAAATTCCAAGGAGTACCCAAAAAATCCAAGGAGTCCAAAAAATTTTAAAGATTTGCCTTTTTTTTTTTTTTGTCGATGTTTTTATGTGTTGCATTGTTATGTGGTATGTACACATTCCAATTTTTAATGTCCAATTTGGAGAGAAAAACATTTCAAAAACAAATTTTACTCTATTAGAATCTAATTGTTAGTGCTGAAATTGCACAATATTCACAATATATTGCTTATTGATTTTGTAAGTTTAAATACAAAATTGACTATCTACTTTTTTATGCAGTAACCAATAGTCATATCACAGGGGTGATTCTGAGTAAAAAAAAAAATTCTGAAATTCACAGCAAATCTGAAAAGGTACCACAGAGAGAGAGAGAGGGGGGGGGGGAGAATCCACTCCCGACACTAGCTATGCGTTTTCTTGGTGGCTCTTTGACGAAATTTGTAGTTTTTTTCGCGATCTTTTGACGAAATTTGTGAGTTTTTACGCTCTTTTTTGACGAAATTTGCCGTTTTTTCGCGATTTTTCGACGAAATTTGTGAGTTTTTACGCGCTTTTTTTTTCGCGATCTTTTGACGAAATTTATTGATTTTTGCGATCTTTTGACGAAATTTGTGGGTTTTTTCGTGATCTTTCGACGAAATTTCTGGTTTTTTTTTCGCAATCTTTTGATGAAATTTGTGGTTTTTTTCGCGATCTTTTGATGAAATTTGTGGGTTTTTTCGCGATCTTTCGACGAAATTTGCGGGGGTTTTCGCGATTATTTGACGAAATTTGCGTTTTCCCCGCGATCCTTTAACGAAATTGGCAATTTTTCTGCAAACGATTGACAAAATTTATTTTTTTCGGCGACCATATGTCCGAATTTTCGGATTGGTTACCGATTTTTTAAAATTTCCGGAAATAAATGCCTTACATTTTCGGAAAATTCGGACTAGAATCACCCCTAGGTCATATAAATAGAGATTAGTCAAACCCCAAACACTTGTTATGTATATCACATACATGATACATCTTAAAGAAAATTTTAAAAGGCAAAAAAAAGAATGCTAAATGCAACATACAAGAAAAAATATAACAAGTTTTGAATTTATTCTTTTAGAACAGCGGTAATCGCTTTCTTTGAATTCGCATTTTTTTCGCGATCTTATGATGACATTCGCGTTTTTTTCGCGATATCTTCAGGGAGAAATTCGCGTTTCTTTCGCTATCTTTTGGGAGAAATTCACGTTTTTCTCGCGACCTTCTGAGAAAATTCGCTTTTTTCGCGATCTTCTAATGGAATTCGCGTTTTATTTCGATTGTTTAACGAATCTGACGTTTTTTTTCGCGATCTTTTGATGGAAACCGCGTGTTTTTCGCGATCCTTTGACGAAATTCACGTGTTTTTCACGATCTTCTAATGGAATTCGCATTTTATTTCGATCCTTTGACGAAACTAACGTTTTTTTTTTGCGATCTTTTGATGGAAACCGTGTGTTTTTCGCGATCCTTTGAGGAAATTCGCATATTTTTCGTGATCCTTTGAGGAAATTCGCATGTTTTTCGCTATCTTTTGAGGAAATTCGCGTGTTTTTCGCGATCTTTTGAGGAAATCTGCTTTTATTCTTGATCTTTAACGAAATTTGCGTTTTTTCGTGATCCTTTGAGTAAATTCGCGTTTTTTCGCTGTCTTTTAAGAAATTCGCGCCTTTTTAAGAAATACGAGTTTTCATGCGATCTGTTGGAGAAATTCGCGTTTTTTCACGATCCTTTGACAAAATTTATGAATTTTTTTCGCGATCGATTGATGAAATTTGACAGTATTTTTTGCGATTTTTCCGCACGGTAATTGGTAAAACGCAATTTTTCCGATTTCTTCACTAGGTCCGAGATTTTTGGCTAAATGCCAAAAATCATTGAAAAAATTTAAAATAAAGGTCGTCTAACAGTATCAAAAAACTGACTTTACGGACCTAGTGGGAGCCCTGCTATTAAGATTACCCTAACCAATCAATGTTGTGCTTCAGATGAATGACGTGCATAAAGGATTTACCGTGCGTTTTTCAATCACGATTTTTTTTTTTCTCCTCGGCAGCAATATCGCTTGCGTCCGAAGCCGCAATACAATATAAGGAGTTTCTAAGTAGTGGTTTGCTTATCTAAGTAGTTCTAAGTACTACTTGGGAATGTTTTCATTTCTAAGGAGTTTCCAAGGAGTCTAAGGAGTCTGTGCGAACCCTGGTAAAAAGTCAAGCTAATTTCTGTGGAAAAAATTTCAACATATCAAGGGTTTTGGAAAATATATTTCGAGATAACTATGAAAAATACATAAGAATTTTGATGGAAATGCAGGGGGAATTTCTTTTTTCGAGATATCAAGGGTTTCAAAGATAAGGAGGTTCGCGATATCGAGGTCTGGCTGTACAAATTAATTCTAGATACGAATAAAATCTTAATGTTTGAACTTATACAGCAAAAGAGAATACGCCGATTTATGCAAACTTATCACTGAAAATGAAAATCTATATATATAAAAGAAAGTCTGGATTTTGTATTATTCAACGCGCAGCCAAAACTGCTGAACCTGAAATCTTGAAAATTGGGGTAAAAATACTTCTTATGACATAGAGTGCCGCTAAGAAAGGATTTTCCAAAATTCCACCCCTAAGGGGGGTAAAAAAGAGAACGAACTTTTAAAAAATTCCTTAAAAATCTGATTTTATACTTATTTTTCAACTGATAATATATTTTAGTGTATTTTTGTATGCTGAATCGAATGGTACAAACCGAATTTGTTTAAGTCTAATAGTTCGTAGGATATTTCATATCTTTCTAATTTGGCGATGCCTTTGGCGTCAAAACATCGAAATATCTAACCTTAAAAGTAATAATTCATCCATATTCATTCATATTGTAGATCCGTTACTGTAGCAACGGAAGAAATTCAAATTAAATCTTTTTGTTAATCTTTTTGGTTAAAGAATTAAAACGACTATATTAGCTTGAAAAAAATAAATACAAATGCCTTGAAAAAAAAAGATAAAAATATATTGATTTTATTTAAAATACAAGTAAGAATCCACTGATAAATTGACATTATAAAACGAAAATATTAAAAAATGATAGGAACGTTTGTACGACTTAAAAAAATTTTTTGGTACTTACATCCGGGCCATCTCAGATACAAGACAATTACACTAATTACAGCAACCCTAATTTTTTGCCCATTTAATAGTTTATTTATTACAGTTTTAAATTTACTTTATTATTATAGTTTTTTTTTAAATTATAATTTACAGTATGTAGTTTTATATTATATATTTTATTTACTTATTTATTTTAAACAATTTGCCATTTTTAACAATGTTATGTATTTAAAAACATTAAATTACAGTTTTGAACGTAATTGGCAAACGATAAACAAGATTGTCAATTGTCAACCATTTTTGGCCATCTATCTCATGGTCCAGATAATGCGTAAGTAACCCCTTTTATCAATGGAAGTAATTAGAATTGAAATAATGCATCGGGATTTATTGTTTGTTCTTGGATAAGAAGAAAAATGAATACTCTTATGTCAGCCGTGTGTAAATCTCGCCATTAGCATTTTAAAAATTGCCAATGACAATTGTTACATTTCGCGTATGTAACTTAAAAACAATTTTTTTTTTTTTTAAGTTATGGCATTATTTCCTATTATTGTTTTATTTTTCAGTTTTTCAATAAAATTTGCGCAATGCATGTATTTTAAATGAAATGAGTGAAACGTTTATATTTTGAATGAAAGTAATAAAATAAGAATAAGGTATGGAAACAATCTTTGTTGACTTATTACTTGCGCCCGGCTAACATAAAAGTATCACAAAAGCCACATATTTCTTTGGGTAGTTGTTCATGGGATTCTTGGTTAATCTTCCGTAATCGGAAACCTCACCAATCGATGTATTAGCTACAATGTTGAAAGCAACGTTTACATATGAAGTGAAAACTTCACAATGAATTCTATTACACAAAATCGTATCATCATCATCTACTACATATTTAAAACGGAAATTTGCGTTTCATTCCGATTGTTTATAATATTTTAATAGGATATGCCACTATTATTAGGTAATGTTTTTGGAGCGGGTTTTGTGTATACACAGTTATCTACGTTGCTTATTTATAGAGATAAAGGAAAAATTAAGTGAACCTGATTATTAAAGGTTAGCCTTTAAAAAAAAAAATCTATTGAAAAGATTTTCATTCAAGTGGCACTATTACATAAATTTTCAGGAATGGTTTTAGTGTATAACATTTCCTTATATGTTGCTTAGTTATAGAGCTATTGGGAAAGTTATAGAGTTAGGTGAACGCAATTATTAAAGATACATCTACTGTAATTATATAAAATTCAAATTTGTCTTTCCTTCCCTTCCACCTGTTTATAATTTGAGTTTTGTTGGATGTATTTTGATAGGACTTAACACTGTTAGTAAGATAATTTTTTGTGGATGGTTGCTACTTCTTGCATGATTGGTATTTCTTATATGATTGGTACTTCTTGCATGGATGGTATTTCTCTGTAGCGAAGTTTTTTTCGGGGTATTGTTTTCTCTGAACCACAAACTTGACAACAAATCAGATTGCAGAAAATCACATTACAAGAGAAAGTTCCAAAACTTAGGTGAACCCGATTGCGAAAGATTACCTTTTATTTAAAGTTATACTGAACCTATTTTAATTGGAGTTACACAATTAGGTAATATTTCAGGGATTGTTTCAATATTTAACATATCATTCTACATTTTTAGTTATAGAGCTATGAGGAAAGTTTTCAGTGGTGTAGTTGTAAAAAAGTACGATAATATCTACAGGCAGAGGGTATATACTAGAGAGTATATATGTTATAGCTATGGAGGGTGTGTAGAGTTTCTAAAAAAATCCAGAAGGTCTACGACATATAGGCAACGCTACATTCCTGAAAGTTCTACAATCACGTTAACGCGATACTGAAAAATATATTTAACTATCCACTCCACATATAGAATTCAAAGAGCAATTTTGGTCCGACCACGTATAACTTGAGTTCTTTTGAATGGATTTTGAGAAGACGTGCATTGTTAGTTAGATAAATTTTCAAAAAAGGGTTTCGTATATAACACATATCATTCGGCGTTTTTTTGTTATAGAATTATGTGCGAAAGTTCTTTAATCAGTGAGCCCTATTTGGAAAGATTAGCCTTTTTAAAAGGTTCTACTCAGTTAAGTTCGATGGAATTAGCACTGGTTGTTATACAATTTTTCAGGAAAGGTTTCAGAATGTAACACATATTGTTCTACATCGTTTTGCTATAGAATTATAGGTGAATGTTCTATAATCTGGTGAACCCAATTATGAAATAGTAGTCTTATTAGAAGATTCTACTGAAAGGATTTTGATGAGATTTGCATTCTTAAATTTCCAGGGATGATTTTAATATGTTAAATATTGTTCTTCCGTTCTTTTCCATATTCGATTGTAAATAATCAACTAAAAGATTTGTTTTTTAACAGTCCAAATTTTGTCTGAGACATTAAAAGATATGAAACCGTAATGGTGTTCATATTGTTTTCAGCAATTCGGAAGATCATTGGAGATAGATGTATATATTGCTATAAAATACGAGATCAAACACAGCGATATATTTCGTTTGATTAAAGTTTCGTTTGAAGAAACCGACCAGCGTAGCGGGCGAAGGCTGCTAGTAACCTATAAAATTGAAACTAAAAATCTATATCATTTGATAATTAAAATGACAATACAATGATATACAAATTTAAAAAACTACAACTCAGATGGATTAAAAGTAACTTTTTACTCATATAACTGAATTTACATAAATTAAACATTCAAAAGCTATCATATCATTTATTTGTGTTGTTTCAGATGCAGTTTGTTGTGCAAGTTTCAATTTTTAAACTTTTAACATTTTATTTTCAGCTACAGCCTATAGCTTTTCATTTTTCTATTTTTATTTATTTTTATCTTTATTTTTTTTTTTTTTGCTTGCTTCATACTTTTCTTTCTTGCTTTTATTTAAATATTCATGATATCTTGATAAATTTGTATAGCTAAAACACCTTTATGTTCAAAATGTGAATTTAGCAAAAATTCCACTTGCAAGTGAAAAACTGGAACTTTTTTGCAGACGGACCTCAAAACTCAGGAGAATCTTGACCAGAAACACCAAAAACAAAAAATTGACTTTTTCAGGTTTTAAATAAAAATTGTAATTTTTCCTGACTTTTTGAGCACTTGTCTTTTTCCCTGACAATTCCCTGTTTTTCAGTCATGTAGGAACCCTGTAAATTTAAATAATTATGTATATATATGAAACGATAAAAGCTAAGCCCCTTTTTAAAATCCCTTTTTGCCCCTTTTAAAATTTGAAATCCCCGTTTTAAAAAACAGAGATTTAAATTTAGAAATTCAAATTAAAACTTTTAAAATGCTTTTGTAATTGCATCTCAGTTGATTGAACGCCTATGCCCCTGGTAAGTTAGTTTTTCAGCATCACAGCTTATAACTTTCAAAGATCGTTTTGGCACATCTCATAAGAATATTTTTGCTGAATAAGTGCAATTTGTAAGTCTTGCAGCATTCTATCGGCCGAACCGAGCCACCGCCTTTATCCCGGGCAGTCAATCATTCAGCTAACGACCAATTATAGTTTAAATACGCCTCCTTTGACTTCAATGTCCCCTAGCAGGAATAATGCAAAATACAGCATATTTATACTGCTGCACGGGTCACAGGACAGAGCTTTTTACCATCAAAAGAATGCACTAACTCCACGTCACTCGGCTCTCAAGGGATCGCCTTGCGATCCAGCTAAGTTCCCCTGTCCATAAAGAAGTAACTGAACAGCTCTCAAGCCAAAAGGGGCCTGATTTCTCTAAAGAATGTATAAAGGATTAATAAATCATGTCCCCGAAAACACTGTGTCTTTCTTTACGCAGAGACTCACATAAACTTTCATTAATTCTCGGATACCACTCACGGCGACTACCTAACGATGTTAGCAGCTCAGAAGGAGCGATCCTACGTCAGCCCGATCTACACCGAAACAACTGGAGTAGCGGCAAATCATTACATATATATTTTTCTATTGTAGTTCGAAAATAGTTAATGATTATTTTGTCTGCGGGAAAGAAAAAAAGGAAAAAGCCTTGTCGACGAATCGAAGCCACAAACTTCTGAAAGTGAAAATTTAAAAGCCTGGCGCTCTGCCAACTGTACCATCCTGCCAGTCACAGGCATGTGTAATTTATCTGATGGCTTGTTTGTTAAGACCCCCCCCCCCTTGCATATTGTGCTTTATCCTTGTGACATGTTTATCTACTAACTATACTCTATCATTGTACAAAGGGTTGTCGGATTCTGTGTCCCCAACCTTGTGACCTCTTCTTGTAAGATTAGCACATGTCCAAGGCATTTTCTGAATCAGATCGGAATACAACAGTCTGACCTTTTCACATATGATGGCCTCGGAAACAGAATTGCTATCTAACTGTTTTCGATTGATCCAAATTAATAACTGTTTGACATCTTCAATTGTTTGTGATCTCTGTTTTGTTTGCACACATTCATGCCTTTCGCTACATTAGTCTCCTTTATTGCTTCTCTTTTCATCACAATGGAACTTATTGTGGATGGTGTTTTTCCATACATGCAGCCGATTTCAGCAATCTTAATGCCTTTCTAGTATTTTTTAATAATTTCCTTCTTCAATTCAATCTTGTTCCTCGCATTCTTCTTTAAAGGGCTGCTGGCTGTGAAAATTTTCTTTGGTCCCATGATGGAGCACTCACAATCAATACAAAAAGCACAAAAATACACTGGAAATAAACAAAATTGTTTGACTAGACATGAAGGGTGATGCACGCATGACGAGGAACAACACCACACTGAGCAGACGAACACATGGGTTGCCCCCTTTGTTTATGGAAAATGCAGCGAGTTCATGTGGGTATGCTGAAGGAATCCGAGGCAACTGACGAAAACTGAAACAAATTTTTCAGCGAAAAAATTTATGAAAACCAAAACCGACGATAACCGAAGTCAACGAAAATTGAAGTATTACCGTATTAAATTTTTTATATGTTCCTATTAAAAACTATGCACAATACAATGACTATTTTTGAAACAAAATACAGTAATACACTGATGTAACATGCCTTGTTACATTGCTCATTTGAATATATCACTCGTCTTTTTCGTACGTGTCTAACCCCAAAAACACATTCTACCTTTAATTTCACCCTTAATACCAGTCATTAAATCCCAGGAACTCCTATGCATATACTTCACAATGGACAAAACTGACGGTTAGATTTATGGATTAAGTAACTTAATCTAATGTCAATGTAAGTATCATTAACTTTAATCAGAAAATTGTAATATGCATATAAACTGATATTTTGTACAAGATAATCTACGAGTAAATACAAAACACTTATTTATGAGTTATCTTTGTTAATTTTTTTATGTCCTCAGTTATATCACATCCTTTTGTTCTTTTTCTTGTATCGCAGAAGGAACAATATAATCACATATATTATTTCTGTAGTCAACATCTCTTTTTTCTATACATTTACAAAATGCACAATAATGAATGAGGTATCATTTGAAAGCTTTTTAAACGGCTTCTGACATAGCAGAATCACATTTCGTTAAAATGTATTTTTTGTACTAATAGTTGCAGTTAATTAAAAATTAAGTCAGTATTGTTTTGATAAATGAAAGGAAAGCTTTTTCTCAAATAAATGCAGCCGAAAAAATAAAATACTGAAATTATATCATGTTCAGCAATGATCATTAAAAAAGTAAATAGTACAAAAAAGAAAAAAATGTGAACGTCACCGCACAGGTTTATTTTACATTCATGATTAAAAAACAAAATTGAAGTTGAAATGTTTAGAAGGAAAAGGCACAGTGGTACTTCACGCGTAGCTTAAAAGGTATACTTTGTTAGATTAGATTAAATTGCATTCTATGTGTATTTAATTTATTTTTGTCCCATGTTTTGTTCTGACGTCATTATCTAATTCAGTTAAAATACAATTGTTAGGTTTTTATTTTTCTCGCATGCGCCTTTTGCTATCTTCAGATCAGTTTTTACTGCAACTTTAATGTAATAAATGAGATGATATTCTAGTTTGAGTGATATTGTTAGGAGATATTTTTATCCTTAAGTTTTATTTAGAAGTTTAAACCTGCATCTAAAAAATATTAGGTATTGCTAATAAATATTAGACAGCAGTGCGAAATCTTCACACGGATAAACTGGTATATATCATTTCTGTTGTTAACATCCCTTTTTCTCAACTAATACGTAGCGTACAACGATGAATAGGGTATCATTGGATAGGATTTTTTGTCCACATCTGACATCACAAACTGAACTAATAAGGATGTTAACCAGTTGAAACCTTTCCTATTGTACTACAACTGTAGTATAAAGAGTTTCGCTCAAATCTTATTCAGCAGTTGCTCAGAAAATTGCAGATATATATACATAAAACATACAAAAGATAAAAACAGAAGTTCTTTCTTTTGAAATTGCTTAAAAATGCAATTTTAGTGGCATGTTACAAAGCATTTTGTTTTCCTCAATGAAACCATATATAATATTTTAGCAACATAACATTACTTCATTGAAAGAAATGGTTTGATGTAAATAAATTTTCTATGAAATCTCTCAGCAGCAGAAGCAATTTTTATTTAGAAATACTGAGAAAATGTATTGAAATTAATTCAATATGCAAGAGAGTTACAACAAACATTCAACTATTGTTGTATTTTAATAAAATCAATTTTTAACTTGAAATCATTTAAATTAAGTAACGTAAAATAATAAACTTAAAAGAATAATAACAAATGTAAAAAAAATTTCAAATTACCTGATTTATTTCATCAATGCAACGGAATGGAACTTCAGTTAATTCTTGCAATGATAAAATGAAGACAATTGCAGCAACACTACATTCACCACCACTGTGGCGCGTCTGAGAGAGTTCACAAAGTGAAGATTCTTCATCATGGAATTTCAAATTTATTCGTAATCCATATTTGGTAAAGTCATCCTACGTTACAAAACATTAACATAGAAAGTGTTCAAATTTTACAAAAAAATTTCCACATTAAATTTACACTTATTGATTTAAGTATATAACACCATAAAAAATTAAGCATAGGAAATACAGAAAAAAAATTGGAACAATTGATAGTTTTGAAAACAATTGAAATAACATAGCAAAAAATAAAACACTATGTATGTTTGGGCTGAAAGTTTCATGAATCACTCTTAAGGAATGCACTCTGCCAACATTTAAATATAAGAAAAGATTGGTAACTTTTTTTTTTTTTTTTTTTTTTTTTTTTTTGAGATATGCATTATTTTTGTATAGTGTCAATTCGAACACTTTCATCTACCTATTTGCAATAATAATTGGTGTGCTACAGTGTGCTGATTTATAATAATCTTGTGACAACTTTCTTTGTCCTAATTTGAGAATTAGAATGTTCTTATAATGCACAGTGCACTAAGAACTTTCAGAAAAGCAGCTGTTAAAAAACAGCTGTTATTTCAAAATACATCTTTGTGTGAGTGTGTTTCTCCTGATATGTTAACTCAAAAATTGCATCAATAGAAAAAACAAACTTTCTTTAATTTATAAATAAAGAAAAGAAACACATTTAAATGTGCACTTTTTTGAAAGAAGTGTGTTAAATTTGCTTAAATTGTCATCAAAACGAATTGTTCATATTAAAAATCTGTATGAATTGGTTTGAAAATAATGTATTCTAAATTAGTTAATAAATTTGTACGTATCATTGTACAATATAGTATCCTAATATCCTAAATCCTGTACAATACTCTAGTACCCTTATTAACCTTTGTGTAAAAAATTTGTTAGCTTAGCAAAAAGTAAACAAAACTTAGAAAACATAAAAGAATTATACAACTACAATTGCATTTGCTTAATCTTCATAAGTATAAATTTTTTTGCCTATAGCATGCATTATAAAACATAGTAGTCATACAACGTACGTTAAAACCTCACTAACAACAGGTATAATCATAACTTTTATGACATCTGAGCAAGATGCTCAAGTCATTTTTCACAACGGATGCGTTATCAGGCATTAATTAATATCTTTGATGTCCGCATTAATCAGTTTTGAACATTTAGCATGCTTTTTTTCATTCAAATATCTACCACTATTTCATATTAGTATTAATTAATCTGTCATTAAATAAAACAAACATTACTATTCAGAAACAGTGGTTATAATCTGAATAAAATAATCCGCTAAATTGGCAACACAGTAGAGGAATTCACATCTTGATTCTTGAGAATTCGCGTCTTAAGCGTGACTTTTTGCTTAAAAAAAAAAAATGAAAACATATCGCATATTAAGTAGGGTGTCAACGATTTTAATCAGTTGATTTAAATCAGCGATTAAAATCATGATTTTAATCAAAAGTTTTCTAAATGTTTAAAATGCCAAAAAAAGTATTAAAATCTAACATAAACATAATTTGAAAGTTTCTACAGGTATTTTGATTGACTTATGAATAAACAAAAAAAGAGCTTTAAATAATTGTTTCTAAGCTTAATTCATGAGTATTGTAAAAAATTAAAAGCAAATGAGTTTATAAAAAGCATTGTTTTTAAGTTTTTATCCAAATTAAAACAGTTTCATTTAAAAATTATATTTAAATTTAATATAATTTGCAATGTCATAAATTCCTTTAGGTAATCAATTTATGCATTATTTTAAATAAAATTACACATAGCAAGTGTAATACATTTCTACAAGTAAAAGAATAAATAGTAATTAATAGCAATCTCAAGTTAAAGAAGAATGAAAGAATGACATCTTTTCAAAGCTAAATTGTAAATGAATGCATAAGAGAAGAAGAAATAATTGGTATAAAAATGCTAAACTCAGCAAGAGCTTCTTCGGTGTATAAATGTTTTTAACTTTGTAACTCATACATACTAAATAAAAAATAATAATTAGAGATTGAAAAGGCAGCAAAATTTTTCTTAAAAAGAAAAAAAAAAATGTACCTTTGAAAGCTAATAATCCACACTGAGAGGTAATAATGCTGTTACTTAAATATTTTGAGGATTTCAGGTATAAGTGGATATATCCTATATGAATGGGTTTAACTCATTTTCATAATTCTTTTAGTTATCATGCACATACATGTGTGTAAGTTTAGATTTTGGTGGTTTAAAGTAATTTTCCTAAGTACAAATGCAAAACGTATATATAAACAAATATAAACAAATATATACAAATATATATACAAATATATGTAATATAAACAAATGCAAATAATATTTGTTAGTTTTGTTATTTGTGTTACTAACTAATGAATTACTTATTTGCAGTTTTTATTAATCCTGTAATACTTATACTATTTCTTCTATGGCTTTTTTAAATGGTGCCGTACCGTACCCCTTTTGAAATTGGCAAAATGCACCATGCCTTAAAAAAAATAGTTGAAATTCACTTGTATTGTAGCCAGAGATTTCTTGTAAAAAACTTCCCCATTCAACAATATTTCTAAATTCATGTGGGCAAGATCTTGCAAAAATATAGAACTTTATTTCTTTAGAAAATACAGGATATTATTAAAATATGTTATTTAATTGTATTTTTCAATTTGTTATTCATAAAATTATTAAAAATTAAGGACACATTATTTATCATACTAAAAATTATTCTTTTTTTTTTTTTTCCCCTTATATCATCGCTAAACACATCACTAATATATCTCCTCATGAAATAGTACACTTTTTTGGAACTAGCATCCTGTCCCTTTTTCTTTCTAAAATGAATACTACATTATTATCATTTTAATAATTAAGGCTTTAAAATGTATCATATCATATACATTAAACGAGCAAGCGATTTTCCCGATTACGGATGATATCGTAAACTACTGGATCGATTTTCATGAAACTTGCCTCCATTACTAAATCGAGCACGAGAAAAAGATCTAGATAGGTCCCGAATTCAAGAAAATTCGTTTTTACAGGGTAAAACAAGATCTTAGCTGAAACTTTTGATTACTATAAATCGAAAAGTTCTCATGCAATTTACACGAAATGTGTTTTCTATCCTAATTCAAGCACAAGAAACACATCTAGCTAGGTTTCGAATTCGAGAAAATTCGCTTTGATCGATTAAAACAAACTCACCACTGAAAATGTTGCTATATATCGAAAACGGCTCTAACGATTTTCACAAAACTTGATGCATATACTAAGCCGAGCACAAGAAAAAGATCTAGCTAGGTCCCGAATTCAAGAAAATTCATTTTTACAGGGTAAAACAAGATCTTAGCCGAAACTTCTGCTTGCTATAAATCGAAACATTCTCTTGCAATTTACATGAAACGTGTTTTCTATACTAATTCGAGCATGAGAAACACATGTAGCTAGGTTTCAAATTCGAGAAAATTCGTTTTTATCGATTAAAACAAACTCAGCACTGAAAATGTTGCTATATATCGAAAACGGCTCTAACGATTTTCATAAAATTTGACGCCTATTCTAATTTGAATTCAAGAAATCGATTTAGCTAAGTCGTTAATTTGAGAAAAATCGTTTTCTGTGGTTAAAATAAGCTCATTACTCAAAAAAATGGTATTAATCGAAAAAAAATCTGACGATTTTTATGAAATATACTTTATTCTAATATGAGAAAACATTCCAACTAAATCAGTAGAAAAAAAATGTAATTTTAAGCAATTTTTTTATATTTAATCATCCGTAATCGGAATCCTTGCCAACACAATGAAAGGTAATCTCAAAAGTGGCGCTAAAAGATTGCCTTCTACACTTAATCGAGCACTAGATAACGGCTTATGTAGATAAAAAATACGGTAAAATTTGTTTTAACTGGCTAGAACAAAAAAAATGGATTTATTATAATTATTGATTATGATTATATTTTGTGAATTTAAATATTTTCATAAACATTAGTAATATTTCCTGACAAATAACTGTGCTTATACTTTTGCTAAGTTTAAAACAACTGCCATATTGTTACAAACATCTGTATAGTTTGTTGCCATGGTGATATACCCTACCGCAAAATTAGCAACAATTTTAAAAGCAAGATCATTTTTCTGTGTCAATGTTTCCACATAGTTCATTTTTGTCGCCAGACATTGACTTAGACAACATATCTTGTTAATAATCATTTAATTTATAAAACATGGAGTATAGCACTCAAGATATGCTTGATAATCATATGCATATTAAAATAGTTTATTTTCATACATGCCAATCCAAATTTCCGGCTACATGCTTTTCTTTTTTTAATTTAAAATATATTATTTATGTACTCGAATAAATGCTTTGGAATAAAATATTTAAATTTTATATTTCTTCCCTGCACTGAATAAATGACACTATATTTAAATGAAAACAAGTTATTTTTCTATTTAAAAGTGAAATATCTCAACTTTTGCCCATCTATGACATCATTTTCTCAGATTTTTAGTTTCTGACCGTGCTAAGACTAGGAGCCGTAAATACAAACGTTAACTCCATGACTTATTGATATTCTACTAATATTTAGTAACTATCACTTTTCTATGTTACTGAAAAAAGTAAATATTTCTAATACTGTGAAGTTAGAACTAAAGTATTCATTTTTCTTTAAATTTAGTTAGTATAACTGCGAATTCATTATGTCTGCAGGAGGGCCTAAAAAAACGAAAATTCAACTTTAACGAAAGAATGCCGAGTCCGATTAGAAATACTGAAATTGAAAATGATATTTCAACGTCTAGACCATTGCGCGCTGCTAAAGAAAGAAGCCGACAAAAGATCACAGATATGATGTATGGTGTTAATGAATCTGGATCCCAAGAATTAGATCAATTATGTACATTAAAAAGACGGAAAAGTGTTGGCAAAACAAACGAAAGCCGCATTTAACCCATACGTGAAATGCAGCATTGTTCCATTCAGCACATAGCAAATTAAATAAATAAGCGACAAGATCAAGATTTAGAAAAACAAAGACGCCATAACATAAGATGCCTGCAAATTTTAGTAAAGAAACGAATGCGAACATGGAAGTGCGCAGTTAACAAAGAAGCAACATATCAAAAATTGGGTTCTTTTAACAGTGAATGTATTCATTGCAAAGCAATTCATTTTCCAGAAGAACGTGTGTTTAATCAAATTAACCAGGACTCATTTGGCGACTGCGGCTTACATGGACGAATTAAGCTTGACTTCTCCATTTTTCCAAATGAATTGGTGAGTCTCTTTTTAAAATGCCATTCATTTGCTGAAAATTTTCCCAAAAAAATTCGCAATTTAAATTCATGCTTTGCTTTGGCTTCATTTAAGGCACATTATGATTGAACAATTAACAGCCATGGTATTTACAGCTTTGTCGCCAGCGGACAAGTTTATCATAAGATGAATATGGCAGCTCATCCAACACAAAACAGTGAAGGCGAATTCGAATGACCACAATATGGTCAGATGTAATTTTTAAGTTCAGAAGATGCTGTTAACGAAAGACTCGAATATCCTCTCAACCATGGAATCAGACAAAATTTAATGGAACTTTTAGAGAATATTATTCTGTCTCAAAATATGTTTGCACAATCATTTATGATGATGCGAGAAGTTGAAGAAGTGAATCGACATGCTAAAGCAAAAAGAATAAAAGTTCCATATGTCAAACTTCTGTTTACAATGCAAGAAAATGCTGATTACAGAAGATTCAATGTCCCTATGACCAATGATGTATGCACCGTGCTTACACTCAACGCCGATCAAAGCTTTCCATATAACGAAATGGTGGTACATCAACATGGAAAAAAATTGTCAATTTGTGTAATACTGATAAACGGATAGAACCATTCACGTATCCACTATTTTACCCCAAAGGAACATTTGGCTATTCTGTGGATCTACAATTGCAAACACCTTATACAAGTCGCCAGCAACTTACTCGACTAGAATTAGCACAATATAGAATTGCTTTTCGACTTGAACTTACTAAATACCTTCCTCCAGAAACAGCTATTATAGGTGCAGATTTGCGCCAAATACACTTCAACGCTTTGCATTTTGGTGGTCAGCTTTTCCAATAATACCTCGTTGTTACATACATCAGAGTAGAGCGCGATCACATCCAATGGATCAAGGCTAATCAAAAAAAAAAAATTCTTGCTGACCAATATTCTGGCGTTATCCCCATTATTAAGGCACTCGCTGAAAAGAAAAATGCCGTTGTTAGTGAAAAGATAATACTGCCATCTTCATTCAATGGATCGATGCGATAACTATATTGAACAGTTCGAAGATGCGATCTTCATTGTCTACAGATATGGATTGCCAGATTTCCTTATCACTGTGACATCAAATCCTGAATGACCAGAAATTAAAGAGGCATCTAGTGTTGTCTTGGAAAATGGAATAATACATGAGCAACCTGCTAAAGATAGACCTTATCTCGTCGCTAAAGTTTGTAAAATTAAATTCGATGACATTATTGAAGAATTGGACAAAAAACAAGTATTTGGAAAGGTTGCCGCTTACATTTATACAATAGAATTCCAGAAACGCAGCCTCCCACATATGCATCTGCTGCTGATTATGGCTCCTGAAGATAGAATCCGTATCCCACAGGAACTTGATGACCTGATTTCAGCGGAAATTTCCATTAATAATAATCCTGAATTACGAAATCTGGTGCTAAAATGGATGATTCACAATCCGTGTGGGAAACTAAGCCCAAATGCACCGTGTACGACTAATAAAAATGGGTGCATGTAATGTCGCTTCAACTATCCTAAAATGTTTAACGAAATCACTTCTTTAGCGGACGATGAAAAACCAAATTATCGACGTAGATATAATCCACAGTTGGATCAACATAGTTTACAATTTTCGCACGAGCATGCTGTTTATCGAAAGGATATAAATGGTTGCAAAATAACAAGAGATAACCGTCACGTAGCTCCATACAATGCTTATCTATTTAAGAGATACAAGTGTGATATAAACGTTGAATATGTAGGAAATATTCGTGCTGTAAAATATCTCTACAAATATATTTACAAAGGGCATGATTGTGCAACAATAAAGATCGTTGAAAACCAAAGAAAACTTATGTACAATGAAGTAGACACCTATATTGAAGGTTGATGTATCACTCCACGAGAAGCATGTTGGCAATTATTTGGCAATGAGATTTAAAAAAAAAAGCCATTCTGTTCAACGCTTAGATATCCATTTACCAGGTCAATTTCGAATTGCAAACAGAAAGGTTCAACATTAGAGGCATATTTCCGGCATAATCGAGGCACAACATAGATCAGTTGCGGCGCTCTATTGGAAATCCAATTTTGCCATTTGGTGGAAAGATTATGGTCCTAGGAGGGGACTTCCGTCAATGTCTACCCGTCCAATTACAAGCAAATACAAGTGAAATATTGTATTTATCAATCAAAAAAAGTGAGGTGTGCCACCACTTCAATTCAATTTCATTAACAGATAACATGCGCGTTGATCCGGAACAAAGAGAATTTGCCAAATATCTTTTGAAACTTGGAAATGGGGAGCTACCTGAGAACGCGATGGGTGAAATCGAACTACCCATAGATATACTTTCAAATGGTCATCTCATTGATGAAGTCTTTGGAAACTGCTTAAAGAAAGGAAGTTATGAAGAAATGAAGAATCGAGCTATCTTTGCACCATTAAATGAAGATGTCAGCAAGATTAACGCCGAAATTATTGAAAAGCTTACTGGAGAGTATAAAATCTACCACAGCTACTATTCCGTCAAAGATCAACCTGAAGGAGCAGTCCAGTTTACGACGGAATTTCTTAATTACATCGAAATAGCTGATTTGCCACCTCATGAGTTAAAGCTTAAAAATAACGCAATAATCATACTATTGTGCAATTTAGATATTACAGAAGGCCTTTGCAATGGAACAAGGCTAATTGTTAAAGAACTTTGCAATAACATAATCAAAGCAAAAATAATCACAGGAGAATATTCAGGTATCGAAGTACATATTCCGCGAATAACTCTCGATTCAAGCAGAGGTCAACTTGGATGCACGATTCAAAGGCATCAATTTTTTGTGAGGCCAGCATTTGCAATAACTATACATAAAGCTCAATGTCAGACCTTTGAATTTGTTGGCGTCGACTTACGGACACCTGTTTTTATGCATGGAATGCTGTACGTTGCTTTTTCCAGGGTTAATAGGCAAAACAACTTAAGGCTGTTCTCAAATAGTGCTGTAAAAGTAACGACTAAATGAATACCCGTATGATGTTGTTACTTTCAAACTCGCTACCCGTTAGAAAGTATTCGTTACTCGTTACTGTTCAAAAACCGGGTATGTACTACAAACCTGCAGCAAATCTAATTATATACTGCACATGAGTCTTTTGAAGAATTCGTTACTGTTTTAACGTAAAATATGTGCTGCCATCTGTACGTAAAATTTACATTTAATTTTCTATGTAATAAATGTCTGTTCTAATAAATGTCTGAATTGTAGAATTTCTTACTTATGAAATAATGAATAATTGAAGAAAGCAATTAGGAAGAGTAAAAGTTTATCAAATTTATACTAAAACTATGAAATATAATTACACAAAGAAAATATTTTTACAAACAAATTTACTTACTAATTTTACACTAAAAGTAATTATGTATTATGAAAATTTAACTTCTGGAATAATTTGAAAATATTTAAATATATGTATATTTAATTTCTTACGTGGTCATCCTATCAAATGACATTGTACTTCAGTCACATTATTATTTCTGAAATTATTGATTTATATTTAAAAAAACCTTTTTTTCAAATATGAAATTTAAAAACATACCAACAAAAATATCTGTCACAGATGTCATATACGCACCACATTGGCGTGATTTTTTTCTGATGCCAATTTGGCGTAAACCTCGTTTTCGAATACCAGTTACATATATATATTTAAAAAAGGGAATAACAATAAATAAAAAAAGTTTAATTAATAACTATAGAACTAAACAATATATTAACAAATAAAGAACATCCGGGTTACCATATTAAGCAAAATAACGGCACTTTGACGCCAGTTAAGTACCCCGGTACTTATATGACATTGGCGTCAGAAAAAAAATTGCGCCAATGTGGTGCGTATATGATATCTGTGACAAATATTTTTACAAGCGCAAAAAAAAAAAAAAAAAAAAAAAAAAAAAAAAAAAGGAAAAAGATAAAGATATTAGAAAACAGGAATTCTGCTTTTTCAGAATTTAGTGTCACGCCCGATGAAAAAAAATATATATATATGTATATAAATGTAGTAATAAGATAATGTAGTTATAAGACTTAAAACACACGCTTTTATTTTATATAAAATGACGTTATCCACATCCGCTGAAGAATTCCTTTCGTTATTTAAGAACTTCGACAAAAAACAACAACAAAAAAAAAAATGGCTATCTCATTATTCATATGCTTTCATTTCTTTGTAATATTAATGTTGATACTTAAAATTGTTCAGTTTATAAAAGTTCCATGTTTTATTAGAAGTCATTCGCTTATATTTTTTCGAAACAGCGCGTATTTTAATTACATTTTTTTTTTTTCAGTTTTTATGAGAAAATGGCTACTGTTACATTTTAACCTTTTAAATTTAATAATTCATCTTCTGCATTAATTTCTATTTAAATTTAATAATAAACTTAAAAACAATTTTTAAAAACGTATTAATTGATTAGAGAAAAATGCATTTTAAATAATTTATATTCCGTTAATAATTTCTTAATTAATAATTAGTTTCAGCAATAAACATTAAAATATATAAGTAAATATCATTTCAATAACGTTTAATTATCATTCTAATAATATAAAGATTCTTTAAAAAGTAATCGTTACGGAATATCGTACGTTAAAGTAACTTTCAATACGCTTCCATTATAACTAACTTCCGAAAATATAAATTTTAAAAGTTATTTAATATTAATTATTTTACTTCAAAACTATTTTTATCGGATGCAACTATTTAATTCAATACGATTCCCAAGATTTCATTAATTTTAAGCCGTAATCTAGCGAGATATTCGCTTTACAATATTTATTTACGTTCATCACTTTTGAATGGCCCGCGGAGCATTTCCTAACTCCCCTGCAAGTAGACATTTTTTAGCTTCTTCTTCGGGAGAAAACTACATCGTAACGCCACTTCATCCTCCATCTTGATTTTTGTACCGGCGCGCGATGCCGCGCAAACTGTGGAATGCGTGGGGGATGAAGTACGATTGCGATGAATTTTACTATCGATGCGGTCTAGTTTCACTTCGATCGTTCGGTTTACGGCGTGCAGCGCGCGATCTTTGTGAATGAACAGTTGCATCCGCCTACGCGTCGATCTCTCATTGGCCAATTTGATTTTGGCGGCTTTTCAACCGTCTTTGGGGCCATCTGCTTTTCGTCAACTGACTTGTCTTCGATGTAGGAGCGAAAGCGGACGTAGGTTTGGGGCCTCGGCCTCAGACCGGGATCTGAAATGACAACGGCATGATCGGCGAAGAGTTTTTCTAAAAAGCAGGCCTCTAATCTGCATAATTAGGAATGAAGCATTTTAAATTTTAAAAACCATACAATATAATTACGTCCAATAATGATAATTAGCAATTATTACTTCTAATGAGCTGTCTCCCTGATGCACATGGAGGATCGTGCCCCCTCAGCCACATTTCAACAAGTTGGAGAGCTAACACTCGTTTCATCTATGCCTAAGCAATCGCTATTCCTGAGATGTTGAGCTTGGATGCTTGAACAACAACCCTGAATGACTTGGATTCTTGAAGGCCCTGCTTATTTTTTCATCAACACATATTTTGCGGCACGAGATTCTCATCGATGACGGCATTCTTTGTGGTTTGAGACATCGTGGAATTTCCTCCCATGAGCGTCAGTAAGAAGGAAAAGTTTACTGTCTCCAGAACAATCATTCTCTAACCATCACAACTGAATATTTTGTTCTTAGTGACTATCTACAATATAGTGCTGTTCTCTGCTAAATAATTGAACTTTCTGTGTTTTGAACAATAGAACGCTTGGTTTCTCAATTTAGGAAGGATTTTCAATACAATTTGCTAATTTAAGATTTGAAATAATGAGTAAATCTACCTTTTTGTACATCTTTACTTGGCCAAGTAATATTAGCCTTTGATTCCATTAAAATCATATTTGTTATACTGAATATGTGTTTACTTCACAAAGGGGTGAGTTTGTTCTTATTTTTATTTTTCAGCTTAGTAACGTTTACTTCGATGGCAACATTTTCTTAGTTAGTGATTTTCAATTATATTTAAATTAACCTTAATTTTCTCAGTTGCCAAATTCACCTTTTTAGCACTGCCACTATACATCACGATAATGTGTGGTGTCGGAATGGCAATTTAATTGTCAGAGATTCTCATTGTGTTTAATAATAATTTTAAATTTTCTTTTCTGACTTTTATGCTGCGATCCCGACCCCACATGTATCAGCTACAAAAAGTTATAATTGGTACTTTCCAACTATTTTTCCCTTACTTTTACTTTCTACAGAAATGGAGTACTTGAGTTACAAAAATTAAACAAATAGCATTAAAAACTACAAAAAAAAATTAATATCTCAAAAATAAATCGAGATGCAGTTTTCAAACAAATTGCATTTAAAAGTACTTTTTTTTCCCCAATACGACGGTATAAAAATTGAAAATGTGCGATGCTTAGAAGTAAAAAAAGTTGTGGCAGAGATTATTCCGTACAATGATACCTCTGCTTTGTTTTATACACTGGCTGATACAATGGAACATGGTTTTTTTTGGAGACGACACTTTATTAGCTTAGCTGGGAGAAAGAAATAGCATACCGGGGGCTAAAAAAATTAAACGTTATCATAAAAACATTTTTACAAACAATCTAAAAACTCGTCTTTATCATAAAAATTTTTTTTTTTTCAAATTTAAAACATAAATACACGTACAAAGATATTTTTATAAGATAAAGAATGCACTGAAAGCAAACCTGTAAATTTTAGAACAGAATTTCTTGAAAATTTTCAGAACATTTAAAAGAAATGTGTTTCATTTTAGTCTTTATCATCTTATCAACCAACAGTTTGCGCCACTCGCATTACTATTTTAGAAATCTTTGATTTATGTTTAAAAATAATATTTTTTCCATTCTTTTTTATTTTAATGAAGCACGCCTTTCAGATAATATATAATCTGATTTTCAAAAAATTCTTTCAGATGGTATTAATGTAGACATCGCTGATAAATACTTTTTTGCTAAATCCGCAAGCTCGGAGTATAAAATAGCTATACTTCTTTTTCTTTCCATAATAAAGGAATCAACAAGCCAATAGGAAATCAAAATCATTTGAGATTTGAGAATAACTGATACTAACAGAATGATACGCATACACTGATACGGAAACAACTGACGCCGAAACATCCGAGTCCGAATACAAATTCGCATCTTTTACCACATCCGGCTATCTGCTCCATTCATGAATTACATAAACGTAAGCAGCGTTTGAAGTTAGTTTCATTTTGTTCGGCTGCATATTGACACAGTAACGACTAACGAATCGTATTTCGAAGTACCGATTCGGTATTTCGTATCTTAGAGAATACCCGTTACTTAGTAACGAATATGTACGGCTCTATTCTCAAATCCAAAGGGTTCACTTTCTGACATAAGTTTTAATTCATTTTTGTTCGGAAACGCATGAAACTGGAAAGTGTTGTTATTCAGAAACGAGGTCATCGAACTGTTTTTTCCGTTTCCTTGTAAACGCACTAGATCTTTCAGAAAATACTGTCAAAACTGGCATTTTGAACTGAACTTCCGAACGAAAGAAGAAATTCCAGTCAATAAGGGGAGAAAAATGATGTGTCACGTGATCCAACTCACTTCTAACTCAACAGGTAATTGATGGATCCAAAAATGAAAAAAACAGTTTGATTCCAAATCGCTTCCATGGCCAGGCTTTCCAATTTTATCTTTCCATTAAAAAATGAATGTGTAAATGTGTCAAAACGTTTTGCGCTTGTTGAGCTGAGCATTTAAGAACAGCCTTAAAGGTACTTCTACCTACAGAAAATCCTCATCACATTCATAATGTTGTATGGAAAGAAGTATTGAATACACCAACAACCAATTAAATTAGTATTTAAAAGACTGCAGAAATATGTAACAAAATGGTTTACTAGAATGTACTGTGAAAGGGATATAGATTTGTAAATAAATAAAAAGTTAAAAAAACGAATATTTGGTATGTGTTATTATTTTTTTTAGAAAGTAGAAATGACATGTTCATGTAGAAATAAATACGCTTAAATAATAAATAAATAACATTTTTTCAATGCAATATGATCGCAGAATAAAAAAATCACCGAGTGATGCTCGGTGTACCAGGTACTATATTCCTAATTAGAGAGTTAATTGTTTAATAATTATTAATTTGAAGTAGTGTTAACTATCTAATATAAAATGCAGTTAATAATTTTAATAAATGTTAAATATCACTAGTATTTATAAAGTTTTACATAATTATTACAATATTAATGTATATAACATTATTGTATGATACTACCTAATGAAACTATTAATTTGCAGTGTTTATAATGTCTGTAATTACTAACTAATAATTATAATTTTATTAATTAAAGTGTAAAAAAATAGATTATGTCAGCAATTAGTGGTTTAATTGTTTTGTAAACCTAAAACTCTTGGTAGCTATTCAGTGTTTGAACGCTGGAAAAAAAATCATAAAAATCCGATTTAAATTTTTAAAAATCTGATTTAAATTTTTTAAAATCTGATTTAAATTTTAAAAAATCAGATTTTTTGGTTTTTTTAAAAAAATCATGATTTTTTTTACACCCTAATATTAAGCAGCACACTGGGGAAAAGATTATCATAACCTACTAACTAGTGATGCAACGAATAGTGGTTTGGCCGAATAACCGAATACCGAATATTCGGCCAAGTTACAGCCGAATATTCGGCCTATTCGGCGGCCGAATAATGAACTTATTTTTGCCTAAAAACAAAATATAGTATGCACTATATGCACAATTCTTGTATATTTCACAATTAAAATGTATTATTTTCTTTTAAAAAATTATTTATATACAAATTTTTAATTTTTGAAAGCATTATTTTACTCTGAAAAAATATTCGGCTATGTTCGGCCTAAAAATTGCCTCAATAATATAATTCAGCCAAAAAAAGAAATCCTTAGCAAAAGTTCCTCATCAGGTACTGTCTAGTTACATTTTAACAGATATTATGTATGTTGTTGTTACATTTTAAAATAATGACAAAATTTTAAAAGTACTGGGAAACATAAGTTTCAAGCTTTCAGATGAAATAAAATAAAAAAATAAAATCTTAATATCTTAAGAAAAACTACTGATAGAAAGGATAAAAGAAATACCCTCTAAAATGGTGGGAAGAGATCATTGTAGACTATATAATGCTCAGAATTAACAATTTTTTTTTTATCATTATTATTATCATTATTTTTTTTCTTTGCTGTCAGCAGATAGAACTATTAAGAAGTGTATAGTGAATGTTTTCAGATTCAGAGGAAGGAAATATCTGTAAGGAAAAGCAAATTACACTCATTGCATTTAACAGTATCTGATGCTCTAACATACCAAAGATCAATAAATGATTTCATTGTTGTAGGTAAAAAAATCGTTTACACATTTTAATCATTCGCCATTAGCATGTTCAAGATTAACTGATATACAAATTAATGAGTTAAAAATTCCTAAGAAGAAATTAGTTCAACGTGTGTAGTTCAAACTACTTAAAAGGTGACAGAAACATATAAAAAATATTATTTAACGCAACCCTGAGATCTATGAGATATGTTTATGTCACCTTTTAAGTAGTTATAATAAGCATGTTTGTATGTTATAAAGTTTATTAATAACAAGGTGAAAATTTCCTTCACGACACTAGTGTTTAATACAGTGTTTTGACTCTATTAATTAAATTTAAATTTAACAGATTATGTTAGCTTATTACAGATATTTTTTGTACTTATTGATACAGCATAAAATTTTTTTAACATGATTCCTAAATTATCCTCTTGTATAAAAATGGGTAGATAAAATCCATTCGAGGTATGAAAGTTAATGGAAAAAAAGTGTTTGTTAATTTCAAATAAAATTTTCATTATACATGATGAATGTAAATTGTCAAATTAAAAAGTTATACTGTGTAAATATAAAAACATTTATTAGTATTCGGCCAAGGCCGAATAATAGACTTGATATTCGGCCGAAGCCGAATATTCGGCAGACAGGCCGAATGGGCCGAATATTCGGCTTCGGCCGAATATTCGTTGCATCTCTACTACTAACTCTGCTGAAAATAGTCATATAAAATAGATATATGTACCAATCAATAGGGAATAACATCTGCTAATATTAATTTTTATGTATTTATACATTGAAGACTTCTTCATAATAAAATTTGCCCAAACTTTAAAATTTTCAATAGCAACACACAATGTTGATAAATTTATTTTAAATGTACACTTAGAATTAAGTCCAAACAAGATATTTTAGAAAACAGGAAAGAAAATTTTGAAATTTCTGTTATAGCCAGCTGTCTGTTACAAACACATGAACTAAGACACAAACTTGTTTTTGGATTGATTTAAAAAAAAAAAAAAAAATCTGCCAATACATGGCACATACTTATAGCATCTAAAACTGGATGTTCTATCTTTGACGTTTTACAGATGATAGATTAATTTTTAAAAGAACAGGATTTCATATAGATTTTTTTTTTACTCGTAAAAAAATTACTGCAGATTTTAATGTATATTTCCCAGTACTATAGTCCATATGTTTACATAATATTGCTATCTGGGCATTGCAAGAGTTGCAATCAAATCAATTAAATATCTCAGGACATTAAAATGTCCATGCTATGGAGTATGTAAAGTGTTAAATGTAACAGATGTTTTCCTATGTAGCACATTAATCTATTATTTTTAAACATTTCTTCTGTAATTTTACAAAAGAAAAGAAAGAATGTTTTGCAGTTTATAATACAGCAGAGGTTTATATCAGTATATTATACTAATCCTTTATATTACAATGTAACAGGTATAGTATAAATTATGATAGACATTTATGATTTTTCAGTAGTTCAATCTCTAACAACTGGATTTCAATTTAACACTATAACTAATCAGTGGAATGTTACGAAAATTTGTATCTAGACTAATTCAGAAGTGTATTTTTTATTTATTTATTTATCAAATTTGAGAATTACTATTGGGAAAAATTAAAAGCTGCCCTTCATTTTTAATATGAAGAAAGCCTTCAGAGCAATAACTTCTAAAAAATCTATAAAGATGATACTAAATGTTATTCTAAATCAACTTTTAACAAAATTTGCCGCTTCTCCCCGAACTTTTGACGAAATTGGTGATTTTTCTTTGAATGATTGACAAAATGGATTTTTTTTTGGCAACCATTATTCGAAATTCGTGATGCATTTTATGCCCAAATTTTCAGATTTATGACCGATTTTTTTTTTTTAATTTTCGGAAATGACTGTTGTAATTCTTCAGACTTTTCGGAACAGAATCATCCCTGGTTCAGTGATTGCGATGAAATAAGATAACCACTATGTGCAATAAATTACTTTTCGTAGTTAAAGTGTTGAAATACAGGCATATTTTGATGTGGATTAAAATCATTTTTTGATTCTTTTTTTATTTAAATGAATAAAAAACGGACGAAATAAATTCATGAAAAATGAGAAATTAAAAATCGAAAGAAATGGCAAAAAAGCGATAATTTGAAGGAAAAAAAATCGAAAAAAAGCAGAAATTCAAAATTGATAAAAAAGCTTAAAACCGCAGATCTGCAGAAGAATCTCATGCCTGAATGTAACAGATATAGTTTCCATTATGTTAGACATTTATGATTTTTCAGTAGTCCAACCTCTAACAATTGGATTTCAATTTAGAGATGGCTCCTGAAATTGTTTCATTTTAAAATAATTAATAAGACTAAAAGTGATCAGAGGAATGTCATGAAAATTTGCATTTAGACTAATTCAGAAGTATATTTTTTATTTATTTATTTGTCAAATTTGAGAATTACTATTGGGAAAATGTAAAAGCAGCCATTTATTTTTAATATGAAGAAAGCTTTCAGAGCAATAATTTCTAAAAAATCTATAAAGATGACACTAAATGTTATTCTAAATCAACGGGTATCACATTTATTTTTCTAGTATTACTTTTAACAGAGTAACTAAAAAGTGGTTGTTATTTTTCATTTAATTAATTTTTTAAAAAAACAATCAGACTACCTGCTTTTCTAGACATTTACAACAAAATAAATGACAAAACAAAAAACAGACTTACTGGATTTTCAGGTATATCTAAGCTGATTTCTCCGACACAATTCAACTCTTTAAAATAATGGCTAAATTTTCTATTTATATTGCTAATGTGGAGTTGCAAAGGCTGGAGCCATTCTTTCTTCTTTTTCTGAATTACCTGCTTCAGTTTACTCACATTCTCTTGAAAATTATCAATTTTCTGCTGAATTGCCTCAATCTTTCTTTTTCTAGCATTATATTCATTGACAAGCTATAGATATTTAAAATATATATATATCAAAATGAAGAAAACTATTTAAAAAAATCATACAAAATTGTAGAAAGCATCAGAACAATTTAAAGCATTAATAAACATAAATTTAAAAAAAAAAAAAGTTTCCAAATGTTTTAAGTTTGTTACTTTAAAAATTTTGAAGAGGGAGGATAATTAACAATCTGTTACAATTTTCAGTGATTTGAAGTAATATAATTAGATAAGCAAATACAAAAGTTCTATCCACTTTTTTTAAAAACCTTTACTGGTTGATACAAAAATTGTGTTTAACAGTTTTGATTTTTCAAAAATAAATTTTTCTTTTCAGATTTTTTTTTTCTTTTTTGTTAGTAATAATAAATATGACCACATAAATCCATTAATTATATAATTAAATACTGATCATTCAATGCATCCAAAGAAATTGTTATGATAACTGAAAAAGATTTCTATATAAATCAATTATATCCGTCTATATATTAAAAAAGTTTTGATTTGGAAATGGACCAATGAAAATCTGCGTAGAGATTCCGGGTAGATCGGCATCCAATTTGAATGCTTAAGCATGGCCTTTCATCGTTAATATTAAAAAAACTGTTGCATACAAAAATATGAAAATCGGTGGTATTATAGAGAAATGTTTGATAAACAGGCTGATGTAGACAGTTTTCAAATCGAAGAATTATTTTAAGAGATATTTAATGCTAAAGTTGAACAAAATTGTTCCATTAAAAAAGTTTTATTGGAGCAAAAACTATACATGAGAATTTAATCATTTTTAGATAATTTTATACGTTATAAGTTCCCGGTGTGCAGATTGAATTTATTTTTATTATTTGACTCAATTTTTGAGGTTTTATTTCAATTTTAAATTCAAATTTTCAGCATTTCGAGAGATATTTTTTACAAATTTTAGAAAATGTTATTAATTTATACTGTTGCCAGTTGTATAAACAGCGCAAACAATATTGTTTACTTCAAATTAAAAATTTATTTACATGTGACTATTACAAACAGAAAAAAAAACTTTAAAATTAGAATTAAATGATTACATGTTAAAAGCAGGAAAATTACGTCAAAAGAACCATAGGCACAGATGTCATACACGCCCCACATTGGCGCAATTTTTTTCCGAGGCCAATTTGGCGAAAATATCAATAGTATAAACAACAACATCCGGGTTACCATATCAAGCAAAATAACGACACTTTAGAACCAGTTAAGTACCCGTTGCGTATATGAAATTGGCATCAGAAAAAAATTGCGCCAACATGGGTATATGACATCTATGCCGAACCATATTTAAACTTGAATTTTAAAAGAGAAACAAAATCTTAGAGATATTTTGAGATAATCTTTTCAACTATTATCGTGAATTCGAAGGCAGCGCTAATAATATTTCCTTCTAACAACAAAAGTATTTTCACGTGAATATTAATAAGAGAAATAAAACTTTGGTGTAAATTACATCAGATTTGAAATGATACATTTAAAATGAATTATTTAAAAGAACTATCTTATAGCGCTGTTAAAAAGTACCGGAAGACAATGACACTGTTTACTTAATTCATTTTACATTAGCTTATTTTCAAATGTTTAACTAATTTTTTTTAATTAAATACGAAAACAGCCATTGTATCTCTTAACAGCAGCAGATTTGGCCTTAAAAATCCCCAATCCAAGGAAAACGAATGGAAACCCGTTTACAGAAAGATCGCTACTTTTTTTTTTTAATTCAATATTTTTAAAGCCGATCAAATTAGCGTGCTTTTTGGATTTTGGTGTGTCTGAACGGGGGTTGGCGAGCGTAGCTCGTAGGGGGCAGAGCCCCCTAGTACATATATATATATATATATATTTAATCAACTAAGCTAAAAAATTAAGAAATGAATTCATTTTCACTGAGAGTTTGTCAATATGATCTTTGGCATGTAAGGAAAAAAAAAAAAAAGTCAATTCTAAGACCCAATTTCTCAAATACAATTATTAAAAAAACTATTCATGGGGAGGGAGGGGGGGGGGCGACTACATTGTTTACAGAGCTGAACAAAGGGAGAATGTAAAAACAGATAAAGAATTTGATTGAAATTATCAGAAAAGAAAAAAAAATTAATATTTTAAAAACAATTTGTTGCACTCTTTTAAAAGGTAGTCATAAGCATTATGCACATTAATATTTAACAGACTTAATTTATCATAAATAGTAAAAAAATGTAATACAGAAACATAAAATCAAGATACAGTAGAATGTCGATTATCCGAAATAATTGGAACCGACCCTCTTTTCGAAAATCGAAATTTTCAGATAATCGAGAATGTTTCAATTTTAATATTAAGGAGAAATATATGCAATATTTCTTATTATGGTAACAAATGCTTAATAAAAATAAAGCAATAGCAAAGTAGAAACAAGAGAAAATTACCTGAATTTTAATTTTGAAATTAAGTACCTTTTACATACATCACAAGGATTTGAAAAAATGTTTTGTTTGTCGCAGTTTCGATTGCCTTTTCTTAGAAGCTCTGTCACAGAGTTGCTCAGGTTAAATTCAAAGGGACTTTAAGAAAGAGGATCGAAAATATTTATATTGACTCATAGTTCACAAAAGAACCACTTGTACACAAGGAATATGATAGTAAAAAAAAAAAAAAAAAAAAAAAGCTTTCAAAATGGATTTTGCATACAAGAAATGTGATATTAAAAAAAAAAAGCTTTAACATGAATTTCGGTTAACCGAGAGTTTCAGTTAAAAGAGTTTCGGATAAAAGAGGTTCTACTGTACTACAATATATTATATTTTGCTGTTTCCTTTACTACAATCTTAACTTTAACCAACTGTTAAGAATTATTTACATGTTTTTCACAGTTATCAATGTTATAAAACATGGAACAATATAAAGTAATTTTTACTCTACAGATAATTTTTAACAGATCAAAAAGACTAAAAACAAAAGATTTAGAATTTTAATAATTTTATTTATAGCATATTTTTAATTTTTAGCCTAATTTAAAAACAATACTAGATAATGAGCACATTTTAAATTTTTACAATTTTAATAACGTTTTCAATTTCCTTTGAAATGTTTAATCTTGTTCAATGAAAATAACACAGAACTTGTTAAAAAGTATAGTAACTTTTAAATGGACAATTAGTTTTTTATCTTTACAGAATGGTTCAGAATCAACTCAAAAATGATTATTTAATAATGAGCTTATGAAAGATTTAATATTCAAATTAAAAAGAAAAGGAAAAAAAAGATTTAATAATTCTTAATGTTTGTTAACACAAAAGAAAATTTGTTTTAAGAATCTATTTACAATAGTCTATACTATTTAACTTAACCAATTTACTAGAAATAACAATAGAAATAATTCATAAAGCACATAAGATTAACATAAATTACAAATTAAAAATAAAATTATGAAACCTGAAATAATTTAAAATATATTTAAAAGAAGTTCATTTTATAAAAAGAATAGAAGAGAAAGAACATTTTTATATAATGAAAGATACCTTTTGTATTTATACTAAACTAATATTTAGAAATAACAACCAGTATCAAAAATATGCTAAGTGAATGATAATTTATGCCATTTTTAATAACATGAAGAATTCTTAAATTTTATAAATTATAGAACAAAATAAAAAGCATAATTTCTTATGACAAAACATTCACAAACTGCAAATATATATATTTTTTAATTTACAACCATTTCATAATAATAATAATAATCTCTCTATTCTAAAAAAAAGTAACTACCGCTGTCACCGCCGCCGCCGGTTTTGATTTTTTTGTGACCGGAGGTCTTTCTTCGTTAATATTAACAACAATAATGCATACAAAAATATGAAAATCGGTGGTTTTATACAGAAATGTTTGATAAACACGCTGATGCAGACAGTTTTGAAATCGAAGAATTATTTTAAGAGTTATTTAATGCTAAAGTTGGACAAAATCGTTCCACTAAAAAAGTTTTATAGCAGCAAAAACTATGCATGGCAGTGTAATCATTTTTAGATCATTTTATGCGTTAGAATTTGCCGGAGTGCAGATAGCATTAATTTTTTTTTTTTTGACTCATTTTTTCAGGTTTTATTTCTATTTTAAATTCAAATTTTCAGCATTTCTAGAGATATCTTTTACAGATTTCAGAAAATTGTACTAATTTAAACTGTTGCCAACTGTATAAAAAGCGCAAGCAATAATGTTTGCTTCAAATTAAAAATTTATTTACACGTGACTGTTATAAACAGGAAAAAAACTTTCAAATTAGAATTAAATAATTACGTATAAAAAGCAGGAACTTATTAAAAATTACGTCATAAAAAGTATACACGTGAATTTTAAAAGATAAAGGATATTGTAAAATAATAAATTCATTAACATGCGTTAGAAATCTTAGGAGAAATTACGTCATATTTACGTCACATTATAGTTATTACATAAAATGAACACAAAATAATATTGCAAAAAAGTTTAAATTTAGAAATTGCGCTAGACATTTATTTGATATTTTGAGAATTAATTTAAAATGTCTCATTTAAAAGAACTTTCTTTTCGCTTTGTTAAAAAATACCAGGAGACAAAGACTCTCTTTACTTAATTCCTTTTATATTAGCTTATTTTGAAATGTTGTTACACGTGTATACGTCATCAAGTTATTTTTATTTCGACGTTTTATTTGTGTTTTTATTAATGTTGTACGAATTTATTTGTTCTTTCGTTATTTAAAATAAAAATTATATCAATTTGTATAATTTGGCAAGTGGTTTGGCGATTTATATAATTTGGCGAAATGGGTCGACAGGATAATCAAGTAGTACCGCAGCGGATTTGGCGTTAAAATTCCCTAATCAAAGAGAAATGAATAGAAATTCGTTTATAGGGAGATCGCCACTGTTTTTTAAATTATAATTCAATCTTTCGAAATCTTTTTAAAGCCGATCAAATTAGCGTGCATTTAGAGTCTGCGGTGTCTGGACGGGGGTTGGCGAGCGTAGCTCGTAGGGGGCCGAGCCCCCTAGTAATACAAAAAAAAAAAAAACTTAAACAATAATTTAAAAATAACTTACAGGTTCATTATCTTCATTTAAATTCAACTGGGCTTGAATATGGTTGATCTTGTGTTCTATTTCATCCATAGTCATTCCAACAGGATTTGGTTGCTAACATTAAAAGGGAAAAAAATTAGAACTTCATACTCAGGATCATGAAAAGTACTTTAATTTTATTACATTTATAGACTATTAAACTTTTTGAGGGAATTAAAAAAAAATTAATAATCAAATCAAAAATTTTAAATATATATGTATAAATTTAACACATTGGCAGCAAACTACGACACAATTTGCAACAGCATTCAGGCCCTCGGTGCCAACAACGAGTCTTTGTATTTGCATATTCGATTAATGTTACCAAGTGGTGAAAAACAGATGGTTGTTTTTCAGTGCAAAACACAGAAGGGGAATCCAATTTGAGAGACTTCTTGAAGTTTCTCTCAGCACGTGAAGTGTGTCAAGTTAGTGTCGCCAGGTATCCTGATTTTCAGGGGCTCAGAGACCTGTCCCATGTAACCATTGCACGAGATGCCAAAAGTCAAGATTTTTCATGATGCACATATTGTTTTCTATTTATTTTAGTACCATGTTATTTGCTAGTCTGCATCGTGTGGAAGAATAAAATCTCTAAAGACAACTTGTCTATAATGGAAAATTTTTATAGTCCCTTCAAAAGGAATACTTTATAAATCTTCCTGCCAGGATGGAAACCTATCTAAAAGTAATTTTTGTAGTTCTTAGCAATTCTGTTTTCACGAGTTTAGTGTACTTTGTTCAGTAAATTTTGTGTAAATGGAACCTGTTTATAATGGAATTCGATTTTTAAAATAAAACTTTCACTGTCCCTACAACCGGAACAATAATACAATTACACCTGCTAAATTGAAATTTTGCCCTTATATCCCTAACGATTGCACTTTCAGAAGTTTCACTGAATAGAATATTGTGTTCATTTAGTATAATAAAACATGCGAAGATGGAATCGCAAGGGAAGAAAAAAAATTTAATTTTAAACACGTTTTTGTCTTAGCAGGTATTCCTACCATAGGGACAATGAAGTTTTTACATTTAAGACAGGGTTCTGTTATGGACAGGCTCTTTTTTCATAGGGCTTTCTGTATTTTTAAGTCCTCATTTAGAAGCCCTTGTCTCGATTTTTTTGTATCCCTGTACCACTTTTTGTGACAGTGCACCTGGCAACACTAGTCAGAGTCCTGACTAATTAGGTCCGTTGTCAGAGTTGCCAGGGCAAAGGGGAAAAAAGAGCTTGAAAGCAGTAGAAGAGAAGCAGAAGGATCATAAAGAATTGAAGAAAGTAGTATGTCTGTGTGTGTGTTTGGGGGTGGGGTGGAATGGGAGGGATCAACAGTCCTTCCCATACAGAAATATATATTTTATAAAAAATTCAATCACAGATGGATAATTGCTAGGAAATTGTGAAGCTAGTAAGGTGCTCAGAAAGAAATAAGCTGACCTGCTATAAAGAATAGCTGCAAGAAAGTAGAACAACTATCTATGGCCTTTTCTGTTAAATTGATATAAGATGATTAATTTCAGTGGACACTGTTTGTGATGACATCTCACGTATTCATTCGTTATGAGGAGTTCTATTGAAGAAGGAATATGTTCGATTAGGTAGAAAAAAAACATACTTCAATTTCCCCACAGGGTCTGGAATAGGAAGATAGCAAACAGTAAACTGTTTTGGCACATCTCCTGTAACTCCGATGTATTTGGAAATCAGCTGGGATGAAAATATCCTTCATTTGTCGAACGATCAAACAGGATTTTATAAGTGCAAGTGCGTTTATTTTTGTCGGGAATGTTACGAGTCAAGAAGTTGCATTATTTAGTATCTCATCTTATGATTAAGTTTTAGTCATAGCAGCAAAAGTGTATCATAATCGTATCATAAGTCACCGTCAGTATTGTCTAGCTACGAATAAATAGCTCTCTGGTCCCAAAGTCTCCAATGGTGAGGGCAACATTAAATTGTTTAAGTGTACATAATGTGTAAAAATATTTTTAATCGAGAAAAGTTGATTCATTATGTTTAAAGCTAAGATTGAATGTTTGATTTTATGTAAAAACAGCAGTCAATTGAAAATATTGTTTAAACACTGAGGTGGATACCTCAGCTGAGTAATGTTGATTTGTAATGATTCTTAATGATTTGTAATAATGAGCATGTTGTAAATAAAATATGAATTTAGCTAAAATTTAGTGTTTCTTGGTGCCTACCTGCACTTTATTCTTTTATTCTCCAAAAGAAGTTTAGAGTATAGTCTAAGCAGGATTCTAAAATTTAAAATAAGTTTCTTCTAAGAACAATTTAAATTTGAATGTTGAAGGACTTAAGTTTTATAAGAAAAGTTAATATTAATTTTAGTTTAGAATGTATGATGTGCAGTAGAATTTAAAATTATTTTGGGATACAAGGTAAGTATTTCAGAATAACAGGATTTAAAGTGGCATCTTTACTTATTTATTTTATTTTAATGGTGATGTTGTTGCCTACTAAATAATAACAAATAATGATAGTGATAAAATAATTAAATAAAACTTAACATTATTTTGAATGCCTAAAGTTTGCCCCATCTTTTAAAATCAGATCCAATGAAATTTATAACTAAATTTAAATATTCAAATTTTTTTTGTCTTACTATGTTGAGTAGTTAATTATTTGCTCAAAGTGTATAATTCAAGGGTGGATTAATTAAATGATTTATGTAAATTTACGGAACTGGTCAAGAGTTTAAAAAAATAATAATCTTTTGATACTTTCCTAGATTCTTTTAAGTAAGCAGGAAGGCTCATATATTCTCTATATCACATGTTTATTAAGAGAAAATTATTGTTGTGTGATATGGAAGTGTAGTAACTTAATTTTGTATTGTTTCATGCTTACTTTGAAGATTAAATTAAACTTTTTTTAGGTTAATCTTATTTAATAGATTGTTTTTTATGATATATATATATATATATATATATTTAGGTTTTAACTACAGATTTTGTCTTAATTTCACTGTAAATACTAACCCTTTCTCTATAAAAAAAAGGAGGGGGGGTGGGGGGGGGGTGCCAGTATTCCTCCTTTCTTTATTACAAGACAACTCAATGTCATTACAGGGAATTTAACAATTTTTCACTTTCAATCACAACCTTTTTAATGTTTGGTGTTCTGAACATTTCACATTAAGGCTCCACTGCACTGAAACTCCTTGATCGTAAAATCCCATGTTAGCCTATGGGAAAACTTTGAAGCGTGATGACTCATTACCTAATATAGTTATTAAAATACCATGTTCACCATCAGAAGTAGTCGTCAGATGTTGATGATGTGAGTTTTAAAAAACTATCTCTATAAATTTGAAGTACATAAAAAATCCCTATAAACTTTGAAATTTCCATTTTTATCATCTTCTTAAAAATACTTAAAATTTACGTAGACAATTTTTAAAAATGCACATCATCGGCATCCGACGTTTACTTTCTGATGGTGAAAACGGTACTTGAGTAATTATATTAGGTAATGAGTCAAAGCGCTTCAAAATTTTCCCATAGGTTATGGGATTTCACGATTGGGGATGGGGAGTTTCAGTGCAGCGGATCCTTAAGGGTGTAATTACCAACCACATCCCTTGTTTTGTTTCTTTTCTTGCTTTCCATTTTTCAACTGATGATTGTACAATTTGTGTCACAAAAAATAAGTGTCTTTTATTTTACCACCCCTCTCTCTCTACATATCAATATGATATTTCAGAGTCCTAAGTTGAGTACTGGGAACTTTCTGGAGGTTTAATATATTGATGTATGTTTATGGTCTCAGTCTATATTGTTTTTTTTTTTTTTTTTTAAGATTTAAAAAAAAAAAAAAAAAACAGTTCTTTCGTAATGGGCTCTACAATCAATCTGTGTAATTTTTAACATGTGTGGTTTGGTACAAAACTACTTTTATTGTTATCACTATCATAATCTTGAAACAGCATTGTTGCCAACATCACTAATGTTTGTTACCAACCTTCACTATAGCAACAGTTGTCTAATGTTGAATCTAAATTCAACATTAGATAACTGTTGCTGATTTTTTATTAGATATTTAGAGCAAGACATTTTTTCAGGTGATTTTTTTTTTCCCGTTTGTTTTATAATTTGTGTTTGTGCTCATTGCATTTTAGTGATTGGATTTCAATCTTTATACAAAATAGAATGCATTTCCTCTTATTATCCTCCTAAAAAATATTTTTTGGAAATACAGATTTGCAATTTAAATACAGACTACCATATTAAACTATTTATGAGATAGAGGTGCACAGAGCATTATTACAGTACCGGACCTCAAATCCGGAATCCTAAAATCCAGACGACCCAAAATCCGGAATGGAAAAAAGAAAACTGAAATTCCGCAATGATCTCGAATAAATATTTCGTAAAAACGTCCATAGATGGCGCTACGTGCGCGCGTAACACAGTGCGAGCCAAATTAGACTGAGCAATTTTATTTTATTGCAATGTTTTTCATTCATTAGTTTTAATCCAAATTTTCAAACAGAATTATCGTAGTTAGTGTGCACACATTTTAAATTCATTTTAAAAAGAAACCCTTTTCTTCATTTATATAGAAAATGTAAAAAGAATAAATAAATAACCACAAAAAAGAATTATTTTTAAAAAGGTTCGTAGAATATATTTATAATATTTATATGTAAAAATATTTTACAACGCCCTACCCTCACTTTTAATATGTTCAACAAATTTCATTTTTCGAAAAAATTCTGTTTGTAAGCACCGTACCAAAAAATTCTTTTCTGTAACGCAAAGAGAAAAAAAAATCTAATCAAAGTTCCTTTCTCCATAACAAAACAAGCTGTCCATCGAAAGCTAATGATCACATTCTGATAACGTTCACTTTCCACTTCACGCAGTTAAATAAACATGTTGAATAAGCAAAACAAACAGCGGATAGATATGTCGTTTTTCTTTACTTTCTTTTCATCTAGTGGCCTTTTTTTTTTTAGAAGTACCCTAGCTTTCTAATAACTTATCATAATTTAATAAAAATTTGTTACACAAGCTAATTCACTATTATTGTAACTTGCTGAAAATTTGAAAGAAATTCGTCAATTAGCCTAATTCGGTTCTCGCAAACAACGATGTATTTTCATTTTCTAAAAAATGTTTTTATGTTCCTAATAATGTGCAGACTTGTATAAAACCAAAAACTTTCTGCGCACATAAATATTGGGTCAAAAATTTTCTGCAAATTAATTTAATGTTTAATAAAATAACGTGTTATGCTATTTTGACGGTTTGAATTTTAAACAGTAGTTTCAAAATAATTACGAAAATATTATAATTAAATATAATAAATAATTTAATTAAATTTAAAATGCATTAATATTAATTACAGAATAATTATGTTGGCTAAAAAATTATAAAGCTAAAAATCCATGATAAGAAGGGGTGAATTCTTATCAGTTATTTTGTCAATGCATTTAGAAACAGCCCAATCCTTAATATTTTGACCTCTTCTCACAAAATGCAATAATGGACATTGCTTCTGAAACAATTGAATCACATTTGTAAGGAGAGGTCCATTCATAGGTATCATCATTAAAGAGACAGATGATTTTTTATTGCGGTACTTTGACGAAATTCTCATTTTTTCCACGATCATTTACCGAAATTTCCGGTTTTCTGCGACATTTGCGGTTTTTTCGCGATTCTTTGACGAAATTTCCGCTTTTTTTATCATATCCTTTGACGAAATTTGGATTTTTCGCGATCTTTTGACGAAATTCACGCTTTTTTTCGTGATCTTTTGACGAAATTCGCGTTTTTTCGCGATCCTTTAACGAAATTAATTTTTTTCGCGGTTCTTTGACGAAATTTGCATTTTTTCGCGATCTTTTGACAAAATTCGTGCTTTTTCCGGTATACTTTTGCGAAATTTGTTTTTTTTTGTGTATTTTTGGATGAAATTTGTTTTTTCCTCGATCCTTTGACGATATTCGCGTTTTTTCTGTGGCCTTTTGAGGAAATTCGTGTTTCTTCGTGTTTCTTTGACGAAACGCGCGCTGTTTCCACGACCCTTTTACGAAATTTGCGTTTCTTTCGCGATCCTTTAACGAAATTAGTTTTTTTCCGCGATTCTTTTACGAAATTTGCGTTTTTTTTCACGAACCTTTGACAAAATTCGCGCTTTTTCCGCTATGCTTTTACGAAATTCGTTTTTTATCCTGCGCTTCTTTGACGTAATTTGCATTTTTTCTGCGATTCTTTGATAAAAGAATATTTTTTTTCCCCACGATTCTTTAAAGAAATTCGCGTTTTTTCCCGCGGTCCTTTAATGAAATTTGCGTTTTTTCCGCGATGTTTTGACAAAAGTGGGTATTTTTTCTGCGAACGATTGACGGAATTGGTTTATTTTCGGCGACCATTTGTTGAAATCCGGAATATATTTCAGTGATATTTTTTATATCTGAATTTTTGGACTGACGGCCGATTTGTTTTAATTTTCGGGGCCGAATGCCTTAAATTTTCAGAAAATTCGGAACAGAATCACCCCTGTCAAACAATAAATAAATCGTACATAAAATTGGGGAACATTTTTAATTTTTCGGTATTAAAGAACAAAATTTACTTTTTTTTTCCCCCTAAGAAATTTTCCGCAAAGTTCCGAACTTTGCGGAAAATTTTCCGCGCACGGCGTGTGCGCGTGCGTCTATATTATACAACTCTGATAATGTGATGTGCAGGATTAAAAAAATTCTTATCCTTATTTTAAATTATTTTTTTTTTAATTTATGTTTATGTTTGTTTACTTATACGTCATATGGCAATCCGCGATATAGATTCCTAGGCCTAACTCGCGAGCAACAACGCATTTTCATTTTCTAAAAAATGCTTTAATATTTCTAAGCATATGCAGTAATAGTATTTTTTTTTTAACTTATTTTTATTTTGAATTACTTTTTGTAATTTGTATTTTTGGCTTTATTTACACTAAGCCTAACATGGCAATTCGCGGTATAGATTGCTTCGTGGCATGTAAAATTTTGCCAAGGGCATGTACTGTAACTGTTTATTTATTGTCTTGGTTGAGGACCTAAAATCCGGAAAATTCCGAAATCCGGAACGACCGCGGTCCCGACCAGTCCGGATTTGAGGTCCGGTACTGTATACTGATTGCTGTATTGATGGTTTATAGGCACGGAGCACACAGGGTTCTGTTGATATTATTGTCATTTTAACATTTTATGTGTGTAAAGTTCACAGAGTCCTGTTATAGTGATTATTGTGTTAATGATTTATGAGAAGCAAATCCAGGGTCCCATTACAACAATCCCTGTATTAACGATTTATGGTAATGATGCACACAGGGCCAGGGCCTCATTATTTTGACCACCATATTAACAATTTATAGGTGTGAAATGCACAGGTTCCAGTTGCAAAAATTGTCTTTTTAGGTTATCGCGGTTTTGTTTATTTTACTCAGAAGCTCCCCACTCCCACGTTAGATTAACATGGACAACACCAGGCGGGTCTGTTAAAAGAAAAAAAGCTATAAGAGCTATAAGCATCTTTTCTTTTTCTTTTTCTTTACTTAATATGGTAATATAAATGCATTGGTAATAGTAAATTTAAAGACATAATAATAGTAAACATAAAGATATGTACTAATAAACAGCAATACAAGAAAAGGTTAATGATGATTATTTAATGCAAATAAATCCAATGATCTTTTAAATTATCTATTTACATAATACACTATGGTGACGATACCAGATCGTGCTCATCCTCGGGAAAGAAAAAAACATCGTTGCCATGCTATGCTTAAGCATTCCGATGCTGTATTATAAGTCGAACAATTGCCTTATTTAATCTACGTTGTATGACATCTATTCTTCTACATTTTCTCTAAAACCTTCAAAAACTATACAATTATAATGTTTTAAGTTCTAAATTAAAAATAACTAGCTCCCAACAACAGATTATCGATATAAACAAATGAACACAGTTTCCATTTAGACACAAATTCCAAATCTAGAAACTAGGGATGTAACGAATATTGGGCCACTATTCAGTATTCGGCCTATTTGGCCCTTTTGCCGAATATTGAACATATATTCAGACAAATACCTGTAGCCGAATATAATTAGATATTTTTTTTAATAGTTGCATATTTGGCCGAATATTCTAAGATATTTGGTTAAATAAGTTCCAGAAAATCAAAACAAAATGTGATTTTAAATATTTTCAAAAAATAATATTAAAAAATTATATCTAAATACATTAATTATTATAAGAAAAAGAAATCCTAACACTTACTCAAATTTAAAGCTTCATGACAACTTATAAATAACTGTATATAATGATATTGCATAAACTTCAGGAGGGATCTAATTGTGAAATATGGGGTGGAAGAAGTATTATGAGGGGCTTGTTAATTTTGAGAGAAAGAGAAAAGTATATTTTGGTAGCAGAAAAGAATAATTACATTTTAACAGAATGAATAATTATATTTTAAGAAAACAACCTTTTTCTTTACATAAAGAATGTAAATTTACTAAGTTTGAGTTGAATGAGAAAGGATATAAAAAGACAGAGGACACATGCAAGTTCTTATTTTTGGGGATGAAATGATTTTACTAAAATAAAAAAAGTTTCATTTTTACAGAGGTAATGAGTTTCTATTTTAATGAAATATATATAAATCACTAGAACTACCTATGGATTAAATAAAAAATTATGAATTAAATTATTATTTACATTTTTGAAAGTCATATGTTATCTTATTGGCATCAAAGTATTTAAAATATTACAAAAAATACATTCAGCTGTTATGATTTTTGACTACTCAAACAAAAAATTAATTTCAATTAGACCTTAATTTAATTTTTGATTTTAAAATTGAAGAAAAAATAAACAATTAAAATAACTTTTTTAAAAGTCACTATTCAGCCGCCGAATATTCAGTATTCGGCCTAAAACTTGGCCGAATATTTGGTATTTGGCCAAATCACTATTCGTTACATCCCTACTAGAAACAAATGAACGACTGTTTGAGTGATTCATTAATTCCATAAAATATCCTAGTGTGCTTTTACAAATTTATTTTGGAATCTGTTTTTCATTTTTACATACGACTCATTTTTTTTGTGAAATAAACAAGAGAGCCATGCGTCAACTACGTTTTATTTCAACTTTGTTTTGGTGCCATCCATTGGCAATCAATATAAATGAAAGAATTTTTGAGTGAATAGTTTTTTGTTAAAAAAAATATGCAGGATGTAATGATGTAATTCAAGATCATTTTTTATATGTTTCTGTTATATAATTTTAAAATTTCGTTCAATATAAATAAAATGAATAGCTTTATTATTATGATTTCTTTGATAGAATTTAAATTTAGCTTAACTTTAGTTATTTAGTTTTATTAATTTTTAAGAGGTTACTATTTATCCGCTTATTTTTTTAAATTTTGTTTATGTTATAAATAAAATCATTAATTCTATATAACATCCGATTGTGCTTTTAAAATTTTATTTTGAAATGTGTTTTTCACTTTTACACATGACTCATGTTTTTGTGAAATAAACAAGACAGCTATTCCATGCGTCAACTACATTTTATTTCAACTTTGTTTTGGCGCCATCTATTGGCAATCAATATAAATGAAGGAAATTTATTAAAATTGTAGAATTTTTTTTTTTTTTTTTTTTTTTTTTTTTTTTAATGCAGGACATAATTATGTAATTCAAGATCATTTTTTAATGTTTCATAATATAATTTTTAAATTTCTCTCAATATAAATGAAATGAATAGTTTTATTATTATGATTTCTTTGACAGAATTTAAATTTAGTTTTATTAATTTTAAAGAGGTTAACATTTATAAGCTTATTTTTTAAAATTTTGTATACATTATAAATAAAATGAGGTTGTTTTTGTTTTTTCAGGTGTAATTGAAATATAAGATGTTATCAGTATTGCATTAGTATGACTGAAAATTACTTTTTCACATTCTCTTATCAAATTACAATTTTGTTTTCTCTCCAAAGTTATGACCAAATATTACTATGTTAAAAATCGAAATTTTATCTGCATTGATGCAATTAACATATGCAGTACATGGTATTGTATATTCCTTACATTTTAATTACATTTGATAAGAAATATAAATTTTATTTACAATGCAAGCAAATTTCAAGTGGATATAAGCTAAGCTATTAAAAATTGATAAAATTAAATTGAAATTTTACGAAAGAAATAATAATTTTGGTTTTTATTTATATGAATGAATTTTTAAAGTAAAACTGAAGTTTATAAAAAAATTGATCTTGAATTAAATCAATGCGTCCTGCATATTTTCTACTAGTTGATCTGTCTGACGTTGCCTGGGCCCGTGATGAATGACCCATTTGTTGAACTCCATTTTGTTGACTTTATATTTTTTAATTCAAAAATCACGAAAAAATATTGATTTGAAAGTATATACTATTCAGTGTTTTATTTTTTGTGTAATTTTATTTTTGGATTCTATGCGTACTGAAAGCGAGCGAAACTCATAGAAGCAGCCAGGCTTTTATTGATTTTGTTGAAATTTTCACACATTTTATTTTGTAAAAAGTATTTCTATCCGCCCAAACGTTTCAAAATTTTTCTAGGTGATGTAAATCTGGTCTATTGCGATGCTCTAAAACAACTGTACTAGAGTGCAGACGTTTAGTTACTTTTAGCATAGACAAAACAATGTGCACATGCTTTCCTTGCTGGAGATCAAATGGATGACTCTACTCAACTAATTATTAAAATTTTAAAATTCTAAAACTCAGGTGCATTAAGAGAAGCCTTCGACTTTCTAAACAAAAAATTTCAGCCTTGTATGTGCCGTAGATTTCGCTAGCCGACACAGACACAGACAGACAGACTAAGCAAAACTTTCTTTTATTAATATAGATAAAAAAACTACAATTTTAACAAAAAGTTCATTCGTTTATATTAACTGCCGATAGGTGGCGCCAAATCCATATTTAGTAACGAAACATAAAGCTTCATTAATTGACAAGTAAAACGGCTGCCTTGATCCACTCCTAATAGAAAGCGTTTTGTTTAACCATTCATTATTGAGATTTATTCATTTTTATAAAAATAATATATTTTAAAGTAAAAAAACTTGAACACATTGAATATTTAATTTTAGTGTTTTGTGAAATCTTCAGAAATTATTTCCCTTTGCTAATTATTATTATTGTTGCAATAAATACTGCTGTTTGTTTTGTGAAATTGTTGGACTATTTCAGAAATTGAATATTAGGTAAAAGAAAAAAATATATCTTCATCACTTGTATTTGTAAAAATCATTTGTCATTTTTAAAATGTACTTTTCTACAATACAAATAAATTCAATAATAAAATCTTCATTCAACATTCCGTCATTTTTTATGGGGGTTACATACTAGTGATTATATATACAGTGTGTTTCAGTAGCACAATTACAAACTTTAAGAGATGATAGAACATACAACAGCAAACAATTTTTGAATAGGAAACAAAGATCTGTTTATTTAGTTAAAAATATTCAGACTTGGACCAATTTTTTTGTTCATAACAATAATGAAAATATTTTAACAAAATTTTTAATAAATTTTATATTTGAATTGCATTAGTATTGACATATCAACACAATAACTTGTTTATATTGACATTGTTTGAAATGTAACGATATCATGAGAAGTGGTAGTAGTTAACAACCTCATCGAAATAATGTTGAGCAAGAATATTTTGGAATGTAGTTGACATAGCATACGGCGTCACTACGCAAATGACAGTGCACTCTTATAACATATTTTGTGATCTCATCGCATTTCACACAAAAGTAGGTAAATCCATTGCAAATAAAATATCTTCATCTTGAGCCGTACGAGAGAAAAATTTCATTTTCATGCTGGATATCAAGCTACCAACAACTACAAAATTAAAAGACTAATATTGCTTCAACTTATTTAAACTGCTTATAGGCATTTTGAGTAATATTATCAAAGTTTTATATACCTAAATAGTTGTTTTCAAAACAGCTGCATCTATTATTATGATTATTAACTATTTATCGCCATGGGATTCTGACTGTTTAAGGTTTTACTCCAGAATAAATAAAAATGTTTTATAAGAAAGGAATGTACTAAAAAGCCATTAAAATAAATTTTAAAAATTTCTTAATAATAAATTTTCATGATTTTCTGAATTAAATTTATTAAGTAAAGGTATATTTTTCAAGAAAAGAATATACAATTTTAATCTTCAAACAGATATCTTAGATTTCTTCCTTTTAATCATCATTTAAATTTAAACTAGTTGGATGTGCCAATCCTAAAACTTTCTTCTATCTTATACATCTTAATATTTCAAAAACTAGTTACACATGTTAATACTTCAATATTATACCAACTTTGATTTTCATCTTAAATGTTTGCTTCAGTCAGTTAAATGGACTAAAAAGAGTTAATCTATGATATTTGTTAAAATTAATAGTTTTTCCTTATTATGTTGTTATCAGCTGTTTGCGAATAGCCGGCTTAGCAGGAAGTGAATTCCTGCCGCTGCACGAGCCGCCGATGGACAATAGAACTACGAAAAATCAAGAAAGTATACAAAAATTGCTGTCACAGAGCCCCTTTACCGTGCAAAATTTCCAAATTCAAGGAGGACCTGTTGGCCAAAGCCAAAAACATGCACAAAAAATTTGGTTCAATTGTATGCATAATTTTATACACTTTTCGACAGTACAATAAAGAAAATGGCACAAACATTACTATTGCAGCGCCTTCTTCCGGCAGATTTTTTTTTCAAATTCAGAGAGGACTTGCTTACCATAGCCAGAAACATACACAAAAAATGTGGTTCAATTCTATGCATAACTTCATACACTTTTCGATGGTATGAAAATGACACAGAGATCTCAATTATAGCGCCCCTTCCAGCGGAATTTTTCCAAATTCAGGGAGAACCTTCATGCTATGACCAAAAACAAACACAAAAAATTTGGTTCAATTCTATGCTTAACTTCATACACTTTTCGATGGTACAATATTCAAAATGGCAAAAAAATCGCTATTACAGCACCCCATTCCGGCCGATTTTTTCCAAATTAAGGGAGGGCCTGCTTGCTACAGCCAAAATTTAAAAAATATATATTAGTTCAATTCTATGCATAACTTCATACACTTTTTGATGGTACAATATTTAAAATCGCATTATAGCACACCCTACCGGCGAATTTTTTCCAAATTCAGGGAGGACCTGCTTGCCATACCCAAAAACTTAAAATAAAAATTTGGTTCAATTCTATGCATAACTTCATACGCTTTTTGATGGTATAATATTCAAAATCGCACAAAAATTGCTATTACAGCACCCCCTACTGGCAAATTTTTTCCAAATTCAGGAAGGACCTGCTTGCCATAGCCAAAAGCATAAAATAAAAATTTGGCTCAATTCTATGCATAACTTCATACACTTTTTGATGCTACAATAATAAAATTGCACAAAAATCGCTATTACAGGGCCCTCTTCCGGCTGATTTTTTCCAAATTAAGGAAGGATATTTATATGATACTTGCTATAGCCATAAACTTTTACAAAAAATTAGTTCAATTCTATGCATAACTTCATATACTTTTCGATGGTACAATATCGAAAATCGCACAAAAATCGTTATTACAGCACCCCCTACTGGCAATTTTTTTCCAAATTCAGGGAGGACCTGCTTGCTATACCCAAAAACTTAAAATAAAAATTTGGTTCAAACCTATGCATAACTTCATACACTTTTTGATGGTACAATATTCAAAATCGCACAAAAATCACTATTACAGCGCCCCCTACCAGCGAATTTTTTCCAAACTCAGGGAGGACCTGCTTGCCATAGCCAAAAACTTAAAATAAAAATTTGGTTCAATTCTATGCATAACTTGATACACTTTTTGATGGCACAATAGCGACAGACACACAGGCAGACAGACATTTTCTATAAACATGTTTTTTGGGATCTCTGACCCCTAAAACCTGTAAAACCTTTCTTCTATTGAAGATAGAAGAAAGTAAAATACCAGTTTCAATTTGATAAAATAACCAAATATTTCAAAAACAAGATAAATGCTGGTTTTGTTTAAAAGCACTATAATGACACTTCAAATATAGAAAGCAATTTTTTATAATTTCATTACAAGTGTCCATCTGTATTCTATGCATGATTCTAATTTTAAATGTGGCAATAAAAGTCATTACTTTGAAAAAGTTATTGGATCTATTCTTGAAAAAATGTACTGTTGTTTAAATATTTATTTTCATTAATTCCAATTTATCAAAAATGCTGAAAATGTATTAGTATAAAAATAAAATATGACAATACATGTAAATAAGGACATGCATATTAGTATAAAAATAAAATATGACAATACATGCACATAAGGACATGCACAATATTAAGTAGAACATGAAGTGACAAAAATAAATTGTTATATGAACAAATACACCTTCCTTTAGAGTGGATATTTAAATATTTAATAACAAAGGCCAAAAAAGATGATCATAAATTACATAGACTTATGAAACATGCTAAAACATCAATAATGCTCAAGAGATTAATTACTCCATTAAATAAAGTTCTGGATTAACAATAAATGAAAAATAGTGATTTTAATTTATGTTATATCATGATATAATGAATTTAAACTGTTATTTAAATTTATCCATATGTAGATGAATTGCTGGTATTTTTGATGGCAAGTATTAAATTATAATGAATAGCAACATTTAAGAAGCTTGGAAGTTTCAGGACCACTCAAGAACTCTGTGTTTGAACCTTAATTTTATGGAAAAGCCCTCTCATGTCTGATAGATGAAATAAGAAAATATTTATCTTCACATATTGGTCAAAACTATGAAGGCTACTTTTAGCAACTGTGGATACATCAATAAAAAAGATAAAATAGTATCCCTTATTTTACTTCAAAAGCACATAAAAAATTTAAGATTATACAAATTTAAAACATCTTTGATAAATAATTTAAAAGGTAAATAGTTAAATCTTTCTAAATATTTTCGTTAATTATAAACATCAGAGAAAAAAACCTTTTTAAAACATAATATAAAATTAACTAGTAAATAAAAATATATCACTTTTCATTCATTAAATAATCTCTCTATTTTAAAACATATATTGATGTGAAATGATAGTAAAACCACTGATAATAAAAAACAGTTTCAAAAATTAATTTTTTTAATTCATTGTTGAAGTAAACTCAGCAAATCTAACCCTTTTAATAGACTCACAATAAATTAGAAAATGTCTGAATTCAATATGAAATATAACTATTATGTCTAAATATTACATTAAAATATTTTATTAAATTTGTTAAAAGTTAATAGATAATTAAACATTTGTTAATTGATTAGTACTTTTTAACAAAACAAATTTAACCCTCCGAGCGTCTTGAGGGCTTTCCTGCATTTTCATAAAAATGCTTGTAAAAATAATTATAATGTAAATTTTCTTCCTCTGTTTGTTTCTAAAATACACTTCATACCCCTTTATTTGATATTACATTTTAAAATACAATTCTGTTTAAAATGTTTTTTTCTACAACAGATTTAATTTGTTGTTGGGAAAGGGAAAAATATGTCCAAACCGCTCAGAGGGTTAAAGAAATAAGGAATAAATAAGTGAGAAAAAGCTTACAGAGCCTTGCCAATATTTATTATATTCTTCCTGATAAACAAAAGAAAAATTAAGTAAACAAACAGAAGATTAGAAATTCACACATATAGGAAAAAATAATGTAAAAAATCATAATTAGAATATTAAAAAACGAGATGCAAAACTTAATAACACATTAAAAAAAAAAAAATAGCAAGCAAGCTATTCTCAAGGTTCATACAGACTTCATATGAAAAAAAAAAAATCCAAGGAGTTCAGAAAAATTCTAAGGAGTACAAGAATTTTAAAAGACTTACCATATTTTTTCATGTATATCATATCCTCATGTAAGGCAACCACCCACCCTAATTTTTAATACCTCATCTACAGGTAAAACAGATTTTATTCTATTAAAATCTACTAGATAGCACTAAAAATGCACATTATTTACAACATATTGCTTATTGGTTTTGTAAATTTGAGTACAAAATTGCCAGCAAACTATTTTATGCAGTGACCAATAGTCATACGTACTGACAGATCATGTGCACTTAGATTTTAAAAGTAAATTTTGAAGGAAAAAACACATGGCATATAAAAAAAAATACAGTAAGTTTAATCGCTTAAACTTAACCTTTTTAAACATGAGCAAATTTTTATTTTACTTCCTTTAAAGATTATTCTCTTTCATGCCATACATGCTTCAGAAAGAGGCTAACACAAGCAGTATGATTTATCACGTAAAACATAAGTTTCCATTTACTACTCTTATATACTTCAATTAAATCATTGATCAAAGCTAAACTTTGCTTAACCATAATTTAAGGAGTTTTTAAGAAGTACTTTCTTTGTAAAAAGAGTTCTAAGTACTCCTTGTAATTTTTTTCATTTTTAAGGGGTTTAAGCAGTCTGTATGAACCCTGTATTCTACAGTAAATTGCTTTTATTCAGCTAAAGATTATTAAAGTTAACTGAAAAAAATAAATATATTAAAATAAAGTTCAAGCACAATAATGTTGAAAATACAGTCCAAGATCCATTTGAAAACACCATATACCACAATTATTAATATTAAAAATATGCATGCATATTTTGCAGATAAAACTAAAAAGTCATTTTGTAAAAAAATATAATATTTGATAACTAAAAACACATTCTAGGAAGTTATTTTTAAATATGATTGTAATAAATAATTGTAATACAATTTAAATATTTATTATAGCAATATTGAGTAAAATGTAATCAAGAAGGCACATTTGAAGCTTAATTTCTTCATACATCATAATTTAAATTTGAATAAATGTGAATTCCTATTTATTAAATCTAGTTTGATAAAGTGCACCCAACATTTTACTAATATCATTTTACTCAGGCAAAATTAAAAAACTGGACTGTTTTAGTTTCTGAAGCTATTTGCCTAATGCAAATCAGTTAAATACATAATATTTAAAAGGACTGGTAATTACCAATTGCTAGGCTACAAAAAGAGGGAAGGTAATTAAATTTATTTAAATTAATACACATAAATGAAATATTTTATAAAAATTTTCAGACTTTTAAATGGTTAATTTTGCACTAAAACTGAGATATTTATTTAATTACAAAAAAATACCATATTTATTCGCATATTTTTCATACTTTTTTTTGTCTTTTTTTTCAGTAGCAAAAATAGGGATTGCAAAAGATATACAAGTTATTTCCCTTAAATAATTATTATAATAATTTTTCTGAGGGGCGAAAAGTTGGAGAAAGAAAGATGAACATAATACTTTATAAAATAATTAATATTAACTATTAAATGTTAAAATAAAAAACTACTTTGCATGTCTGTAACCGAAGCAATTTACATAATATAGCACAAAAATCATTTGGTATTTTCTAAAAACATTTTTCTTTGAAAGTTCTATCTGTAATTAAGGGTACATTATATTCCTAATTTTTTTAAAACATTATGAATTACAATGCATGAGCAATCTAAGCAAATTCAGGTAAATTTAAGGCAATTTCTCAAATGCAAAAGGGCTATTTTCTGACATATTCTTTAATTCATTTTTGTTTGGAAAAGCATGAAATTGGCAAGTGTTATTAATTGGAAACTATGTAATTGAAAGACGTTTTCCATCTTTTGGTAAACATAAAAAATCGTTCAAAAAATACTGTCAAAGCAGGTGCTTTGAACCGAATTTCCAACACGAGAAAGGTGAAAAACTGGTCGCCATGTGACCCAAAATCGTTTATAACTTGATAAGTAATTTATCAAAGAATGGACACTTATTTCGATTTCAAATTGCTTCAATAATCAGCCCTGCCAATTTTATGCCTTTAAGTTTAAAAAATGAGTCAGTGAATGTGTCAAAGTTTCACGTTGCTCAGCAAGGATATATCGAATTATTAATTTTATGCTGAATGATACATTTTATGATGTAGTATTATTGATTAGAAAATTTTTCTCTTCAACAGCTCCAAATTGCGGATGGAAAGAAAGAAAGAAAGGAAAAAAAAAAGAGGAAACAAGTTAAGAATTTTGCTTCTTTTGACACACAGAAACAAATTAAAACCTAATTTTAAAACACTTTGTGAAATGAATACTCTCAGGCAACATACAATTAGATTAAATTAATATGCAATTCCATTTAATTAACTAAAATTATCTCATCGTTCATGAAAAAATTATGTAATGCTGAAATAAGTATGGTGTGTTCAAAATATGCTGGGGGCATAAATTATGTGAGTATGCAACTGTCCTTTCAAATTTACAAAAAAATACTTTTCCTTGCGAGTTCTACCTCTAATTAAGGGTACTTAATACAATAGACTTCCTCAAATCCGCACAGCTTGGAACCAGAGGTAATGTGGATTTTAGAATTTTGCGGGTTTCTGGTCATTGCTTCATTTACATTTTTTAAACAGTAATTTGAATGTAATAATGCAATCAAAATTATAATGAATGCTTATAATATAGTAAAATATTAAAATAATTAAGTAATAAACTAAAATGATAAAAAGTAAGATCATTTTTAAAATGATTAAATTATTAAAAGTAAAGGTCAAGTAAATAATTAATAATGTATAATTAAATATGCATAATAAAGATGAAATACATTTTCCTTGAATTATTCAATGAAACTTTCCTCATAAAGATACCCTATTAATTCACATCAAAATGCTAAACTAAAGAAGTTTTATTTCAAGTTTAGCTAATCTTACTAACCAAAAGAGCTTGATTAATACATAAATATATTTGGTAAAAAGATTGTGATTACCAAAAATATCAGCAATATCTCGATTTTTTTTTTTCAGAAATAAATTTATACTTTCTTTATGATAAACAATGAGTTCAGGCGTATTATTGAGAATTACATATTAAAATACATACGGTATGATATAAAACTAAAAAATTCTGTAATTTGGCCTCTGCATCTGAACTGAAAGTTTCATTGTTTACATCTGCGATGATATGCAAATTTTAGGTGTTTGCAGATTTGAGGGAGCCTACTGTATTCCTGAGTTTCTGTAAATATTATGAATTTAAGCATGTACAATCTAAGCAAAGTCAGGTAAAATTAACATAGAATGATTAATTTTCTACTGAATGATACATTTCATGATGTAGCATTATTGGTTAGAAATTTTTCTCTCCACCTGCTGCAAGAATGCAGATAGAAAGAAAAAAAAAATACCAGGAAACAAAATAGCAAATTTTCATCTTTTTGACACACAGAACTGTTTCTACACACAGAAATTGAAGTTTAGTTTTAAAACAGTTTGTGAAATGAATCTCTCGGGCCAAATGCAATTATTAGAATTAATTAATATGTAATCCTATTCCATTGACTAAAATTTCATCACATGCAAAAACTATGTGAATCATTGTTTTTTACTGAAATTTCTTCTCAAAAGCAGTGGGTGTGTAAATTATGCAGAGGTATAAATTATGTGAGTAATTACAGCACTAAAATCAACATACTAAGGAATGGCGATGGGGTCGCCATTCTCTGTCACTATTGCTGAGTTAGTAATGCAGTTTATAGAGAATAAAATTATTGGTAAATCAGGACCAACCATTAAGCTTTGGCAACTATATGTTGATGATGTTTTTGTAATTTCTGAAGATCCAATTTTCATTTAATTCTACAAAAAGCTAACTCAATCTGTCCGGCAATACAATTCACCATTGAACAAGAAGTTGATAATTGTTTACACTTTTTCGATATCCATATTAAAAGAAGCGATGACACCATGCATCAAAGTATCTTCACCTCTGTATACCAAAAAGACACCTCTTCTGGACAATATCTGAACTTCATATCAGAATGCCTCATTTACCATAAAATTGCTGTAATTAAAACTTTGCTAATTAGAGCCCTTCGCTATTGCAGTAATTAAGAACTATTCGAGATTGAAAAGAAAAAGATTTTTAATGATTTGAAGGATAATGGGTATCTTCAAGATGGTGTAACAGAATTTTTTATGAAATTATGCATGGCTATACAGTGACGCCTCCACCTTTTCAATACTATCAAACAATTCATATCCATACCATATTAGAGAAACCTACCAGAGAAATACTCGCATCTTTTTAAACCTTATAATATATTTTCATCATTTATCTCACAGAAATCTTTACAAGGCTCCCTCTGTAATTTTAAATACAAGTACCTCAGTTCTCAAAGGAAAGGAATAATATATGGAATCCCATGTAAACAGTGTGATGCAATATATATTGGAGAGACTAGCCGTACCTTGGAGATATAATTAAAAGAACAAAGAAAAAGAGTTTAATTCAAGAAATTTAAACTCTAAAATTGTAGTCCCCGCCATAGGAACAGATCATTTTCCAGATTTTGAGATGGCCAAGGTCATGAAATCAAATTGCAACATATACAAAAGCTGTATTTACCTGGAGGCATGGTTTACTAGAACGGCCAAATACCCACTCAATGAAGCTAGTTCCCTCCCACCAGAATATACCATCTTAACCTAACTCAATTACCCATCTCCATGTTTAATTGTTTCTGGTACATGCTCTCAACTGCAAGTTGAATTATGTTAGTATGTATGATTTTGTGTTTATTTACATTAATCAAGAGGATCTTTGAATAAGTTCAAAACATTTAATGTTTTGTTTTTTAAATGATTTTTATGTGTTTTTTTAACTAATTAATTAAATTGTCTGTATTTTTGCAATTGTTTTTAATTAATTATGAACAAACATAATATCTTTTTTCACTTTAGATTCTAAGGAAAGTAAATCACAGTCAAGCCTGGTTAAGACGCTCACAGTTAATACATGATACTGCTTAATATGGGGATTTTTTTCCGATCATTTGACCATCGCCCATAAAGCTCATGCAAAAATATCACGTTTAATACACGAACAGTTATTACATGATCTCGCTTAATACGCAATAAATTTTCGGTTCTTTGAAGAAAAAAATCACACTTAAGACACGAATCCATTGATCAAGATGCAAATTCCTTCTCTCTTCTCGAGTGTTGCTCGTTTAGCAGATTTTTTTTTTTATTCAGATAAAAAACACTGTTTCCAAAAATTATTATTCACTTTATTTAATAGCAGATGAATTAAGGTGAAAATTACTATCAGAAATAGCGATAGCTATTTGAATAAAACAAAACCTTACTAAATACACAAAACTGCAATTCTTTTTTGAATTCTTCTTTCCCCCTAACATTCTTTGTCTTTTGCTTCGTGTTTGTTTTTACTGCAATAGAGAGATATAAACGAATTCGGGTTACTCAGATACGCCATAAAAATTATTATGACCAGAAATGATCATACCTATTGTTAGTGAAGTTTTAAATGAACGTTATATCACTACTATGCTTTATAATGCATATTATAGGCAACAAAAAAATGAAACTCATAAAGATTAAACAAATACGACTGTGGTTGGATAAATCTTTTATGTTTTCTATATTTCTTTACTTTTTTTATGCTAACAGTATTTTTTACACAAAGATTAATAAGAATAGTTTTTTCCTTATATTAAAAAGAAGGACAGATTATAATGGTACTCATTATTACAAATACTAAATACGATTTTAAAAACTGGGTTGTGCTGCAAAAATTTAATTTTTCTTTTCTTTCTGTTGAAAAAATTAGTCCAGCAAAAATCACTTATATTGTTTTATTTTTGGTTGCAACATATTAATTGACAATCAAGCCGTTAAAGTGGAATACAATGAACTTTTAATTTATATGTACATAAAAGACACAATTTTCGACCACAAACATAAAAATGAAAACTTTAAAGTTCATTGAGAAGATTAAATGTGTAAATAAGGCCAGCTCCTGCAACATTATACAAATCATGTTTAATATGTGGCTTTTGTCCACTATCTTGAAATGTCCCTTAATCGGGTTTGACTGCATTTAGCATATGAAACCACAATTTTAATGTATTTTACACACAGTTAAAGAACTGACACTGAAAGAGACTCATACACATATCAATTACAGGCATAAAAAGTCAATATTTTAAGTAAATAATTCCTTTCCAGTTATTTTCCTATTTGAAATTTTGAAAATAAAACCGCCTCACTAGTATTTTTTCCTTATTCTGTTTATGGATCATAGCAAAAACATAATGACACAATTTTTCTGATCAAGATTTTAACTTTGTGAGCCACATTTGTAAGCCTATTTTATGTATAAAATTAAAAGAGCTTATTCATGGTTAGCTTGTTCTAGTGTTAGTGAAACCCTCTCTCCTACCCACAATGTTTTTTTTTACTCCTTTAAAAGAGAGAAAAAACAGAGTACCAACAGATAAACTCTGTTAGAATACTAACAGAGAAAAAAAGAGTAGTAATAGAAATGATTATTTCACACAGATAATTTGCCATCTTATATGCAAATGCTGTCCTAACATGGTATTACATTTTTCGTTTTAAAAATAAGTTAAGTATTTTGTTCATGTTATCTTTTAAGAAAAAATAGGATCAACAATATCATTTAAATGTGGAACATTGTAATAATATTTTGGAAAATACAGGAAATATAATAATTATAGGAAAGATAGGCGTACTGTAAATTAGAAATAACGATCCAAAGCAAATACAGTTTCAAATAAAAAAAATTTTTACACATATTCAATAGTGAAACAAATTTTTTCTATTTTATTTTTATTTTTTCAGGGAATAAGTTTAAAAAACTAAAGAGAATAGCATCCTAATATTTATCAATTATAACTTATGGTAATCAAATACGCACAAGCATTTTTCTCAAACAGCAGTCAAAAAAAAAAAAAAAAAGATTACTCACAATTTGTATTTTCACTTTTACAAGAAAATAGGCTAGTGGATGATTGCGCCACTTACTTCCATTTCCTCATCACTATCACTATTTGTTGAAGTATTCTGAGGCAATGGTTCCATGGTTCCTTCTATCTCTTCATCTTCTACCTGTAGCCAGGAAGGATTATTTTCACTTTTACCATGGTAGAAGTGAGACTATTCACTCCACGGTATAAGTGAGAATATACTTCAACAAAAAGAACAGGGAACTAACACATAACAACAGAAAGTTTGACTGAAAAGCAAGTTACATATGGTTGCCTTTGTTATATAGCATCATTATTATTGCTTTCTATAGTAAGATCTGATGTATCCACATTCATCAGCATTTTGTTGCAAGTTATAATTATTTTAGTATGACTGCAATAAATAAACATAAAATAAAAAGATAAAACAAATAAACAAAGCAGGAATTTTACAAGCATGCACAAGTTAATTCAAAATCAACTACTGAATGAGAAAAATGCTCATGCATAATTTCATGCATAGAAAAACTTACATACTTAAATAAGTAGTGATCAACAAAAAGTTAAACTAAAAAGAAAGCTACCACATATATTTGCAAGATATTTTTATTTATTTATTTACTTTCTCAGCAACTGATTCTTGAACTAATGATATTTTAAATTTCATCCCAGATAAAACCATTCTTATATATAAACCTCTAAATGTGTGTATCACAAAAGAACATAATATAATAAATACAGATGGGAATAAACGATCAAGTGCGAGTATTACTTGCGTACAGAGGGTTCCATACAATAAATATATTAATTAGTAACTGTCTTATTACCAAAAAATCTTTGCTAAAAGAATAATAAGACTTTGTAAAAAATTATACAACATAAGGTTGGGTATAGCTGTATATACCAGAAAAGTATATATGGTTATACCATGAAAGTTCAGAGAAATATGACGTCTAAATAGTATCAAATATTGCTATTCTGTACAACTCTTTTTTTAATCTTATCCTAATCTGTTTATGATGAACTTAATTCGGTGCTGAAAATAAAAGTACTGGATACTTCAGCTGTGTGTCTTTAAGGGTTAATATCTCAGCTAATTACCGAAAAAAATTTTCGAAAATCATTATCATCAATCTTTTTATACTACTACGATGACAGGTACTTCCAACACTTCTCAACTCCTCTGCTGAACAACCACAAATGAAAATTTGTGTGTAACGGAAAAATGCAATTTTCTCAAAAACTATGCGACCTAGGATAATCACTATAGTTTTCCTGCAAGGTTTAAATTAACTTCTACTACCCCTAATTTTTTTCATAATTTTAGTTTCAGTAGATTCGGAAATAGAGGGGGTTAACATATTTTTGCATTACTCTTTCGACAATATCTCTGAAAATATAATATCTAAAATTTTTTTTTTATGTATTTTTAAATTCCGCGTTATGAAAGTTTTTACACGATATAGAAAGAAAGGATTTTTTTTTTTTTCAAGTAACTTAAATAGCTTCTCTAAATTTTCCTAAAAATTTATTATTTATTATTAATTATTTATTCCTAATATTTGAGAATGGATAATAATCTAAAAATATGTGGGTCAATAGCCTTTATTACTTCAGCCAATTTTAACTTTCCACATTCCATAGTTTATGAGTAAAATGGCTGTGACAGACAGACATAGGAGTGATCTTATAATGGTTCCGTTTTTACTTTTTAAGTACGGAACCCTATTTTCCAAGACTCCAAGCCCAATGTTTTGAAATCCATATCCGCACAATCCAAAAAAAATTTGTGTCATTAGAGCCTGAGACCAATAACAAAGTACAAAATTGTTAACATTTTTCAATTGTTTGGAGATTAATTGTCACATTTATAAATCTCTTTTTACACAGAAATAAGTATTAATTATAAATACTCCCTCATGATAACATTTCGTGATTTTTCATGTCATAATATCATTCATGTCGTGAATAGCAAATTTGTTATCTATACCAAATTGACGGAAATATGCAAAAGTGACAATTCTTATTCTTTTAAAATATCACCGTACAAATGTGACAGAAAAACATGAGTTCTGTTTTTCAGTAATTCTGGATCATTAAACGAAAAAAAATGCAAGAATAGACAAGGGATATCCCATACACAGCGTCTTTATCTGACCGTACAAAGGCTGGCTTAAAAATCAGATACAACATTTCTCCCTATATCCCTCCTAATAACAATTCAATTCCCTTTCAAACAGATTTTTAAAGGATTGCAAAACACTTTAAAAAACTTAAATTACATTTTTATTTCTTAGATAGCAATTTGATTTCTTTGTTCAATCTGTGAATAACTTAAATTTTCACTTTGAGCCTGAGCCTGAAGACTGGTATAAAAATCAAACCCAAGTGCATGCCGAGCCCATCTCATCCCTACTCCTTCTTCACATCTTATCATGCATAGCTGCTCTTTGTTTTGGAATTTTTTTTAAGATCCTTTGTATACTCACATAGTTATTTTACATGTTTTGTAACATTCTGCTATTGTCATATCATTTTAAAATTTAAATGTAAATTTTTAGTTACTTTCTTTATGAATTAATGAAACCAAGAATGTTAAAACAAGATTTTCAAAAGAGAGGGGTTAATTCAAGTGTAAAACATTTTTTTTATACTATATAAAATTGCACACTAATTTATGTTAATTATGCACAACTTAAATTAATTAGGAATGAACTTATTTCTAGACTGATTTACACTTATTACATCTTAATTTACACAACCTGCATACTACCAAAACATCAGTAATGCTCAACCTGTTTGTTACACATAAATGATAACCAGAGAAAACTACGGTTATCGTTTAAAACCTGATAACAAGGAAAAACAAATCTAAACTATCTTTTCACCCCCCACCCCCCAATTAAATAAAATACAAAAATGGGAATTTGCCTTTCTTTGAAAATTTGCTTAAGAAACGTAGTTTTAAGGTCATTATTCTTATAAAAAAAATAAAACAATTCCTGCATGTGGAAATGAATGAAATAGATCATCATCTACAACAACATTCAGATTGAGGAAATAGCAACTTATGTGTAATTTGGATAAGAAATAACATCTGACAACAACATCCATGAAACAAACCAACAGAAGAATAAAATATGAATGGAGTGCTTTTGGAAAGAACAGTATTAATCTGAAGAGCAACATGATTCTTTGTTTAAAAAGAAAAGTGTTTAACCAAGCATTTTGACAGTAAGGCAAAAACTTGGACACTAAAAATATACATGATGCAGAGATTAGATATGGGAGAACTTTTTAAATATCTTGTTTGCGTTTTTCATATTTAACTTTTTTTTACTTGACAGCTGAGGTTGATCCCTACAAAGGCCATTTTTTTTATTTTTGAATTTTGTTTGCAGGTTTTTTTTATGAGGATACATTCACTTTTGAAACTGGTTCTGAAAGTGAAAGTATCCTAATTTAAAAAAACTTGTAAACAAAATCAAAAAAGTAAAAAACGACCTCTGTAGAGATTGACCTCAGCTATCCAATGCTTTAAAAAAAAATCATTTAAAAATGCTGAAATGCAAACAAGATATTTTTTTTTAATTCTCCCATAGGATTAACGTTAGTGAGCAGGGGTGCTTCTGCGTGAGTGAAGTAACCTCTTAAAGATAGAAATTTGACATGGCTGCTACTTTTAAAACGCAAATGCACACAAAGAAGTTTAAAAAAAAAAATCGAAATTTAAAAGAGTGCAGGTGAAAAAAATGTTCTAAATTATGTTTTTTGTTATACTATAAGGACTAGAGCAGCCAAACTCAATCTGTGGCCCGGTGGCCTTTTATGTGCGGTTCGAGGCACATAATCCTTAATTCAGATGTTTAAAAAAAGTTTTTAAGAACTTCGCTGTCTCTTCATATATTTTCATGGGAATACAAAATATATCGTATTATTTATAATTACTAATTTAAAATTTAAGTTAAAACATCTTAAATGCCATTTTCTTAGTCAAAAGTTCTATTTACATGTAATTTCATTTATGCTTATAGTAGTGTATATATAGTTAATTCTTCAACACTAATGAAACATTATTCCAAATTAATTAAATTTGCCCTACATATTTCTATATTAAAAAACTTTTTGAATTGAAAACTTACTTATGATAAAATATAAGCAAGTTTTCAATGCTACTTACAATTCAAAACTGACTTATTAAAGAAAATCTCCTGTATTTTTTTTTCTCTCTTTCTCTTTAGAACTTGGAAATGCTGCACTGTTATATTAATATGTCTTACAATTATTGCATCTCTAATAATCTTTATTCAAATTACCATGGACAAAACGGCAGCAAAAAGTTTTAAGCCGTATATTTCTAAATTATTGAACAACAATCTTTGCAGCATATTTCCACATCATTCTGAATTGCTACCTCAAAGTACATTGTTTGAAAATGGTGAACTTTATTATTTTGTTTTGTTAAACTTGTTACCTTACTATTTTAATTACGTTTCTTTTAAGTTATAATAAATGTGTTGCGGCCCGTCTAACGTTACAAATATATGCTTGCGGCCCGCGAGTAAAAAAGGTTGAGTATGGCTGGACTAGAGACTAGAAATTTGGCACAGCAGTTACTTTTAAGATACAAATCCCCGCTAAGAAGGGCTTCTAAAAAATTTTGAAATTTAAAAGGGTGAAATGAGCAGAAAACTTTCAAAATTATGATTTCTATGGAATTGTTAGGAATAGAAACTGGAAATTTGACATGGCTGTTACTTTTTAAATGCTCACACAGAAGTTTTACTTTTTCTTAATCAAAATTAAAGAAAGAAATGTGAAAAAGCATTCTAAATTATGATTTCTACAGAATTGTTAAGGGTTCTACTTCACTCACACAAAAACCCCTGCTAACTAATGTTAATCCTATGGGAGATTTTTTTTTAAATATCTTGTTTAAATTTCCATATTTTTTTTTTTTTTTTTTTTTTTTTTGTATTTTGTTTGGAGGTTGTTTTATTTATTTATTTTTAGGATACTTTCACTTTTGAAACCAATTCCAAAAGTGAAAGAATCCTACAAATGTAAATAAGTACAAGTAATAACCCAAAATTATGTCCACTAATAACCATATCACAATATTAAAATATATATTTGCTTAAAAGACGTTATAAAACACATTAAAAGGAAATTAAAAATCTATATTTACATGTTTCAACTCTTTTACTGAGTCGACATCAGAATGTATAACAGAAAATTACAAATACAATGCATATGACAAATGGAAAAAATCATCGAAATATAAACAAGTAATCATATAACGCGCCCTATATTTTCACGATCGCACATGTTCCCTCTATGTCGTGACTCATTGAAATTTATTTAAGAGGTTCAGGAGTTTGTAACGATACATTATCTTTTCGTATCCCAAATTTATGGGTTGAATGGTTGGACAACTTACGGAGTCGCGACATAGAGGGAACACGTGTGATCGCGAAAATATAGGGCGCTTTACATGATTACTTGTTTTTATTTCGATGATTTTTTCCATTTTTCATATACATTGTATTTGTAATTTTCTGTTATACATTCTGATGACGACTCAGTAAAAGAGTTGAAACATGTAAATATAGATTTTTAATTTACTTTTAATGTGTTTTTATAACGTCTTTTAAGCAAATATATATTTTAATATTGTGATATGAAAGAATCCTAATTTAAAAAAAAATCTGTAAATAACAACAACAAAAAAAAAAAAAAACGACCATTGTAGAGATTAACCTCAGCCATCCAATGCCACCCCCACCCCCCACAAAAAAAATTTAAATGCAAACGATCTATTTTTAAAAAATTCCCCCATAGGATTAACATTAGCGAGTGGGTGCTTTCGCATGAGTGAAGTAGCCTCTTAAAAATAGAAACTTGAAATGTGATATGGCTGCTACTTTTAAGATGCATAGAAGAGTTTTTAAAACATTCAAAATTTAAAAGGGTGCAGAAGGAAATATTTCTAAACATGCATTTTTTGTAACACTGAAGGGACTAGAAACTTGAAATTTGGCACAGTGGTTTTAAGATACAAATGGTCACTAAGAATGGTTTCTAAAAACTTTGAAATTTAAAAAGGAGAAATGATCCAAAATGTTCTACAAGTGTTCTGTATTATGATTTTTATGGAATTTTACATAATATTTGTAAATTAATTAATTCCATGTCCATTTCAAATTTAGCTAACATATTTGCAATTCAGACTACAAATCACTAGCCATCTATGAGTTATTCAAATATTAATGTTTTCATTATTGAAAAATTAGTTTATTTATTAAATTGTAACTCAATTAAATGTCCTTAAAACTAATTAAAAAACACTTTAAAATGTGCAGTTTATAATTAAAATGCTTCACCATATAAAAAATAATTTTTGTCAAAAAATTCCAAATTTTGGCCCCAAGAAAACTCAGTTAAAATCAATAAAAGCCACTGCCATGACTCTTTTTAAATTTAGCCAGCTTTTTTGCAACCATGCAGCATAGTAAATTTTCTACCCCGCTATTTATTATATTTTTGTAATTATTTATTTGATTTTTTTATCCCTGACCTAGACAGGGAGGGTCAGATAGTCTAACTATAAACTTGTACTCAATGAAACAAATTTACCAAAAAAAAAAAAAAAAGGTCAGATTATTTCATCAACGTCCAGTAATACCCAATTTTGATGGCTTATTTTCAATCTACATTGAAATTTATGCTCAAACACTAAATTTGGACTAAAAGTTTTACAATTTTCAAAGTTTTGATCACACTGCTTTTCCTTTTTATAGTGTAGCTAAAACAAAACCCTTGTTCAAAGTTTAAACTTGCATTGTGCTAATCACACTCCGTAAGGAGGTCACAAAGTTGAATAGCTGCTTTGGTTCGTGCCGCGTTTTTCCAGATAGGTTTTTAGTTAAACTTTAAGGACATTGGAGGTGTATTGAGAGATCCATTCAATGCAAACTAGTCGCAAATCCCAAAATATTTATGTGATTAATCCTAGTTAAATTAGCCTGTTTTTAACAATTTGACGTTTATTGCTTTTATCATTAAAAGTTGTTATCGAGGCTTTAAAAGTCGATGGTACATACAGTACGCCACACCTGTCATTATGTATGTCCAAATCGTCTGTGTCTTTAAGGGTTAATATCTCGGCTAATTACCGACAATTTTTTTTTTCAAAAATCATTATCAACAATGCTTTTATATTTCTGCTAGGATAGGTACTTCCAACGCTCCTCAACACCTTTGCTGAATGCACGCAAATCGAGATTTGTGTGTAACAGAAAAAGTGCTTTTCTCAAAAATTATGTAACCTATGTTACCTATAGTTTTCCTGCAAGTTTTAAATTAACGTCTACTCTCTTTCATTTTTTCATAATTTTAGTTTCAGTTGATTTGGATATAGAGTGGGAGGGAACATATTTTTGCCTACATTTTCGACAATATCTCCGAAAATATAATACCTAAAATTAAAAGAAATTTGTATTTTTGAGTATTTTTGTATGTTATATATTTTTTAGTTCAGTGTTCCAGAAACTTTAACACGATACCGCACACAATATATAAAGATTTTTTTTTTTCAAGTAACTTAATTAGACCTGCTACATTTTTCCTAAATATATTTGTGAATGTTTAATAATCTGAAAATATGTGGGCCAATAGTCTTTATTACTTCCCCAAATTTGAACTTTCCACGTTCCATAGTTTACGAGTAAAATGGCTGTGATGGTGACAGACAGACAGACAGACACAGGAGTGATCTTATAATGGTTCCATTTTTACTTTTTCAGTATGGAACCCTAAAAAAAGTAACTAATGCTGCCGCCACCATAAATGAATTTATTGTGATCTCAACTCATAATAAAAACACTATTGCAAATAAAAACGTGAAAACTGGTATTTTTATAGGGAAATGTAAGATAAATATGCTGAAGCAGACAGTTTTTAAATCAAGAATTATTTTTAAGAGCTTTTAATGTTGAAGTCAGTCAAAATAGTCCAGCTAAAAATGTTTTACAGGATCAAAAACTATACATAGCAACTTAACCATTTTTTGAAGGCACATAAGTAACTAGATTGTGATGTGCAATGTCCAATAACTTTTAGCCTAATTTTTTGGGGTTCTTTTTTTTTTTAATTTTTTGTTAAAAATTTCATTACCCGACTAAAAATTTAATTCATAGTTTGAAATAGCCAGTTTTTACCTATTGTTGCCAGATTCTAAAAAGCTTAACTAATATTCACAAACTTTACAATAAAAAAAAAAAATATGTGTGAATTAAAAAAAAAAAAAAAAAAAAAAAGAAACTTTAAAATATTTAAACTATTATGTGTGAAAAGCATTAAATGGTAAAAATTATTCATTATTTAAAATTATATATTTGAAATGCCATATTTAAAACACACATTTTTAATTGAAATATATATTTATACGTAAATATTGAAAAAGAACATTAAAATAATTAAATTGTTACATGTGAAAAGTCTTTAAAGGCAAAAATTCTGAAAAACAGGTATATTTAAAAAGATTTCCTTATGGACAAAATATTCATGTGAAGTCGTCACAGTGGGAATCACATGGCATAGAAGTAGCAGTTAGTGCATTTTTTTACACATTTTACCACTTGATGCAGCATAAATACAGGTAAATGTATGCAAAAAACATTTTAGATTTATTTTGTACAAATTAGTATTCAATAAATGCATATTAGAAAATTAATACATAACTATTAATTAAAATAAACAATTTTAATTTTAGAAATAACATGAAAAATATGCATGAAGTTGTATTAAAATACAGAAAAGAATTCACATATAACTTGACTTATTCACATGAACTTGACATAAAGATAAAATGTAAATGTAGACTTTCTTCTAATGGCATGGTTCTGAGTGTTATTTACAAGCAGATGAATTTTTGTAGCTTCGAACACAAAGTAAGAATATTGCCCATGTCATCAGCATTAAAGTCCAGGAGGCAGCGACATTTTTTACTTAACAATTTTATACAAGCTGATTTTCAAATGTGTAATTGATCTTTCTTAATCTACCACAAAAACAGCCATCAGCTATTGCAACAGCGATGGATGTGACCTGCACCTTGGACACTGATAAATCTCCCAGTCAAATGGATCTAAATGGCAACCCAGTTACAGATCACCACTGGTTGTGATAATGGATCATATGCAACCGGGTAATCTCTTTTTAAAATAGAGAAAATTAGCATGTCTTTAGAGCTTGTGGGATCTGGACAAGGATTGGCGATCATAGCTCGTAGGGGGTAGAACCTCCCTACTGCAAAAACAAAGAAAAAAGAATAGGATTTCAGCAGTTTTTTTTTTTTTTTTTTTAACCGATTCATTGAAAACTTGACAAATCACACTCACGTGCATGTGTGCTGGGATAAATATTTCAAAAATATTATATTAAAGTGAAACAGCTTAAAATATTTTTATTCTTTAACATATTAAACAATCGTGAGTTAATGATTGAATTGTATACATGCTTGTGTGCAAGTAATAAGAAGATAAAGAAATTGACAGAGACAGAAAAACGGAGAGGTATGTAAAACGTATGGTTAATTACAATTTTGATACGTTTAAATAAACTAATAGAAAAGAAAAATTAATGATGATATGAAGAAAAAATTACATTTATATAACAGATAAATGTCAAGAATTAAAAACTTGCGAAAATTAGTAAATTTCTTTAAAGGAACAAACAGTGGCAGATCACAGGAAAAATTGGTGAGAGAGTTGCTACAAAAAATTTTTCAGCTATTTCAATATTGTGTATAAAATACGTACATTACTCTAGAAAAATTTCATTAATATCATTAGAAATTACTTTCTTTAGACTTTAGATGGCCTAAAAATTAAGAATTTTATAAGCTCTGGTTAAATAAATATCAGCATAAATTCAATTTTTTTTTATCTGTTAAAACATAAAATAAATGAAAATATATGAGTTTTGAAACCATCTTTAAACCAGACTTGTATAAAACCAAAAACTTTCTGTGCACATAAATATTGGGTCAAAAACTTTCAGCAAATCAATTTAATGTTTAATAAAATAATGTGTTATATTATTTTGACAATATGAATTAAAAACAGTAGTTTTAAAATAATTACCATTTAAATTACAAGTTAATATTAATTAAAGAATAATTATTTTCGTTAAAAAATATACAGCTGAAAATGCATGATAAGAAGGGGAATTCTTATCAATTATTTTGTCAATGAATTTAGAAACAGCCCAAACCTTAATGTTGTGACCTCTTTGCACAAAATGCCAGCCACTCTTCACAGAAATAATGTGACACAGCTTTTGAAACAACTGAATCACATTTTTTACTGTGGCCCTTTAACGAAATTTAAAAATTTTTCGGCGGTCCTTTGACGAAATTCCCTTTTTTTCGCGATCATTTGACAAAATTTCCATTCATTTCCGCGATCCTTTGATGAAATTTCCGTTTTCTCTGCGATCCAAAGACAAAATCAGTTTTTTTCCACGATCCTTTGACGAAATTCGCATTTTTTTTCTGCGATTTTTTATGACATTCGTGTTTTTTCGCGATTTTTGACGAAACTCTCACTTTTACGCACCGCTTTGACGAAATTCGCGTTTTTTCGCGATTATTTGGCGAAATTAGTTTTTTCCGGGATTCCTTTATGAAATTTGCATTTTTTTAGAAATTTTTTGACCAAATTCGGGCTTTTCCGCTACACTTTTAAGAAATTTGTTTTTTTCCTGCGTTCCTTTGGTGAAATTTGCGTTTTTTCTGCGATTTTTTTTTTTACGAAATTCGCATTTGTTGCGATCCTTTGACGAAAATCGCGCTTCTTCCACAGCCCTTTAATGAAACTCTTATTTTTTTTGGGATCCTTTGACGAAATTAGTTTTTTTCTGCGATTCTTTAACGAAATTTACATTTTTTTTTTTTTTTTTTTTTTTTTTTTTTGCGATCCTTTGACAAAATTCGGGCCTTTTTTTTTTCCGCTATGCTTTTACGAAATTCGTTTTTTTCTACACTCCTTTGACGAAATTTATGTTTTTTCCGCGACAAAAATCTATTTTTCACGATCCTTTGAAGAAGTTCGCGTTTTTTCCGCGATGTTTTGACGAAATTGGTGATTTTTTTCTGCAAGCGATTTACAGAATTGGTTTTTTTTCAGCAACCATTTGTTGAAATTCACAATATTTTTCAATGATTTTTTTTATGTTTGAATTTTCGGACTGATGGCCGATTTTTTTTAATTTTCGGAACCGAATGCATTAAGTTTTCGGAAAATTCGGAACAGAATCACCTCTGGCAAACAATAAATAAATCGTACATAAAATTTGGGAATATTTTTAAAGTTTTGATATTTAAAAAAAAAAAAAAAAAAAAAAAAAAAAAATTACAAGAACAAAAATTACATTTTTTTTTTTCTAAAAAATTTTCCACAAAGTTCCGAATTTTGTGGAAAATTTTACGTGCACGGCATGCGTCTATATTATACAACTCTGCTTTAAACATTAACAATTAATGCAATATGAACACACTACACGGAAATATTCAACATTTGATAAGAAAAGTTTAAATGAGAGATTTAAAAAATAATAATTAATTTAAAAAAAATGAATGCAGAATTTATTAAAACACACTGATTTGTGAAAGAAAGTTTCAAAATTTTACTAATCTACTCTACATAATTACTTTGCTACACCTTAAAAATTGTCATAATACCACGGCTTTCATCTTTATAATTGTAGCAGAAGAAAAGGCTATTGGAACTGTGTAAACCACCATGACAATAAGCTGGTTTTTGTCTCTTGTTGCTCTGTACGTGCACAATAGTCAAACAGTGTTTGATGGAACTGTAAAGTGTCACTTCCATATAAGGATTTTTGTAATTTTTCAAGAAGTATGAGATAGCTACTGACATTAAGTTTAAGGATTATGTCAGGGTGTGAAATTTCCTGTTGCCAGGTTGCCACTGATGACCAGAATTTTGAGGGTGGCAACTGGTAGGCAGCATATGGAAGTATGCAATCCCTTTTGGATATTGAAGCAAAATTTTACTTACTCTCATGAAAAATTGATATTCATCATCCCCTACATATTTACCTTTTATCTACTTATTTGCAAAATAGAGCTATTCTCATCCCTTGATTTCATAATATATCCTATGATTACCTAAACATATATATCCTACTAGTGTAAATGCCCGTCCTAGGACGGTGGGTAAAAATTGTGTTTTTCACTTAAAACTTGAAAAACTGATTAACAAAAATAATTGACAATATGGAAGCGTTTAGATGAGCAAAGTTCAGCTAGTTTATGTTCTAATAAACACACAATTAGCATTTACAATATTTCTGGGTAAACCAGGTTTTCCGGCTAATATACTACTATAACAAAATTAATATTTCTTAGTAAAACAAAAATTTAATAAATATGCAATAAAAGTGCGTAATTAAAACAGTCTGCTGCAACTATTGAAATAATACTATTTTTTTAATCACACTCTGAAATTGTATTTTATCGTTTACCACCCCCCCCCCCCCTCCAAAAATTTTTTAATATGTATATTGATTAATAAATAACTATCTCGGGTTGAATCCCAACCGTCTAATCCCCTGAGCTTCTGTCCTCCTGATGCAAAGCTATAAATCAAAAATTATTAACTTTACTTTTCGTATAAACATTAATTTTTTACTTTTATGGGATATTTTTTTTTTTAAGTTTGAATTTACATACACCTGTATATAGAAAAGGAAAATATAAGTAATGTGTAATTTAAAAATAAGTTACAAAATGCCAGGATATTATTTCAGGGGGGTGGTCTAATCCCCTAAGCTTCTGTCCTACTGATGCAAAGCTATAAATCAAAAATTATTAATTTTACTTTTCATATAAATATTAATTTTTTACTTTTAAAATATTAAATATGTTTTTTTTTTTTTTTTTAAGTTTAAATTTTGTATCAGTTTCTATATACACCTGTATATAGAAAAGGAAAATATAAGTAATGTGTAATTTAAAAATAAGTTACAAAATAATAAGCCCAAAATATTTAAATTGATTACTTTTTTAAAAGAAAGTCAGTTTTATCAATTTTTTGAAAGAAAAAGAAAGGTTATTTTTAAAAATACCATATCATTGTTTTCCATGAATCACTTTATATGAGAAATAAATTAAAATTCCTTACATGTCGCAAAGAAAATTTAATATGATTGCAACTTAATACTTGAAATAATTTCAAGTGACACTTGGTGATTTATTTTGGTGGTGTAATGCAATGTGCCTTGCACTGATTTGTCAGGAAGAAGTGTCTACTACTGCTCAATTATCAGGACTTGTAACCTTGAGAAGTAATTGCGGGATTCTTGTTAACCAATGGGAGAATGGATCCTTTTCCCCTTGAGTCTTTTCCTGGGAGACTGGTAAGATTGATGGATTCGCCCCGCCCAGCGTTACACTGGCTTTTATTATATAGAGATGATTACTTAAACATACGATATTCTATCTTTAAGAATATTAGAACAAAAGCATTTCTAATGAAATGCTAGTTTAAATTCAATGTTATATTTCTTTGACTTTCCATAAGAGAACTCACCTGTACCCCCCCCCCCCCCCCCCCAATGTATGGCTGCTATATGTCAGTGTCAGCCTGTAGGTCATGACTGTATCCATGATTTGATTAACAACTGTTTATCACATCACATGTACAACTTAAATAACTTTTATTTGTAAATAATAGTTTTAAACATTATACAAAACGATAACAAGTATTACAGTTATATTATTATAGATAAATTTGCTGCCTCCAGATTTGCTGTTTTTTGCTGTTTGGGAGGAAGAAATTTGCCCATGTTGATGTTACTAATTCTTTTATTTATTTCACGTTCTGGGACAATTTTTTTTTTTTTTTATGTTTGTGAAGGAATTGTGGTGACAATGTTTCAACCCACTGTACTACATTTTGTCATCTGCAATTTGTGGATTTTTATGCAATTTAATGAGGTTTTTGTGTTTCATGCCCGTTTTTCCATGTTTTAAAATTTAAGTCCAATGTAGCAAATTTTATCCTCCTTTCAATAAAGTTAATTTGCAATTCCTACAGTGATATTTGAATTTTTTGTGAATTTCTTATGCGATTTTTGTAGTTTAGTTTGTGCATTCATAAAAGGAATCCTGTTTTAGTCTTTTATTCCAGTCTAATATAGAAAACTTTTTCCTGCGTAATTTTTCAAATTTTAGTGATTTTTAATATTATTTTTGGCATGCTTTTGTGATTCGCTGAGACTTTTCCACATTAGTAAAAGGAATCTGGTTTATATATTCTAGCCGAATATAGTACTTAGCAAATACATGACTTTTAAAAACCGACGTAATGAATATCATGAACAGCCAAAATACATTTAGAATTAGGATATTTAAAAAAGTCCGTTACCGTCCCCCTCCTCCCCTCTTGGATTTTGAAAATTGACAAAAATTTTTTAATTTTTGATTGTTAAAAAATAAATTTCTACCTTCCTGAAATCCTATCCTGGAAGAGAATTTTTAATTCTTTTTTCTTTACTTTTTTTTTTTTTTTTTTTTTACATTCATGTGTTTTGATTTATCTTACAGGGGGGTTTCAAAAGAGACCAGAACCCCCCATGACAAGAAAAAAAATAATAAACTGTTTCAATTCTCAATTTTGTTAAATGTTTGTAGAAATCTTTTTTTGAATATTTAATATTTCTTAAACATTAAATTTTTGTATTGCTTTTGAGTATGTTTAAAAATTGTCTTGGTATGTTTACAATTTGTCACAGAGAGTTCTGTAAAAAAATTCTTACAAGGGAACCACTTTTGGTGTTGCTCGCACCTAACATCGAGACCTGGTGCGTTTTGTAGTCCTATACATAAAAGTTAGAGAACCGAAAAAATTTCTCTGTTAAAATAATATTTTATGTACTTTTTTATACTTTTATTTTTTTATTATTACATATTTATTTGTTTATTTCATGCCAAAAGTGAGTTAAGTCGCCAAATATGGCGCTACAATTTTTCTGCCCACTTTATCCAAAGAGAAAATATACAGAACATATTACTAGAATTATATCAGATTGCGATTTTTTTTTTTTATAATTGATAGCATAAGAAACAAATATTAGGTTTTTTTTTTTTTTATGCATTCAATAAATATATAAGTAATAAATATAATTCTATAAAAGCTTCAAAAATCATTGAAAACTATTTTTTAGTGAAATACAAAATAAGCAAACTATTTTCTTTTGAAATCAAATGAAATAAAGTTTTGAATGTTTAAAATGAAATGTTGCTGTATTAAATGGTCCTTCGGTAAAAGTAATCATAAAGTAAATTAATATTTTTACACAATTTAGAAAAATTACTGTGGCGAAATAGGTCGGACATTGCAATTTCTAGCTATTACAAATTCAGCTATGACATTTGGCTAGGGTTGCCGGAAAGCTCTAATTTTGAAAATAAACGCCAACTGTTACCCCGCCAAAAATATGAATATAAAGTTGCAATTTTTCAAAATCAAATTCGTGGGTTTTTGAAGGAATTTTCAAACTTTTTTCAATATTTTATACTTATTATTAACTAATTTTTATTTTTAAATGCTTTTCTTTAAAAAAAATTCTATGTTAATAGTCCAGTAAATGGTCTCGAAAATTGCATTTTCAGAAAGTTATGGCGCTGTATAATCAAGAAATATTATTTTAACAGAAAAATTTTATCAATTCTCAAACTTCATAATATAGGGCTTTAAAATGCACCAAGTCTCAATGCTAGGTGCGAGCAACACCAAAAGTGGTTCCCTTGTTAGTTCAGCTTATTTCATATGTATATTCTCCATTTTTATAAAGCGGATTATGTTGTGGAACACAAGCACATATCTGACCCCTCCCTAGATTTTTTTTCTACCGTCACCCAAGCGTTCTTTCTTAAATTTAGCTATTCTTTCTAACAATTGAACACATTCACAAAGCTAAATGCATGCATAATAATATTGGTATGCTAAATAATATTTTTCTTTTGTAAGTCAATTATTCTTTAGCCCCGGATATGAAAGATAGTACAGTCGAACCTCTATTTAACGAAGTTGCTAAATCCCGGAAAAAAATTCATTATATGGAAAATTCGTTAAATAGAGATTCACTTTTTAAAATACTTTAAACTACATAAAACAGATTTTTAATTCATAAACACTAAATATTGTTACTAAAAGTAATTAATCACACTTTTTTAAATAAATTACATTGATTTGTTTTATTTATTTTACCCACTAATATCCATCATCAATTTATTTTTCTATGTGTTTAAATCTTTGAAATCTGCAAGGAAAACAAAATATTGTCCGGGAATACACTGTATTTTCAGTTTAAAGTAAATTTTTTTACATTAAAATTAACAAATTTTAATGACATTATCGTATTTATTATTATTATAACAAATAATTTTAACCATACATTAACATATGCATCCTTAAATTTAATTTGTGAAAAACTCTGTTAATTTTGCCTGAGTTTTTTCTTTTAAAAGCGCTTTCTCTCATAATACGTCTTGCATCTTTGCAATGCACTAAAACCCCCTTCATGCGTATTCTCTTTTAACTATAATCCGCGTCAGATTGTTTCAAATGATTTCAGCATTTCATCATACGAAGTTTTGTTAATTCTTGCATAATGACCCTTTCCATCATCATCATATTCGTCTTCATCGCAATTCATTGCTGTATTGTTTTTATTTTTCACACCGACGAAAATATCTAATTCGGATAGTATATCCGAGGTCTCAATTTCAGAATTAAGTGAAATACAATCATAAATCAGCACATCATGGTTAATTTCTTCTTTTTTTCTCACTGTATCCGCATTTTTTAAAGTTACTCTAAGGGATTATCGCCTTCGTCTTCCGTACTTACCGAATTCTCACTGTTGACAAAGAAGGCGCCTGGTAAAACCAGTTGTAGGCCGTTGAACACCATAAAATGTGTTTAAAGAAAGAATAAGTTTCAAATGACCAGAAATATTGTGAGAAATGGGGGAAAAAAAAAATTTGGTCACAAGAAAAATTTCGTTAAATAGAGAATGCACTTCGCTATTTGGAGGTTATTTTACGAAGAAATTCACAAAATGTTCTTGGTTCCAAGGAAAAGTTTGCAAAATAGAGAAATTCGCAAAACAGAGGTTTGTTAAATAGAGGTCCGACTGTATTACAATAGTAATAAATTCTAACCAGTGCAATAAACTCATAAAAAAAGAATGCTAAAAATCAAAAAGATTCTGAGTGTTTCATTAGGAAGCCGAATAAAAAGTTTAGTAAACAATTTTAACACTTTTAATAAAGATAAAATTTTATTATTTATCATTCTTCAATTTTCATGTTTAAAGCAGAAGCAAATTTTTAAAATAATCTATTTATATCCTTACAAATTTTATTCTTATTCAGATTCCGTATAAATTTAATCCCAAGAATTATATCACTTGTTAAAAAATGTCTATTAAAATAGAATGGAAAACAATTTTTTTCTCACTATGTTCTAAAATAATTAGAAATTTACATTTCGTGCCACATTGAAGAAATTGTTTTGACCCATTCCTATAATCTAGAGATTTTACAATTTTGTTTCCAGATAACTGATTTATGTCAAATTAAATTATAATTTAACTTATGAAATTAGATTACATTTATGTATGAAACTAAAATATGAACTATGGATAACTGGTAAATTTTTTCTTAATTTTGTGTCTAAAATACCGTTGAAATATTGAATTTATACCATTATTTAAAAGACAAATTAATTTAACTGTTGATCAGTTCTTCTCGTTATTTTACATTCTTTATCCATCTGCTGGTTACCTACTTGAGGTGAAATTTTCTGATAAATTCGAATCCATCAAAATTTTTACTTTATATTTAATAGTTCAAAAAATGAAACATTTTAAAATCTTCTACCTCCGGAAATGACATGGGGAATTTACCTACAGCAAATCACTCCTAAAGAAACCTTGGGGAGAAGGGGGAGGGGATTACTTACTCATTTGTTTCTACCGCCAAAAATCTCAACAGAATCCTACTGTGCAAAGAAATACATGTTCCTTGAATATTAATAGCATTTATTATATATGTGAACATGTGTTAAGCTAAATCAATTTTGTTTAATCAGTCAATCCTTTTTCGATTGAAAAATCTAAAAAAAAAAAAAAAAAGGATTTAATGTAGCTTTTCTTTCAAATTGTTACATAAAAAAAGAAAATAATTAAATATATATATATATATATATATTTAAGTTTTTGAAGGCCAGAAATTTAAGATAAGTTGATTTTAAGGCTCGTGACCTTAGTGGGAAATAACAAGAAGTACATTGCATAATAAAACCATATAGATTAAAAGTTTATGAAGGCTCTTCATGAAGAAAAATTACTAAGTATTCACTCACCTGAACTGTGAAATTGGATACCACATCTGAGAACCTACGTAGTATCTCAAATACCAAAGTGCCAAAATCATTTTTGTATGTTCCTTCTACTACTGATACATTTAAGTTTATCAAAAAGTAATTATAATTCATATATATCTTATTTTAATTCCTTTAACGTATTTCTTATAAACAATTTTTATATTTATAATATTGGAAGGACATTAAGAGCTCATCAATCCAAGATCGATCCTTTTGGCACATTAAATTATATAGTAAGTAAATACATTACACACAATACTCAATAAATTCACAAATATTAAAATTACTATTTTATTAAAATATAAATGGAAAAAGAGGGGAGTGGGAAGGGGAGACTAGTGCACAACTCATTACATTTATGTTCATTATCAACTGATTGCATAAGAATATTAACATTTATTTATTACTTAAAATAAAAAAGGGTAATTGTCAACAACAGACAGTTTAACAATCAAGCAACAGAACATAATCCAAATGGTATTAACGTTGTTCAACTCTGGAGAATCCTTAGGATATATCTAAATGTTCCAAAATATTCCTTTACTGGAATTAATTAGTTCCAATGATCGAAGCAAAATAATGTTTATCACTTGAGTGCTTTTGCACTTTTACTTGGTTACAATGCCAAGGTGGTTGAGAGATTAACAAAAATCGATTTTACCTGAAATTCTTTGAGAATTGCCTAATCACCACTAAAGATTTACATAGTCACCATTTGACTTCACAACTCAGTTTCCCTTTATATCATTCGCAATATCAATCATCGGATCAGCAGCACCATTTGATTTTGATGAATTCTTCGCAGGATCATTTCTTATAGATATCTCCATTGCTATAAATGGATAGATCGCCGGAAAATACCTCGCTTAATGATCATACTGTTCACTGCATAATTGAGTTGAACTTAGTTATGTAGATTAAATAGATTTTGTTCAATCTTTAAATCATTTCAAATCTTAGAGTTAATTGATATATTTTTTTATTATGAGTAAATATAGCTGGAAAAGTGCGGACCCGCCAATGTATCGATATCAAAAATACGGTAAAATGATGAGCCTTCACATCCTTTCAGTCTGAAGTTTTGATGCCAAGAAGAGAGATAGCGTGACGTTGAGATTAATCTGGTGTCGGTTCTAAAAGAAGTGCGAAAGTCGCTGATTGGCAGTTTCAGATCGATGCCACAAGAAGTGATAAAAATTTAAATAAAAGATCATTAGGAAAAATTTTGAATTTTGTATTGGAAAATTATTATGAAAAATATTCTATTTTGGCTGAAAGTAATAAAATTATGACTTTTATTTTATTATTGATTACTTTTAACGATCTTTTCTGGGGAATAAATTAAAATTGTTTTTAAGTAAAAATTAACTGAAAATGAACTTTATGAAAAATTATGAATATTTAAAGAGAGAATTTTCAATTTTAAAATTGAAAAATTTTTAATGATTTAATTTAAATATTTAAAAATTTATTTGAAAATATTTTTATTGAAAAAGATGTTATATCACACAAATTCAGTAAGAAAGTTTTAAAAAATTCCTTAAAAATCGAATATTATAGTTATGTGTCAAATGATAACATACTTTAATGTATTTTTGTATGCTTAATAGAATGATAACAATAAATTCTTTTAAGTCCAAACATTTGTGAGATATTTCATATTTTTCTAATTTGACAATGTTTTTGACAGAAAAGCTTATTATTACAAGTTATACTTCATCCATATTCATTCGTATACTACATTCGTTACTATAGCAATGGAAGAAATTAAATCCTTTTGTTAATGAGTTCAAAAGGCTATATCAGTTTAAAAAAAAAATAATAATAATACACCTTGAAAAATAAGATTTAAAAAAAAACTGTTACTGATTTTATTTAAAAAATAAAAAAGTTTAAAGAGAAATTAATATTATAAAGTGAAAATATTTAATTTAAATAGGAAAACAATGTTTGTATGATTTAAAAAAAGAATTGGAAAAGATTGGAATTGAAATACTGTTTGGCAATTTATCATTTGCCCCCGGTTAACAAGAAAATTGTGTACTTTTATGGGTAAACCTTGTACAAATCTCACCAATACCATTTTTTAAAAGCAGTATTTAAATTTTGCGTATGTAAATTAGAAATAATTCTTTGAAGTAAAAATAAAGTTTTTTGGTTTTTAGTATTAATTCCTATTATTTTTTTTCTTTTTACTATTTTAAATGAAATCAGTAAATGGTATGTATTTTAAATTAAATGAGTGATAGGTTATATTTTATATTAAAATAATGAAATGTGAATATGATATGGTTTAAGTATATATCATTTTATGTTGCTTAGTTATAGAGCAATTGGGAAAATTATGCAGAAATTTGAATTCAATTATGAAAGATATATCTGCTACAAATACATAAAATACAAATTTGTATTCATTCCAGCCGTTTATAATTTGAGTTCTGCTGGACGTATTTTGATAGGACTTACAATGTTACTTGGATTTTTTTTTTTTTTTTTTTTTTTTTTTTTTGTGGATGGCTGGTACTTATCTGTAGCTAAGTTTTCTTCTGTGTTGTTTTTTCTGAAGCGAAAGCTGTACAACGAAGCCAATTACAGAAAGTCACATCATCATCTACTATATATATAAAACGTAAATTTGTAGTTCATTCCGATTGCATATAACTCAGGTTCTACTTAACAGATTTTTATAGAACTTACACCGTCAGTTAGGTAATTTGTTTTAAAAATGTTTTAAGCAAAACACATCGTTCTATCTTGCTTTGTTATAGAGCAATGGGAGAAAGTCCTAAAATTAGGTGATTATGAAAGATTACCTTTTACTTAAAGTTCTACTGAACCGATTTTAATGGGAGTACCCCAGTTAGGCAATATATCAGGAATTGTTTCAATATTAGGCAGATATATACTAGAAACTATAGAGTATGTATGCTATAGTTATGGAGGATGTCCAGATTAAAAAAGGTATACGTAGTATACGCTACACTACATCTCTGAAAGTTCTATAATCAGGTTAATGCAGTTATGAAAGATATCTTTAATCATCCACTGAATACATAAAATGCAAAGAGGAATTTCGTTCTAACAGCTTATAACATGCGTTTCACTGTACAGATTTTGATGGGACTTGCACTATTAGTTAGATAATTTTTCAGGGAAGGATTTGGTTGACATATTTAATTCTAAGTTCCTTTGTTATAGAATAATGTATGAAAGTTCTTTAATCAGTGAACCTGACTATGAAAGATTAGCCATTTTTAAAAAGTTCTACGGAGTGGATTCCAATGAAACTACAACTGTTAGTAAGAAGGTTTCAGAAAACGTTTTAGTAATAGTATGTACACATATCATTCTAAAATTGCTTTGTTACAGAATCATGGGCGAAAATTCTATAACCAGTTAAATCCCCGTTTATGAAAGATTAGCTTTTTAAAAAGTTCTACTAGACATAGACAGCCTTGCATCGTAAATTTTTCAGGGAGGATTTTAGTATATTACATATTCTTCTAGCATTCTTTACCAAATCCTACTACAAATGATCGACTAGATATATTTCTTTGAATTCAAGGTCACTTGGAAAAAACGACCAGCATAGCAGGAGAAGGCTACTAGTAAAGAAATAAAATACTTTATTTGTTATATTCTTGTACTGCTTTTAAAAGTTTGTTTTATGTGTATATTCTCCATTTAAAAAAGTGGCCCTAGCAGCAGATTAAAAGCATACATGTTTCAAAAATCTTGCTCCTTCTTGGCGAGCTTCCATGTATTTATTTATATATCTATTTCTATGGGGGGCTCCAATTATGATTGAGCAACAATTATTTATATAATCTGCTCTTTTTTGTTCCTTATTTTTCCCTCATGTATATATATATATATATATATATATTTTTATTTTAAGCTTATTTTAGGAAAAGAAAAATATATCAGTATTTTGAAAATTTTCCACGGGGGGAGGGGGGATGAAACATCAATTAATATCTCGAACATTAATCTTTAGAATCAAAATGTTTTCTAAAAAATATAGTACGTTTAAAATTCCCAATCAAAGATTAAATAAAAATACTTCAGTTAATTTTTTAAAAACATTTATACAATTAATAATATCACTTAATATTATACAAAAATAAGAAATTTTAATTGTAATATAGTTTAATATTCATTACTAAACTTGAATAACATACAACAAAAATGAAACAAGACTTAAGATCAAACATTATCTCCAAAGCCATAGGCCCCACCAGTGGCCGAGAGGTTCTGCTCTCGAAGCTGGTAGACGGGAGGCGCTGGGTTCGAACCCAATCACGCCCGTCGGCCTAACCGTTTCGAAGTTTTCGTGGTTTTCTTCGAAACCTTGGATTTCCATGCGTAAATACAGGTTAGGTTCCCTTAGAAAGACCCCCCCACGAAGGGCACTCCACCTAGGGCCTATATCCCAAGTGTAGATAATTGGCCATCAAAAATCAACCAACCAACCAAAGCTATAATTTATTATTATTATTATTAATATTTTTCAAATATTTCTCACTCTATTCCCACTCAATTTTTTATAACCTCATTTTAAATTTGTTTACATTAATATGGACACAATTTTAATCATACAATCAATATAAAAGTCTTTATTACAAGTAAATAAAGAGCAACAATTTGCATAAAGTAACTTATAATGAAAAAGTAAAAAGATTAAATAAATTTTATTATAAGACCCTCCTGCCTTATTTTTTTTCTTTCTTACTGATGCAATTTATTAATGTCTGAATATGAGATTAATTGCCTATATACAAGAAAAAAAAAAAAAAAAGAATAAAATAATTGCACCTTGCATTTAAACATATTGTAAGTATTTATCTATCTTTCTTTGAAAATCAAAGCCGACATTTTCAAATGCAAAAATTTATTTTAAAAAACTAAGTAAGAATTTTATTTATTTTTTTAACAGGAAAAAAATTAAGAATAAATTTAAATCTGATGTATCACATAATATAATAATAATAATAATACAAGAATGAATGTCAAATTTTGAATAATTTCAGTTTAGTTAAGTTCATATTTTATGGCTTATAAAAGGAGAGCTAAATGAAAAATAACACTAGTAGTTTCAACATATACTGTGATTCTATTTTGGACATGGGAAATTAGTTTTGTAATATTGGATCTTTTGGCATTATACATATGCTTGCTCACAGCCAGATTTGTAAATATTCACATACACAAATACATTGAAATTATTTTTTATAATAACATACAAATAAATATAAGTACAATGTATGGAAAATACTATTTAAAATAAAAGATAATAAATTTTAAAAAGACACTTACGCCCAGTAATTTTATTTCCTCTAAAAGTTGTCGCCCTTGACGTTTTTTACTTCGGTATTCTTTGGTTATATTTTCAAGAAGAGTCTAAACAAATAAATATAGAAATAAATAAAGAAATAAATATTCTTTTTAAAAAAAGGAATTCTCTAAATCATGCATAATAGCCCAAGAGCCAGCGTGCATTTTTAAAGTGACATCATATAAGCTTATTTTCAAATATGCAACTGATCTTAATCAATCATGAAAACAGACATCTGCTGCCTCAAGGACTGCAACATCACACAAAACAAATGAATAGTATCCTAATCAGGAATGTAGTTAACAGTCATCTGTAATCAAGATGCTGTCCTTTAAACTTGTTTTCCCCATACAGCGGACAGTGTGATGCCTCCACTGATGTGCCAGCTGACTGGCAGTTTCGTTATCTGTACTATCTAATCTGTAACACATACAAAAATCAGTTTGTATGAAACAGTCAATTAGAAAATGTTGCTACCTCTCGGACTATATGTATTATATGTCATTCAAATTGAAAAAAGTATTACATAAATTTATTTACATTAGCCACCTCTGATGACCAGTTAATATCCCTTAAATGTATGCAATGTATGCTTCCAATAAATATAGCAAGAACACTTTGCAATCATAGGAGCATATGGTATATTTTTGTTATTGTGTATTTCATCTTTCTACAATAGAACTTGACAAAAAAATTGATTGCATGTATTTCTATTGCTTAACTCCCTAACATGTCTACTTGCTTTTTAATTGCAAAATTTTGCATTATGCAGATACTTTTAAACCTATTTACGTAAGCTTCAGTAATTGGATCCACTGACAAATGATGTATTTTAATCAATATGATTTGGTGCAGTACAGTGGTTTCTGTGACAACCCTTTAATAGTCATCACATTTACATTTCACAGTATTGTTATTGTTGCTATAGTGCAGCTCCCATACGAAGAACCCTGTGTAGGGTTACTCTGTATTCAGTTTGCATGTATTTCTAGCGGTGTGCAAACATTATACTAACTTATGAAAAAAGTTCAGACAATACGAAAATATTGTGTTTTTTATTAGACACACATTATAAACAATCTATTATTATCACGAGATAGACAATAATTGATTTTAATAAATTTATAATACACATGTGTAAAATTGAAAACTTTAAAAATCTTTAACAAACAAAAAAGTGAGGTTTAAACAAAGGAGTCTTACTTCAACAGCATTTACTTTCTCATGAATATCTTCATTGGCAGATCTACATAGTTTTAAGTCTTTTGAATAGACATTCATGCACAATATCATTGTTACAATCTCTTTTTCAGCTTGGATAAAATCCTGAAAAAAAAAAAATAGATAAGAATTAGTTGTAATATAGCAATGGATGGATTACATTAAAGAAAATGGAATGACACATAACATGAACTTAGAAAAATCATTAATTATTATATAATATTGTTAATGTAAATTTCATTAATATACATATAAAGTAAAATAAACAAAATATTATTATAAAATAGAGGTGTGAATAGATTAAAAAATTTAATCGGATTAACTGAAATTTCTTAATTGATTAATCAGTTTCCATCTTGTTTTATGCAATTTTAATTTTAATTTAATTAATTAAATCTTCATAAAAAAATAAAGGTTATATAAAGGTATATTTATTTAATTTTTTTATTTTTCTACAAAACATAAAAATATTTTAAATACAGAGATAATACAACAGTCTGAGATGCAACTGCAAAAAAACTTACGTCACTGAGCATAAGTAAACAATTTTTAAGTTTGTTTAGATTTTTCTTCTTCTTATATTTTTTTTTTTTTTTTTTTTTTTTGCATCAATTTAACAAGCTTTTAGTTTTTGGAAAATATTGAAGGAAAATAGTTTTATAAACAGAATAAAAAATTTTTATTTTTACTTTAGCTTGTTCACTAGAATATTTTAAATCAAATTAAGAAAATTTTTAATCAAATTAATCGATATAGCTCTATTATAAAGGGATATTATCTCTGTGTAAAATAATATATTATTTTGCAAGAATATAAACTTTATATAATTAAAAAAATTGATTGTGCATTCCTCAAAATCACCTAAATAGCTAAGAATATTTCTTATAAGTTTTTAATTCAGTAAAACAAAAGACAAACAAAGCCTTCTGAGAAGAGTAGGTTGGCTTCTTTGGGGTTTTTTATTTTAAGGTACATACATCAAATTTAAAACAAATTAATCAAATTGGTCTCCCTCCTTCTAAGTTTTCTATTCGACAAGAAAGGTGTCGTGAGGAATTTTTAAGTTTGACAACGGCCAAACTCGATCCCTTATATGGCTGTAACAAACAGTCGAAACCCCTTTGTTTTTGGGGAATCATACTTTCGCTCCGGAGAATTGTAGGGGGCGCTTTTAACTACTGTGTCTAATGGGGAATTTCCTTAACTTTCTCTACTCTCCCTACTCTACTTTTGTGTTTTTTTAGGTATAAGTTGAATGAAAGTGTGATTTTTGATTTCAGTCTGATTTCCATAATTTTAGATTTTATGGAGCAGATTGTACCAATCCTAAATGCAAACGAAATCGTCAAAAATTGTTATGAATTATTGATATATCCGAGACTAATAAAAAGCCCTTTGTGGAAATGTGACTTAAACGAGCATATAATAAATATATGCTCGTTAATATGTGCAAATTTTTTGCCCATTATTTTTTTAAATATGGCAAGGAACTTTACAAATGAGGCCAATTCATCTTCATATAAGAATTCTTTATCAAGAAAATTTTTAAAGTTTACTTAATTTTAATTTTATATTTTTTATTGTAAACATTCTCAATGTTTGAAATATAACCAAGAAATTGAACGTGATTATATCTACAGATACATTTATTCATATGAGTATGGTTAATAGACTTACGAATTAATGTTTTTAAATTCTGAAAAAAATATTTTGTAATTTCTAACCAGTGTTCTAAACTTTTTGCAAAAGCTATGAATGGAGTACATAATATTGGGATGAATGAAGTACATAATATTGAAAGAAAAAAAAAAGACATTGATTCTCTAAAATAATGAAACCTGTAAAAAATATTATTATTTATTTATTTTGTTTCCTTGTATTTCATGATCACCACCACAATTTACTGAAAATCGTTCGCAATGTACAGATATATATATTTTGTAAATAATTAAGTATCGTGTTTTGAAGAAAAAAAAAATCGATATAAGTTGATTGCCGGATATTGGCGAAAAGGCTTGCTTATTTTGTTGATATTATGAAGCATGTAAATCATAGTCAGAGTGTTACGGCGTAAATGCCCTCAAATTTATTTGTTTATAATTTAACTCTGTTTATCTTTCATATTGCGAAATATAATTATAAAACTGATTTCTTTTGACAGAAAAAATCTAATCTGTTTATCTAAATTGTTTATAACCCTGAATCAATATTTATGAGTAACATTATGATTTCAAGGTCATGTAATATAGATTTATTTACTTTATAATAATTTTGAATTGATGGTGATTTATTAGTTTTATAATTACTTGGATGTCATTTAAATGAATATTATAGCTATTTAGAAGATTTATAACTGCATATTGTAATTTTTATTTTGATGTTTATTTTATATAATATGTATCATTTTTAAAATGGTCAGTCTTGACTCTGTAACCAAGCAGAGAACATGTAACATGTCCTGACTCTGTAATCAGAGATGCCAATTGTTAAATCATGGCTCTATTTAATACAGAGTGTATAGTGGAAGTCCTGACTCTGCAACCAAGCAGAGAACACATTTTTTTTTGTATTGGCTCTGTTAAATACGGAGAATTACTATTATGGAACAATTATTAACTTCTAATGATGAATAGAATTTACATACTATTTCAGTTTTATTTAATAAACTATTTAACCTAATTGCTCTCCCATCTCACTTGGATTTTGAAAATTTATTTGTCAGATGAATTTCGGCGCCAACATTTATTTTTGGTGCCGAGTAACCCGCGAAACATTTTTTGGAAATAATAGTGAGCTATTGTGAAAGAGATTTGTGATTAACAACTGTGATTTATTTTTCAACATGTGATTAGTGTGTGATTTATATTTCAACCTGTGATTAGTGTGGAATTATTATTGTGCCATTTGGATTACGACATGCCATCTACATTACCTGGAATTAACAGGTAAGAAAATATTTTTTTCATTTTCTATGAATGGTTAATGTTTTAAAATAAGAATTATTCTTTATTTAAAATGGAAAATCTTGAAAAGCTGAAAGCAAAACGTTCTGTTGAACGAACGAGTTTCACGAAATTAATTACAAAATTAGAAACATTATTAAATGATGACATTGATAATACGAAAACCGATGAATTATTAGAGCTTCAAGAAATATTTCTCTTAAAAGAAACGGCTTTCCAAAGTTTGAATCGTGATATTGAAGCTCAAATATCCGACTTAAAAGAATAAGAAAAGGACATTGCTAATAGTGAAAAGTACAATGACCAATTGATCAGTGCTAAAATTAAAATTAAAAATAGATTAAGAAAATGTAAAAAGGATAATGTTTCTATGATAGCAACTAGTCGTGTAAATTCATTGAATGGTTCTGCTAGTGGAACAGAAACGAGTTCTGCCATGAAATTGCCTAAATTAAATGTTCCAAAATTTTCTGGTGAAATCGAAGAATGGGTCGAATTTTTTAACTGTTTTGAAACATCGATACACCAGAATAAATCACTATCTAAGATAGAAAAATTCGCTTATCTAAAATCCTTGTTATGTAATCGGGCCTATAATGTGGTAGAAGGGTTTCCTTTGACAGAACAAAATTATGATACTTGTATTGATTTATTAAAGGACCGTTTTGGTAAGGTTGATGTTATTATTAATAAACACATGACTAATTTATTAAATATGGAACCAGTTAAAAATTGTTCAAATTTAAATGCATTAAGAAGATTGCATGACATGTGCGAAGTTAATATTAGAAGTTTAAGAAATTTGGGGGTAACATCCAGTTCTTATGGACAATTGCTAAATCCTATTTTGCTAAAGCTATTGCCCCATGAATTAGTGATTGAATATCATAGAAAACGTGATACTAGCAAAGAGTCAGATGTAACCGATCTAATTGCCTTTCTGAAATGTGAAATAGAATGTAGAGAAAAGGCTTTGTCAATGACAAGTTCTAAAAATGATGCATCCTCTTCTTTTGTACATAAAAATAAAACTGAATTTCGTGAAAAGAAAACATCAAATAAATATCAACATGCTAATACCTTAAATGCCACTATTAAAGTTTTTTGTGTATTTTGCAAAGGTAATGATCATTTATCTTCCGAGTGTAAAAATTTAGCTGATGATAAGAAAAGATTAATGTTACGTAAGGAGGGTAGATGTTACAAATGCTTTTTGAAATCGCATTTATCTTTGCAATGCCGCATAAAATTAAAGCCATGTCTAAATTGTAAAAGCACTGAACATAACAAATTATTTTGCTTTAAGAAAAGTTTGAAACCGGAAATTAATGAAAATCAAAATCAAACAGTTGTATCTAATTCTCATTGTAATTTTAGAAATTCTAAGCATGCTGTTTTATTGCAAACATGTTGTGTAACTGCTCAAGGTAATTCTAAATCAAAGGTAGTTCGATTATTACTTGATTCTGCAAGCGAAAAAAGCTTCATAACAAAAGCATTAGCTCGTGAATTAAATTTGCCTGTTTTAAGAAAAGAACATTTAACTGTATTCGCTTTTGGCATGGATCAAGGTCGCGAAGAAGAATATGATGTTTTTAAAATTAAATTGCGAAGTAAAATGAATTATCATCGTTTTATAGATGTTGAGGTGCTAGCTACCGATTTGATAAGTGCAACAACATTGAAGGTTCCCAATTCTGACCCTCTAGTTATAAAATACATTGAAAGTAAAAGATGGAGGTTAGCCGACCCTACGCCCGAGGAATCCGAAGTACAAATTTTACTTGGAGCTGATTATTTCTGGAATGTTCAGAGAGGTGTCGTTGAAGAAATTAATGACCATTTATATGTAGCTAATACACTTTTTGGGTACACAATAGTGGGAAAAATAAACTCTAAAGGTAACGAAACAGTTAATGCTCATCTTGTATCTGTTAATGAAATAGAAAATTTTGATTTGCAAAAGTTTTGGAAACTAGAGTCTTTGGGTATTTGTGATAGTAAAAATGAATTATTTTCACAAAAGGATTTAGATGCTCTTGATTTATTTAATGATAATTTAAATTTTGTAAATGGAAGATATGAAACTAAACTTTTGTGGAAAGTAAATAAAAATGAATTGGAATCCAATTTTGATGTAGCTAAACATAGACTTTGGGGATTAAAATCAAAATTGTGCAAAAATGAATGGTTACTTAAGGAATATGAGAAAATATTAAATGAACAATGTGGTTTGGGTATAATTGAAGAATGTGAGTTTAATAAAGATGAAATAAACACGTATTACATGCCTCACAGACCAGTAATAAGGGAAGATAAATCGACAACTAAAGTAAGAATTGTTTTTGATGCGTCATCCAAAGATAAGGGGGCAAAATCGTTAAACGAGTGCTTATTTCCTGGGCCCAATCTAAATCCTAACATATTGGACATTATTTTAAAATTCCGTCTCCACAAAATTGCTTTCTTGGCCGATATAGAAAAGGCATTCTTGCAAATCCAGATACAACAAGAAGATAGAAATTTTTTGAGGTTCCTGTGGTTTGACAATATCACTAGTAACAATCCCATTTTGAAGGTTTTTCGCATGACCCGTGTAACTTTTGGTGTAACAACTTCACCCTTTTTCCTTTCTGCAACCATCAAACATCACATTGAGGGGTATAAAGATTTGTTTGGAAAAATAGTTAATATGCTGGATACTTCCTTATACGTTGATGACCTGTTTCATGGAGCTGATTCAGTAAATGAAGCTTTTGTTTTATCAAACGGTGCAGAGAAGATATTGAGTGAGGCCAATATGAAACTCAGAAAATTTAAAACCAATTCTTCCGATTTAAAATTTTTATGGAAGGAACATGGAATAAACTTTGAGGAAGACACTCTTGAACAAAATCTTTCGAAGGTATTGGGAATTATATGGATAACAGAAAGTGACACCTTGAAAATAGACATACAACCACTTTTAGTAGAATTTGACCATAAAATTATTACCAAACGTATTGTTTTACAAACTGTGGCAAAAATTTATGATCCTATTGGACTCATTTCCCTTTTCGTGATAAGAATTAAATTTTTAATGCAAGAACTCTGGGAACATGGAATTGACTGGGATTCTACATTACCAGATTCTTTAAGTGGAAAATTCAGAAAATGGCATAATGAAATAAATGACTTGGTAAATTTTGAAATTCTTAGAAAATATTTTGTAACTATCCCAAAATTAAATCCTGAAACCGCTCAACTTTTCATATTTTCTGATGCTAGTTTAAAGGGGTATGGGTCAGTGGCTTATTTACGTGATTCTTCTTCTTGTGAAACTTCATTTGTAATAGCAAAGTCGAGAGTAGCGCCTCTCAAGAAAATTACATTGCCGCGCATCGAACTTCTTGGAGCACTTACGGCGGCAAGATTAGCGAATTATTTAAAGGAAATATTTAAAATTGTGAATGAAAATATATTTTGTCTAAGTGACTCCCAAATTACCTTGCACTGGATTAAAGGAAGTGCTAACAACTGGAAGCCCTTTGTGGCAAACCGCGTACGCGAAATTCAGGAACTTGTCGCTCCTGTACAATGGAAATTTTGTAAAGGAAAGGAAAATCCTGCAGATGTTCTCTCTCGTGGTTGCTCTGCATCTGAATTGATTAATAACGAGGTATGGTTACATGGTCCTAGCTGGCTGAAGGAAGAATCGTTACCAGTATTTCCCCCTGAAACTCAACCTAATCTACCTGATGAAGAGGTCTTGCAAGAACAACGTAAAACGCTTGTTTGCTCCATATCCCAAAATATTCCAGAATTTGAGCTTTTATTTAAATTTTCATCCTGGTCTAAATTAAAACGAATTACGGCTTGGTGCCTCAGATTCATCAAAAATAGTACATGCCCATCTGAACGAGTCTATGGTTTTTTGACTGTTCCAGAACTTGAAAGGGCAACAAATGCTATTGTGAAATTAATTCAAAACCATGAATTCGGAGACGAACTGAAAATTCTAAAATCCAGAAAGATCCTAAATTCTAAAAGCAAACTCCTTCCTTTACATCCATTTCTTGACGAAAATGATATTCTTCGTGTTGGAGGTAGGCTAAAAAATACAAACTTGTCTGAATATCAAAAACATCAAATCATTCTCCCTAAAAGGCATCATGTTACAGACTTGATAATAAAGTATTTTCATGAGAAACATCTTCATAGCGGGACTCAATTGACAATTTCAGCAATTCGACAAAAATTTTGGATAATTAATGCTAAAGAAGCTGTGAAAAGAGAAATAAGGAAATGTATGAAATGTTTCCGAAATTCATCACACCTTTCATCTCAGTTGATGAGAAATCTGCCATCAGCACGCGGGACACAAGCTCGAGTATTTTCAAGAGTAGGAGTCGACTTAGCCAGCCCCTTTTTGATCAAACCTCGTAAGGGACGTGGTGTGAAACCCTTTAAACATTATGTTTGTCTGTATGTTTGTTTCGTAACAAAAGCTATCCATCTTGAGTTAGTCACTGATCTTACAACTGAAACCTTTCTAGCCTCATTGAAAAGATTCGTGGCTCGACGTGGAAAACCTCTAGAAATATTTTCCGACAGAGGTACAAATTTTGTAGGGGCAGACCGCGAAATAAAGAGAATGATGTCTCTAATTGCTTCTGATGAAAAATTGCACAAGTATCTTACTGACGAAATGATAGTATGGAAATTCAACCCACCTTCCGCCCCTCACTTTGGAGGCCTTTGGGAAGCGGGAATAAAACAAATGAAAAATCATTTGAAGAGAACAATTGGTGATCAGATTTTAACTTATGAAGAATTTTTGACCTTAATTGCACAAATTGAGTCATGCTTAAATTCAAGACCGCTTGTCGCTGAGTCTTCTGATCCAAATGACTTTACGGCTCTGACGCCAGGACATTTTATTATAGGAGCACCCTTGACCTCCTTACCTGAGCCTGATATCTCCTCTACCTATGTAACTCCTTTGGAACGTTGGAAATTGCTACAAAAGATTTTCCAAAGTTTTTGGAAAAGGTGGTCGTCAGACTATCTCTCACAATTGCAGCAACGTACAAAGTGGTTTAGAAGCAACCCGAACTTAAAAATCAATGACTTGGTGTTGATAAAGGAAGAAAACCAGCCCCCATTAAGGTGGAAATTGGGCAGAATAATTGAACTATTTCCTGGGGATGATAATATTGTTCGTGTTGTCAAATTAAAGACTTCTACTGGTGAACTGAAACGCCCTATCACAAAATTGTCTCCTCTACCGATGGACATTTAATATAATAGAATTTTACTTTATTTTAACTAACTTTATTATTATTATTTTTTTCTGTGTCTAATTTTTGTAACTTTCTGAACTATTTTGTATATTAATGTCTTTTTCTATTTTTAGTTGTTCCAGAAACTGTTTTTTATAGAAGTAGTAGGATTTAATTGCATTTCATTTTAGTTATACTTAACATTTAAGGTAATATTTTAAATTTGTATTTAATATTTGATTATTTAGTATGTGATAGTGGAAATTTGGTAAGTTATAATTGTTCGATGAACTCCGTTCATGGTGGCGGAGGATGTTACGGCGTAAATGCCCTCAAATTTATTTGTTTATAATTTAACTCTGTTTATCTTTCATATTGCGAAATATAATTATAAAACTGATTTCTTTTGACAGAAAAAATCTAATCTGTTTATCTAAATTGTTTATAACCCTGAATCAATATTTATGAGTAACATTATGATTTCAAGGTCATGTAATATAGATTTATTTACTTTATAATAATTTTGAATTGATGGTGATTTATTAGTTTTATAATTACTTGGATGTCATTTAAATGAATATTATAGCTATTTAGAAGATTTATAACTGCATATTGTAATTTTTATTTTGATGTTTATTTTATATAATATGTATCATTTTTAAAATGGTCAGTCTTGACTCTGTAACCAAGCAGAGAACATGTAACATGTCCTGACTCTGTAATCAGAGATGCCAATTGTTAAATCATGGCTCTGTTTAATACAGAGTGTATAGTGGAAGTCCTGACTCTGCAACCAAGCAGAGAACACATTTTTTTTTGTATTGGCTCTGTTAAATACGGAGAATTACTATTATGGAACAATTATTAACTTCTAATGATGAATAGAATTTACATACTATTTCAGTTTTATTTAATAAACTATTTAACCTAATTGCTCTCCCATCTCACTTGGATTTTGAAAATTTATTTGTCAGATGAATTTCGGCGCCAACACAGAGAGTCATTTATTATACTTTAATACCATGACTGTCTGAAGTTAAAATATTTAATTTTATATGTAAGTGTGTTGATTTTCTATATCTATATGCTTGTAACTTCAGATCAACACATATAATGGCCAAATGCCAAATTTATTGTAAATTGTTTGCAATGTACATATATCTATATTTTTTAAATAATTAAGAATCGTGTAAATTTCCATGTTTAAAAAAAAAATCGATATGATTTCTTGCCGGATAATGGCGAAAAGGTTTGCTTATTTTGTTTATATTATGAAACATGTAAATATTTTTTTTTTAATCGTATACTTTAATACAATGACTGTCCAGAGTTAAAATATTGAATTTTATATGTAAGTTTGTTATTTTTCTATATGCTTGTATATTTCAGATTAACACATATAATGGCCAAAATTATTGAAAATTGTTTGCAAAGTACATACATCTATATTTTTTAAATAATTAAGAATCATGCAAAATAATCAATGTACTGAATATTGTGTAGATATTAAATAACGGTCAAGTGCGAGTATTACTCGCACACAGAGGGTTCCATACAATAATATATGAATTAGTAAGTGTATTATTAAAAAATACTGTTGTTAAAAGAATACTAAGACTTTGTAAAAACTATACAACGAAGGGTTGGGTATAGCTGTATAGTATACAGGGTGAAAAGGAAAGTCCCTTTAACCTGAAAATACTTGTGAACGGAGAGAGCTACAGCTATACAAGTGAGGTAACGATACAGTAAAGCAACTATGCCCGACCTAATGCAAATGACAGCAGCACCCCTAGTGGCGAAATTTAGAAGATAGCTATTGCAAATCGAAAACGAAAAGAGGTAGAGCAAATTTTCCAGTTAGAAAGTTTTAGAGCATTAATTAATTAGTACGAAATGACATTTGGTTCACACGGATAAGATAAATCGTCGCCTGCATATCCAAAAATGTCTGAAATCGATGAGCGACAATTCTACTTTGCCTATTCCCATTCTGGAAATGTAGTACTGCACAATTGCAGATTGTGACATTGTTATGTGCTGTAATGTCTGTAAAGGTTTAATTTCCAATGCATTTAAAATTTTAGAATAACCCTTTCAGGACCATAAGAATTCTGTTCGTAAACTGATGAAATATTGACTGACACCAGAATATTCAAACGAATTTCTCAGAAAAGAAAAACCCGCTAATTTGCACTTTCATTACAGAAGCAAAATTTTATTAAAATATTCTTGGTGTCATTTGTCAGTTTTGGAACTAAAACTGGGTGGCTAGACCGCCTAGCCACCGCTATTGAAAGGGTTAAATCTATGTCCTCATATTGAAGAGGCTTGCAATAGACGTTCCATGCTGAGAAATGTGCATGCAGAATTACTCTCAGGAATACATACGTGTATCGTGAGCAATGGCGAACTTTTCGAACATATTGAATATTAACTTTTTATCATTGTGAGACAGTCTTTTTTTTTTTGCGTGATGTAATTAAAATGTATTTAGATAAGTACGTATTTATAGCATAAATTGTGCGTATTTCTTCATACTTCTGACTCCATTCAAACGTTTACACAAACTGGAGTGCATCGATTTCGGACATGTTTATGTAAACAGGGGAAGATTTATCTTATTCATGTAAACCAAATGTCGTATTCTACTAATTAATTGAAGCTTTAAAACTTTCTAACTGGAAATTTTGCTCTATCTCTTTTCGTTTTCGATTTGCAGTGGCTATCTTCCAAATTTCACCAATAGGGGGCACTGCCGTCATTTTCATTAAATCGGGCATAGTCGCTTTACTATACCGTTACTTTACTGGCATACCTGTAGCTCTCTCCGTTCACAAGTATTTTCAGGTTAAAGGGACTTTCCTTTGCACCCTGTCTACTAGAAAAGTATAAATGGATATAGCATGAAAGTTCAAAGATATATGGAACCTACCCAAGAAACACATGACTTCGGGCTGCATGGCATATTTGTTGCGGCCAGGGTGAGTTAAGGCCCTTTGTAGCCAAACAATACTGTGCCGTAAGTGATGCACCACTAATTACGGCAGCTAACACCAAACAGATTACGGATCGGAAGCGAGAAAACAGTTGCGTTTATTTTACCGGTCAATCGTTGAGGGCAATTTCTGGCAAGCATTTAATGTACCCTCATTGTTTAGACAGTAGAGGGCTAATATTACCTAAGTGGCATATTTATTTAAAGAGAGGAAATGTATTTTTTCGTCATGTCTTTTAAATTAATCTTAATTACTTTAAATGTGGGTTTTAGTAAAAATATAAATACGTTATGAGATTTATATTTAAAGCAGTAAAATATTTGAAATATATACATTTGAAATATATTTTCGTAAAAAGAAAAATATTTGGAAAATAAATTTAAAGCTCTGAATTCAGTATAAAGGAAAAAATAAACCTTTTTTTAAATTAAATTCCTAGCAATTTAGGTATATTTATTTGTTTTATTATCAACATTTTACTAATAAAATTTACAAATAAAGCCATATATTATTTTCCATATGTATAAAAATAGTAAACTCAATATCAGACACATGAAAACCGATGTTAAATAAAGCGATAGGATTGCAGAATAAATTATATTCTTTTATTATTATTATTATTATGATTATCTGGGTTCGTGTCACGATCTTTACTCATTTTCATTCAAATGAAAAATTAATTATCATAAAATTTAGAACATGTTTGATTGGGTGTTCCTTTGCTTGTACCAAAAAATGAGAAATGCTATTCGATTTTTCTTGCATCTGAATAAGAATATATTTAAATTTATGTTTTTATAAATGAAAATGATTTCATGAGCATAAGTCGAAAAACATATGATATGTATGTATGTATTTTGCCATTTATTATGAGAAAAAATAATTTTCTTATGTTAAACCGACTTCTGCAGTGTATCATGTTCTCTGATTTTGCTAAAATCTGAAAAGAAAATATGTCTGTATTCGGCCATACTAACATATGTAGATATAAGTGGAAATTGTGATTTGTGCAAAATATGGATATGAAATACATATTTCCTTAGCTTAAAGTAAAACTATCTCTTCATTGCCTTATACAATTAAAAACAGAAAACTATTTAGAAGCTTTTTTTTTCCCCGCCGGGGTAAAAATCATTTTCGTGTTCTGAGATACACAGAGTATCTGAGATAACAAAAAGTCCACGTCCCCCTTGTTCAAGGTCAAGGACAACTATAAAGTATGGGAAATTTTTTCGAGAATTTGGCTGTACCTTTCCTTCGATCTGTTTTGTCCTTGTTGATAAGTAGATCAGATCAGTCAGCGCGCGAATGAGTGTTCAAATGGTTGCACAATTTGGATTTTTCAAAATATGGGTAAGTCTTATTATGTTGATCCATTAAAGAATTATTAATTTATTTCATTATAATACGTTGAGTTTTTTTGCATCAATATTAGGCTTGTTTGTTACAGAAAATATAATAGAATGATGTAAGAAATATATTTTTTTTTATGGAATCACACGTATATTTAAATATATTTTAATTTTAGCAAACGCAAGATAATATTTACTTTATACTATGTTATTCACCAACTATCCATTATATTAAAAATTTGTGTAAATTAGGAAAAATAGCTAATTTGAAATTATGAACACTTTTTGAAAATTGTAAAGTTTGAAAATTTATCATATTTTCAAATAACGATTGTTGTTTTGACAGTGCATGTCATTAAAAATACCGCAAAAACTTGAATAGTTTAATTTAAGTAAAGTTTATTTTTATTATTAAAGATAAAATGTACTTTTCTTTTCACATATTCAATGTGAGAAAGAGTGTTTTCGTGTATGATCATCGTCCTGTGTAAAATTGTACAAAATATCATTTAATAGATGCTTGTTTAACTTTTAAAAAATCTTTCTGTAGAGGTTTGCTGAATTATTTTAGATATTATGATTATTGGTTTCATTTTAGATTCTTAAAATAGCTTGCTTTAGCATAACAATAAAAAATGTGACTGTGAAGGAAAGATTTTTTTCTTTTCGTATTTTGAGCGAAGAAAGTTAACAGTTTACCATCGAAAAAAATTTATTCATTAAACAATTGAAATTCTGAAAAATCAGAATAAAATGCAATAAAATTTAGTGAAATCATTCAAAATTTTGATGACATTTTTAGTTACTGCAAATATTTCTCAGGTATTTTGAAAAGATTAAAGTAATATATTTTTGTAATATTTGACTATTAAACTATGAGAATAAAATCTAAATGTGAAATTTTAATATATTCAAATGATGCAAAAAATATTCAACAGGTTTCTTAATAATTCTTTAATGAAAAAACATAACATATTGGTAACAGACATACCATTATGTGTAAAAACCAATGAAAAAAAAAAGTGAAAAAAAATCACAAACACAAACACGTTCTATATAATATAATATACATAACTTATAATTTGTTCTGTAAAAAATATTTGTTGGAAGATTGCTTAATTACTTAAGTGCTTTTGCATAAAAAAAATATATATAGTAATAATCAAGTAGGTACACTTTTAAAAAATATTATACATTTTCTTATCTTGAATTATTTCAAAAGTTTCCCATACACAATGCTTGGCATAGTGAATTAATTAATTATTTTATTTTGCAATTAATACAGTGAAACCTCTCTGTAAGGGCCACCTGCCATTCCATTGAAAATTGGCCCTTATGAGGAGTGGCCCTTGAATAGGGGTGACAAAAAAAAAAAAAAAAAAAAACGACTAAAATAAGGAAATCAAAACCTACATATTAACATTTTCAAACTATACATGATTGAAAATTTTTTCTATTGAAGTTTGTTTACTTTTCATAATTTTTTCGCAATTTTGGTTTCTAATGATTCTTTTACTTCATGGAACAAATTACTTAAATTTGCATCATTTATTAATGCCTTAGAATGAGATATTAATTTACTTATTTCTGTTAGCGTTTCCTGACAGGTGTAAAAATTGTGCTTCAATATGCATTCACAGTTTTAGAAAATGTGGAATCAGTTTTTCTAGGTAATCTGTTATTCTTTGTGTACCCACAACAAAGGGTCAAGTTTCATCTCCAACCCAACTCCTACAGGTTGAAAGGTCAAAAAAAGGTTGAGGAACAACTTGTGGAAAAGTTTGTGGTCCTTCATTGTGTTACTAAATCCTCCCCCTGTCTCCCTGCCTTTTTTCTTGTAAGTGCAGTTGTTTGCTCAACTCTTATCTTTTGGTTCAGGAATTCAATACACCTGTTTAAGATTTAAAGCACATGTGAAAAAATGGCCTTTATGAGGGATAGGTGCGGCCCGTAATAGGAGTAAATTTAACATTATGTCTATGGGAAAAATTTTTGTTCCTGAAAATATTGGCCCTTAATAGAGGTGGCCCTTGAATAGGGGTGGCCTTTAAAAGAAGTTTCACTGTACTTTAAAAATGTATATGAAATGCAACTATTTAAAAATCGCATTACATATAAATTTTTAAAATGTATAATTGAATAAATAAACAAATTAATAAATTCACTGTCAAATATTGTGTTTTGGAAATTTTTGAAAACGTTCAAGATAAGTAAATTTATAATTTTTTTGAAAAGTGTGCGTAAATGATTATTACTATTATTATTTTTTTTTTCATGCAAAAGCACTTATCATTTAATTAATCTTCCAACAAGTGTAGTTTACAGAACAAATTTTGACATTTTAAAGAAACAAAATCATATAAGGGTTTTTTATGGGCAGCTTTGGGCTATATTTAATTATTGACAACCACAAATGGCAGGACTATGGCTAGCTTCTGCCTAGCTTTTATTTTTAATGGCCATTAAAAGAATAAATGTGGCCAGTATGAGGCTATTTAGCAGTTTTGGTAAAAAGTTAGTGGTATGATTGTGGCCATATTCATGTATTTACGGCCAATTATATTGTGGCCACATTATGTCCAGCATAACACTTTTTTCACGGAGCCGTAACGGAAAATGATAGCAGGCCGCAATCAAACACTTGCAGTCAAGGCTAACATAGCCGTGAGCGGCCCATAAGTTCTGTGTTTGTTGGGTAAATAATAGCAAATATAGGTATTCTGTATATTTGTTATTCCATATAGATTTTTAGTTAACCTTTAAAGACATAGTAGGTGTATTGAGAGAGTCACTCAATGGAAACTATTCGCAAAACCCATAGTATTTATGTGATTAATTCTCATTAAATTAGTCTGTTTTTAACAATTTGACGTTTATTGCTTTTATACTGTTACTGGGCATTACATTACATAAATATATCCTTAAAATTTGTTATCTAGGCTTTAAAAGCCGATGGAGCATAGAGTATGCTGTCCCTGTCATTATGTATGTCCAAATCGTCTGTGTCTTTAAGGATTAATATCTCGGCTAATTACCGACGTTTTTTTCAGAAATTCATGATCAACAATGCTTTTATACTTCTGCTACAATAGGTACCTCCAGCTCTGCTCAACACTTTTGCTGAAGCCCGTAAATCGAAATTTGAATGCAACGGAAAAATGCGATTTTCTCAAAAACTAGGTGACCTAGGGTATTCGCTATAATTTTCCAGCAAGGTTTAAATTAATGTTTACTACCTCAAATTTTTTCATAATTTTAGTTTCAATAGGTTCGGAATTAGATGGGGGGGAACATATTTTTGCACTACATTTTCCGCCATAACTTTTAAAATATAATAACTAAAATTAAATGAAATATATTTTTGATTTCAGCGTTACGAAAGCTTTCACACGATATAGAAAGAAAAGATTTTTTTTTTCAAGTAACTTAATTAGCCCCTTTACATTTTCCCTAAATATATTTATGAATATTTATTAATCTGTAAATATGTGGGTCAATAATCTTTATTGCTTCCTCCAATTTGAACTTTCCACGTTGCATAGTTTACGAGTAAGGGGCTGTGACGGACAGACAGACACAGGAGTGATCTTATAATGGTTCCGTTTTTACTTTTTAAGTACGGAACCCTAAAAAAAATGTATTATATTTTTTATACTATGACTGTCCAGAATTCGAATATTTGATTTTACAATTTCCCTTAAAATAAAATTATTTTTTTTCCTAAACATAATAGAAATCTATAATAATTATTATTTTTCTATTTCCCAATACACTTCATCTTCTGTACCTCCAATGTTTAAAATTACTGAAACAGTTGTCCGCAATCAACTTTATGTACCTATATTTAAAATCTAAAGTATGGTGTAAAAATAATTAAATGTTCTAAAAAGTTATCCTGATTTGAGTAGAGTTTGGTTTTTTGAAAAAGTTTTGGTTAATTTTCTATTTTGAAATTAATAAATTTTATTACTTTTTTTTTTTTTTTTACTGTGCATTTCACTGTCAGAATTCTCAATGTTTCAAATAATCAAGATTCTAAATGTAAATAAAAGTAATTTAGTTATAATTTTGTTTTTGATGTTATAGTAGAGTGTTAATTAAAATATTTTTAATTGCTTAAAGCATTGGATTTATTTATCTCTAAATCTTTTAGTTTTTCCTGTTTATAGTATAAAGAATGCCGAGGACAAATACACATATAATATATATCTTTTATAACACATATAGAGCGAGGTTTTTCGTATTTTTAGATGTAAAAGTAACATTTAATAAGCATTATTTACAGTAGAGAAACTCTATTTACGGTAAGTATTCACGCCATCTGCCGGTGAGAGTAGAACATTAATGATTCTGAAACTAAGGGGAATTGTGAAGGCCATATAAGGCTGGCAATCAAGTTTGGCTGTGGTTTGACATAACAAGTGTAAATTGAATGGATATGAGGAAATTATAACAAAAATGTTAAATATTTGTTGAAATCATAATTTAGAACTGACCATAGTCTATAATATATTTCTTACACTCAAACGAGATTTGAATCCAAACTGCTCAATGAATACTATCAAAAACTTGTGTGTGTCCATGTAAACATTTAAGAACCACACACTTAATTAACAAACTCATCCAAGATATTTGCAAGATATATACACTGTCCCAATTAGGTTAAAAATGGATCAGTATTTCAGACGTTATATTGAAGACATTTTTTGCTTTTGTGTGTCACTGTAAATGAAGTATAAAAGCTATACACTTGATTAATAAGCTTGTAGAAGATACTTGCAAAATCAATCCACTATCTAAATGAGGTTATAATTGGTCCAGTATTTTGGACACTGTCGAGATGACAGGTTTTTCAGGTTTTGCTTTTATGTGTTCATTTAAATGAACTATAAGAGCTACATACTTGGTTAAAGAACTCATCCAATATATTTAAAGATCAAGCAACTGTCCAAATTAGGTTATGATTTGCCTAATATTTTGGATGCTATCAGGGTTACAAGATTTCGAATATATATAGATAGATGGATAAACAAAGGGTTTGCAATAGGTCTATTTCTAAACAAATCAACCAAAAACATGTAATCTTGAAACATAATGAGATTGACTTTCAACCCATTACACACAAAATTTTGAATAATTTACATATTGAAAGTACACTGTTTTCTTTCTTTCTCCCCCCCCCCCCCTTCATTTATATACCATCACTCAATCCTCTCTCTCTTTTTTTTTTAATTCATTGACATTAATTCAAGGGGTATTTTATATATCTGAATATAATATATTTTTTGCTTATACCTTTCATATTACATATTTTTTATTTGGAATAATGTCAATCTTGTTCAGATTCTCAAAGGACAATAGAACAATCTTTTCAAAAAAGATGTTTCTCATTGTTTGTTTTATTTAGTTAACACTTTTTTTTTCTTTTTTTGCGTAGTTGTCATGTGTAGAGTGGCAACTGAATTTTTTCAGTCCTATCTTCCACCAATTTACATTGTCATAAAATATTTTTCCATTTTTCTAATTTTACTTAAACTAAAATGTGTGCTCCACACTTTCAACTGAATAGAGTGAATTTTTATATAAATTATATAAAAAAAATTATCATTATGCAGTCATTTCTCAAAAGATTTACAATTTATTTATTTATTTTAAACAAAACAAATGTATTATTCTTTATAAGTTTATTAAATTAATAAAAAAAAAAAATGTGAATGGGTCAAAGACAAATAATTTATTTTTTAATCTATTTCAATAAATAAATAAATAGCAAAAATTTTCACTTATTTTCACAGAATTTTTACTAATTTATAATCATTATAAAGTCAGTGAAAAACTCCAGTAAACTCCTAAATAATATTTTTAATTACTTACTCTGAACGACACATCTAAATCACAAAGTACTCTTTCCCTCAATTCATTAATTGAAATAATCTTCCTTGTCATTTTGTTTTTTTCTTCTTCTTCATTTGTAACTGGATTCAGCTGTTGTTGAAACTTGGATTTTTGCAAGTATTTCGCTTTTAAATTTTCAATATTCTTTTTCTTGTCTTGAAAAAATTTCTACAGAAAGTAATTCATGTACATTTTAAAATAATCAAATTAAACACAATTTTTAAATCCATTTTTAATAAACAGATATTTAACATTTAAGTATACAAATTTATGAGTTTTCTAAAACCAAATTTATATTATTTTCTGTCTAATAACAAAAAAATAGATAAATAATAAAAATCAACTATGTTCAATAAGTTTTAAATCAAAGAAAATAAATAAATAGCTTATTTTTAAATTTAAAAAAATTACAAACATTCAGATACAAAATTAGATATTGATAAACAATTGATGCTTCATGATAATACACAGAGCTTTTTCAAATGTTTATACTGTATTTAATAAATTTGTATTTTTTCCAATTCTATTATTTTGCAGCAATAAAAAAATTGAAACTGTTAAATACAGTAAAACTTGTAAATATGGAACCAGTCTAAAATGTATTCTGCCTTAAATATATATATATATATATATAGTTAAAAAATTCCAATAGTTATTTTAAGCATTACCACAAACTGTAAACTTTAATTGAAACACAAAATTAACTTAACCAAACCAAATAAGAACTATAATTTAACTTAATAAACAATCTTAAAGAAACACAACATAACCAACTTTAACTTAAACAAAACAACCATAAGAAACAAGGCAAATAACTAATTAAACATGGAGACAGGTTTGCGTGGCTTATGACACGCTAATGCAGGGTTAAAACTGTTTTTAAGCATGCAACATTCCCCAGATTTACCTGTCGAGACCATATTGAAAAAACAAATGAAACAAGATTAAAGCTAAATGAAACCAACTGACTGAAATCAAACCATATCAAAAGCGATCTGTTTCCACTACATTCCGTAAACCACACGCTTCGAGTAAAGGCATCAATCCACTTCTGTTCTTGCAAGTTCTTACATAATTATACGTCATATTTTTAACCAGACTCACAGGATAACCCTGTTTCACAGTGTTATATAATAACATCCTTTCCAATTAAAATTAATTTAAAAAACTATTTTAAAATATTTAAATTAAATCAAAAAACTTCTTTACTTTCAAAATTTAAATTCTACCTTTAAATATTCATTAATTTTCGTTAAGTTCGTTTTTCAGTTAAATTTCACTCAAAAACAATTTAATTTAATCGCCATAAAAGATCGTCAAAAATTATCAATAATAAAATAATAAATCTTAAAATTAATACTTTCTACTGTAATAGACTATTTTTATAATAATTTTCAAATCTAAAATTCATCATTTAACATTATTTCATTCAAACACTTTTATAACTCTGTGTGGCATCGTCGATTTTAAATCAGCCAATCAACGACGTCCGTTCTAACGGCGGGTTCGTTGATAGCGTCATCTCGCTCTCTTCCTGCCTGGATTCTACGGTGAGCGGACGTATTCCGCTCTCGGCGGCACCGCCTTTTTCTTTTTCATGGCATATCGGCGTTGGACTAAACGGGTCCTTCGCTTGATATTGCCACTTTAATATTTTACTTAAAAATAACCTTAAAGTTAAATTTTATATCAAAATAAAATATATAAAGGTATTGGATAAATTGGCTTCATAACCTCGTTATGTACAATTCTGTTGTCACCAACGCCATAAAATGTTTTCTTCAAAAAGAGATGATGAAGTAGAAAAATCTCGGGATGTGTCTCAACGATCGGCATGAAGAATTCAAATATGGGCTGTCCTACGCCATCCTTCCTTATATTGTGAACAGACATCGATGAAAATAAATTTAGATCTACCAGTTTGTGAGATATGAAAAATGCTATGAACAGGTATGAAGGTTACAATTTTTCTGGGCGTGGCCTATCAAGATTTCCGAAATGATTTTTCTCTTTGGATATATGAATCTTGCAGTAATCTTATTAGATATTACGACATGAAATGTAGGATTATCATCTCTATAAACTAAAAAGCTAACTATGTGGTGGAATTCTTACAGCAGTAATCTTAACGATATTGAAATGATCAGTATCAATTTATCTTTTATTTTTTTGAAGTAAATTCTATGCACCTATAATATTTTATAGAATAAAAATTTAAATGTATTCGAATATAATAATTTAATTTTAATAATATTTGTAAAGTGAGTGCACTCCCCCATCCTTTTCCATATAAATTCATTATCATTTTAAATAAAGTATTTTGTATGAATAAATGTATATGTGTTATTTATGTGTGGTGATAATTCTGTTATTGAGTGCCAAATTAATTTATTACAATGAAATATTATAGAATTATTAAATATAAATATTTAAAGAAAAAAATTTAACACTTGGCACAATTTAAATATATTCAACATATACAATTTTCAAGCAAGAAGTTCTCTCTGTTCAGGTGAGTCTAAAGTTTATTATTTATATTTTACCATGAAGTTACCAAGTTATATTTATTTACTTCCTTCACATGCAATGATTACTAACCACTAATGATCACTGGCCATATTTAATAGTAAAACTTCCTCTCCCTATCTAATTCAAATTAAAATCACATAATATATATATATATTACTCCCAAATTTAATAAATTTTAAATTCCTTTTCTCCTTTCATCTTATATATATATATTTTTTTTTTACCTAACACACAGCAGTGACGTACCATTTAAGCATATCCTCATTCAAAATGTCACTATCCGATGTCAATCGGTTTAATCTGTTTAAACCATTAATATAAATGTTTCTGAATACTGATATATGGACGTTTGAATTGAAATTCAATATTGCAATTGTTTTAAAGTTAAAATCGTCTCTTTTATCATAAACCGATGTAATTAAATTTCTGTTTTCCAATTTTAGATTTACATCTAAATAATTTGTATTGCAACTATTATGACTACCGGAAAGTTTCAATTCTAAATTTTTAGGATAATAGTTAAATTCATGGTTAATCTTTATTCCATTCAGCTTGACAATCAAAACGTCGTCGATATATCTGAAACTTATTATGTCTTTATGTAATTCACTTATATTTTCATATATATCTAGATACATGTCGGCCAAAATTGAACTGCAACTCCCCCCCATGGGGATACCCTTAATCTGCTTATATACCTTATTGCCCTCATATAAAAAATTCTCTTGAACCACCAATTGAAACAAATTTTGAAATTCACTTAAATCCATGTATGAATCACCATACCTATTATACACCTCCAATATCTTCTCCCTCAAATCCTCAATCTCTATGTTGTTAAACAAATCTGCAAAAAAATATGCATACAATCCTGTAATCTTATTTTTATACCTTTTTACTTTTTCCAACAGTTCATAACTATTACTTATTATAAAAGTTGAATTCTCACTTTTAATCTTCAAAAATATTCTCTTCAATACCTTTAATAATTTTTTATTCGCACATTCAATATAGGAATTATAACCACATGTAACGGTTCTAAATTTCACAGGGCATTTATGGAACTTGGGTATTAAAACCAAATAAGGAAAATTCAAATTATCTTATTTTGTTTTAATTTTTTTATGCATTGCCCTAATTCTGTTCTCCACCTCATTAATTTTTGCCCTAATTAACTCATAATTATTTGTGTTTTCATAACTTTCTCTTAATATTTTTCCATATAATTTTTTACAGATAATTGCATAGTTAGTACTTGCCTTATCTACATATGTTATTATAAAATCATCTTGGATGTTTTTTATAGCTTTTCTTAAATCAATATATTTCTCTTCGGACAAACCCTCAAAGTTTTTAACGTATGTCTCCTCTAGTTCCTTTAAAATATGATATTTCCATTCTTCAAATAATTCTCCAGGTAGTCTGTATTTATAAGTTAACTTTTGTATAAAGATTTCTACATTATATTTAAACCGTTTAACTGCATTACTTTTCGTGAAATTCCGTTTTATTCTGTATTTTGCTCCATAACTCATTTGATTTTCCAGTTCAACATTTTGTATAATATCTAGATTCCCAGTTATTACATGTCCATAATGTTTGTCTACATATTTGTTGTACACATCCTCATTACATTTACAAATGTCTGCATCTTCGTTCCTATTAATATTTTTAGCATAATAATTATAATTAAAGATCATTCTACCTAAAGGCTTGTCATACTTAAATGCTTTAACAATATTTAAATTTTTTATTGGTAACATGTCCTTACATTTATTAAAAATCCTTTTGTAATTTACATTACTGTAGCACCCTCCTATGTAGTCTATAACGAAATATACTTTATCTGCATCTTCCTGATTTTCACACTTTGACTTACAGTAACTTTGCCAATTATTTAATTTTATTCTATATTTTAATAGATCAATACCCAGATCTATGTTATGTATTCCTATTTTTTGCGATAACAAAATCAAAACCTTAGGTATCAACTTCTTTTTGACATTGAATATGATATATTTGATACTCTTGAACTTGTCACTACCGTTACAATTCATTAAAGCTGTTACAATGCTTTCACCGTCCTTCAATCCAACCAATTTTTCTCTAGTAAGCCCTAAATCACGATTACTTTTTCCATCTTTATAAACGTTATAACCATTAATATCACACTTTATCTTTGCATAGATGGAGTCAGTCATGTCTCGATTTTTAAAGGTTTGTATAATGTTGCACCCACCAAACATAACGTTCAACCCATAGGAATATAGTGTACCATGTGCAATCATCATGTCCTTTTCATATATTTTTCTTTTAATTTTATTTTGGACAATTTTCAAAATTGATATTTTAATGTTATCTATACCATGTTCAGCGAAGTGTTTTATTTCTATATCTTCATGCTTTTTCTTAACTTTTAAATTTCTTATATCTGACTTATGGTTATTGAAGCGTTTGTTCAGTGGAGTTGAAGTTTGACCAATGTATGCAACATTACATACTTGACATCTTACCTTATACACGCAATTGTATGTTTTACAAAATTTTAAACATTTCTTATTATTTTGTCCAAAATCGTTTTTCGTATTTTCTGCACAGATACATACCTTACATCTTATATATATATATATATATATATATATATATTATTATTATTATTATTATTATTATTATTATTATTCTGTTGAAAAGAATAAGTGTACCTATTAAGGCAGAAAACCTGTTTGAAGTAGAACTTGTCTCTTGTTCCTTATAATTTTATTTTGGCATATTTTACACATTTGTTTTAATTTAATAATTTGATACTGCACATTATTCTAAACATTCTATGCACAACAAGCAGGAAGAAGAATTTAGAGTGAACATTCTGTGTTCACATAACCCTTGAAGGATTATGTCAGCATTTGTTTGAAATTTCAAAGAAAACATTGTCCGGACCAGAATAGCTAGAAGATATTTCTTTCCTCCTATCAATTCTAGCATCCATAACGGCAGATGCAATTTGATGCTGAAATCTGCATCGTTTGGATATATCTATGAAATCTTATGGCAAGATTTTGAATTTCAACAAAGATATGCGAAATACTTATATCATAATGGAAGATGTCATTGTGGATATAATAGGTTGCCAGAACATACAACTATCTGTTTCCTATCAAAAAAGATATGCTTTATTAAAAAATATTAATAACGTTGGACTATTAATATTTAACTTTTCCAGGATGGGTAGTTTAAATAACGACTGGCAGACATCCCTTTTTAAAGGAAAGTAAAAAGTAATTACAAAATCTACCAAGCACTTCTTTTTCTCACAATTATTGTTAACCTGTGCATTGGGGGTAACATGATTAACAATAACTGTGAAAAAAAAAGAAGCATTTGGTAGATTTTAAACTAGATTTGTGTGTTTTAAGAAAGAATGGCTCCCCATCGATACTTAAAACACCCACCTTCAAAAGACTGATAAACCGCCACCACCAAATCTAGTATGTTGCGATTAAAATAAAAAACAAACAAATAAGTAGTTATAAAATATATTACAGAATTTTTTAATGCAAGATTTTATTTCTCACCCATTCATTAACTTTATTTTTGTTTTAATGACAGAATTTTATTTAGAGGCAAAATAACAGCTTTTATCATTACTTGTCTCATTAATAAAATTTAACACAAATGGAATTTGATCAAAATAACTGGTAAAATATATGTCCATATGACCACAATCCTCACACACAGGATATAGCTAATAGCTAAGCTAAGCAAATGTTTTACTTAACTTTTATCTATACAACAAAATATTAGCTTTAAAAAAAAGAGAAAAAATGAAAAAAAAAAAGTAAAAGAGAACAACCTGTAAAATAACAATATTATTAAATAAATTTAATTATATGTAATTTTAATTACATGTATTATGTTAAAGGTGAACATTTTTAAAACAAAAATATTATCACACCTTATTTTTAAATTTGTCAGAATATCCTATGAAAATCTAAATCATATTTAGTAAAATTAAAAAAATTATGAGGAAAAGTTACACAAATAATACTTAAAATAAAGAAAGAGAATAAAAATAATAGGATGTAAAAGTTAGAAAAAGTAAATTAAAATAAAAGATTTTAAATAATAAAGAAGAAAAAAATAATTAATTATGTACTTTTTCTTGACGCAGTTTTTCTTGAATCTTTTCTTTTTCATCAAGACGAACCTTGAAAACATCTAATTTCTGTTTTTTCTCTTCAAGTTCACCTTCAAAATTCTAAGAATAAACATGCAGTATAAAATATGTTTTCAATTGTTACAAAAAACATACAAAATGATGCATTTTAACAGAAAGAGAAGAAAAAAATTACAAGTTATTTTAAGTCTCTTCAATAAAGGTATATTGTGTTATTTTTGATAATTTTTCATAAAAATGCTGTAAAATTCCCACTGTCTCATCTAATGTATAGTCAGGGTTCTCGCTGACTTTTGACAAACCTTAGCAATTTGGCTAATCAGGAATCAAAAACTATTGCCAAATGAAAAATATTAACAAAAAAGATTCAACAAGAAACTCGATCTTTAATCCCTTAATGTACAATTTCTTTTTGAACATGTTTTAAAATAACCTTCAAACTTTAATTTCTTCTGGTCGATAAAATGAGTACCAAGTTTGCTTTGGAACTAAACACTGAAAGTCCCGCGTTGGGGTGATTCCCTGACCCGAGCATCATGCTGTATAGCACCCCAGAGCCATGGACAAGAAAACAGGCCTGGGCACGGTAGGACATGATCCTTAATGGACAGTATTCATCTCTTGGGTTCAAGGCTATAAAAATTCGTCTGATTGGGAATAACATTCATAAACGCACCACTGAAAAGCATTGTGTTTAGAAGATTTCTACTAATATTACAGGTGCAGGTTATAAATGAATTATTGTTTCTATTTTAATGCAATTGCATGAATATTCTTCATTTATAAAATAAAAATTTTAAATTTTAATTAATACATATATATGGATTTTAATTAATATGTATATAAGCATTTATTGAAAATACTTTGTTCAAAATAAATCTGCAATATTTTATGCATGCATTTACCTGTATTTATCATGCATCAAATGCAGACCTGCCAACCTTTGAAAATGCGAAATCGCAGCACACAAAATTAAAATTAATCTGGAGGTTGGTTGGTTGGTTTTCGTGTTTCGCAGCCATCTTTTGATATTCCTAAAAGGAATAAGCTTTCAGTCTTTCAACTCAATATAGTAATTTTTTTCCTCAGAAAATTTTTATACGATTTTTAGAACTTCTCGTTTCACAGCGTTTTTTGACATTTGTAAAAGGAGCCTGGTTTCAATTTTTTATCCCAGTGCAGTAAATTTTGATGAAATTCGCGATTTTTTTCCTGCAATCATTTCAGGATATTCACAATTTTTTCCCAATTGGGGAAATTTCTTTATTCTGCAAGGAAAAAAAAAAAAAAAAATTGCGAACTTCCAAGAAATTTCAAAATATACATGCAGAAGAATCATAGGTCTGTGGAAGAATTTACAGGGGGAAATACTGCACACCATTTTTCATTATGCAGGACTTTCCTTTTCTGTGCGCAAATCGTGCGATTTTGCACACTATTTCAAACCTTGCCCCTCAAAGAACACCCCCTTCTCCCCTCCAGAGATTCTTAAAATGGCACCCCTGTTTGTAAGGAAGAGAATTCCTGTACTATAAATATTGACAGAAACACGATTCACTTGTGGTTAATATACATAAAGAGAGTTTTATGTTAAAAAGTATGTTTTGTAGACCAGATCTTTTTCTCCCATGAGCATTTTTTTAATGCCCAAATTTTCAGGCTAATGGCCAATTTTTAAAATTTTCGGAAATGAATACTTTGAAATTTCAGAACTCCTGAAAAATATGCTGTGTGGGATAAAAATCGCAACTAGAAACAAAAAAATACATCTGTGTTTTTTGCAAAAAATCGTAGTTTAAGACCGATTTTCGTAGCATCGTAGGTTATAAGTCCAAATCGTAGCAACTACGATTTTTTCGTAGCAGTTGGCAGGTCTGCAAATAACACAAACTCATTAACTGCTATTTTTATACCATGTGAGTCCCACTGTGACATCACATGAATAATGTCCATTGATTCTAGCACCACAGGTTTTGTTTCATTTTTCTAAAATAACCTAATTTTTCATAACTACCCATAGATCAGCTATTAATCTACCTCAACTATCCACTGTAGAAACTGTAAAAAAATAAGTACATTTTAAATGTCTTGCACAATCATGAAAAAATTCCAAACCTGATTTAACTCATTAAAATGTTATGAAATAAAACTTTCCAACCAAAATATTATATTCAATGAATTCTGAAAATATTTAAATATTGCTCACCCGCAAGAAAAGTGACACATCTCGACAAAAGTAAATTTCACAGGAGAGGCAAAAGAAAATTTGCAAGATTTTACTGTAACATGAAATTATAGCAGTTAGCTATGCATGCAGAAATAAAAAAGTGCTTAAAATCGCAAAACCCTTAAGGATGAAGACGTAGCATGTGGTTTGGAGGGTTAGGTAATTGTACCTCCCCACACAATCCACCTCTCTTCTTTGGTCACAAATGGACATATAGCGCAATAAAGGGATTTTCCGTACAACTACCCTTATAAAATTTATTGTGTAACAAGACACACCTATGACAGACCTTTTAGTAGAATAAAACACAAAATGAATTTTTGCGAGATGTGTCTCTTTTCTTGCGAGTGAGCGATATTAACAACAAAATGTGTGTCACATTACAAAAAACTAACTAGAAAAAAAATTGTAGAATTTTTCGCCTTTTCATTATTGAAGCCCATACTTCAAAGCCAGTTTTAAAATTGTAATAATGCCTATTAGGCCTGTTAAATGCATACTGAAATGCGATTGAAATTTCTTATATAAATTTGATCTCTTAATTTTGTTTTTGTTGTGTTGATTACGGTGAAACCTCTGTCACATTTCGCTGAATATAATGACAAGCTTTAAAGATTAGCATGTTGCATGTAATAGGACAAAGTTACTGCAGGTCGTTCCTCGAATGAAATCTATGATATGTCCAAAATTCTTGGTCCTGCAATGAGAATTCAAGTAATGCGAATAAGAATGCCTGTACTGACAGACACTCACAATTTTTTTTTTTAAAAGAGCAAAAATTAATCAATTGCAATTTGGTGAGTCTAATTGTTCATTTACTCGTCAAATGAAGTATTTTGTTGTGATTTGGCACAATGGCGAGTGGCAGCGAGAGCCCTGTGTATAATACAGTAATGTATTTTATATTTTATTCTACTGTAATGCACAGTGTGTAGTTTGAAACATGGAAGTACAAGGCATAACTTGGGTGGTGGGAACAGAATAATCATATTTTCAATGCTTATTTAGAAGAAATTATAAGAAAATTGATTCAATTTTTGAACACTTCAAAAGAAAAAAAAAAAACTTTGATAAACAACTAATCTATTAATACATTTAATAGATTTGTAAAACATGTAATATGAAAATGAAGCATCTAGCATGACCTTAAAATTAAAAACAACCACAATGATAGTTAAAGGAAAAATTAAACAAACATACACGACATCTCTGCTCGACATCTCTTTGAAGCTCATCATTGGAATTAACAAGAAGATTTTTATCTCTGAAAAAGAAAATATACAACATATTAAAAGAAAATATACAACATATTAAAAGAAAATATACAACATATTAAAAGAAAATTTTACTTCATAAGTGTACCTATACTAATAAAAGAAAAACCACTCTGTCAAAGGCACACTCAAAGGCTAGTGAAATCTAGCACACATAGAATTCTGAAAATTAAGGTAAGGCCAAGACAGGTCTTGATGCACTCGGAGACCTCAGATTAATTTTTTTTTTTTTTTTTTTTTTTTAATTTATTTAGCAAGACACAAATTAAAACTTCATTCAAAAAAAAATAAAAATAAAATCTGCAAAACTCGGCAAACGCGGATGCTCAGACCCTGCATTCCAGAGTGTGTAGAAGGAAAGAACCAAATGCCTTTTTTTTTGGTCATTTATCTTAACATTTATTAGGCGAATTATTCAGGATATGGAAAAAAAACAGACATATTATTAAATTTCGTACTTTTACATCTTAAATGCCGTAATCAGTTCAAAAAAACATTGTTGTTAACCCTTTGAAAAAGGGTCATTTTCAGGGTTGACTTTTTCTCCCTTTTGGCAACGTTCCTCTAGGGCTCGATTTTAGAGATACCGATTCACAAAAAATACCTATTTAAAGCTGAGACTTTCTTCTCTTCAAATTTTAACCCTTTTGAAAAATTTCACAACTGTAAGTGTTTTTGTGTCTTCGGAAGACTATCTTTTTTTCTACGCTAGTAGCTAGTAATTAAACAGTGGTATTTCGACGCAATTTTTTTAGAGCATATCGGCAGACAGTATTTACATCACCTACGAAAATTCTGACACGTTTGGATCAGTTGAAGTACTTAAAAAGAATAAAATCTGAGAATGAAAATGCAAAAACATGGGCTGTTTTAAAAGGGCTTCGGCTCATGTTTTCTTTATTAAATATTCATATTCTTTCACAAAATTTTAAGAAGAGCTTGGATGTAGTTACATTTATTACTGACTAAAATTTCAGATAGACAATGAGTTATTTATTTATTTATTTATTTATTTTTTTTTTTTGGGGGGGGGGGGGGTGTATGTTAAAGGACCCGAGATGAAAACAACAACAACAACAACAAAGTAAACATATTTCTTTTACAATTACATATCAATATTTTGGGGCTGCAAAATCATTATATTTATAACCAATAAAAATTTGAAAGAGTTTGGACAACAAGAACTTGTCTTCTTATGAGTGCTTTTACCGCTAAATATGTATATATATATATATATATATATTTTGTGTGTGTGTGTGTGAATTTTTCATTTAAAAATATAAATTCATACAAAATCAGGTTAAATATATAAAATCAATCAAATTTGAAGTTTATTTAAGGTTACTATCATGGTCTTGAGCAACACTGGGTGAGCCAGCTTGTACATAATAAAATAAAACTTACATGGATAAATTATAATGAAAATAATATATTATAATAGTAAAAAATAAATGAAATCATATAATCTTCTATCACGTAGCAAAAATGCTTATCAATATGGTTGGAATACCCAATTTTACAAAATAATACCATAAGGAAATATTAATTTTTAGACCAAAAAAGGAAAATACCTCCAACATTCTCAAATAATTTTAGTTTGTATTTTTCAATATTGTATTGCTGTTATTTAAAAAAAGGTTTAGAATACTGCTTCTGTGAGTAAAAAGACCTCAATGTCACCTTTGCAAACCTCAATAAAAATATGAAAGCAATTTTATTTAATGTTTGCAGCTTTCGTCCCACTATTTCATTTCTTTCATATTAATATAAGAAAAATTTTAAGTAATTTCAAATATAAACTGTAACAAGAAATATGATTATTACTTTGATGCGAAGAAATATGATTATTACAGAGACCATTTACTTTTGCAGGACATTTTAATCTATTCAATACTTTCCATTTCAAGGTAGTGAAGCCTTCTTGTACCAATCTATTCAATACTTTCCATTTCAAGGTAGTGAAGCCTTCTTGTACCCTCTATTCTACCATTAATTTGACAACCATAACTCTCTTAAGACATTCTGAGATTCAGTTGGTAGAATATTAATATGAGGAATAAATAATATATTTTTTAATATCTTTTTAGTACACATACAATTTAAATATTTTTATTTCTATTCACGATATGTGCTATAAAATAAAATTTATGCCAGCTAAAACTGCTGTATCTTTTATAGTTAAATGTTTATTACTGTATGTATATAGCATATGCATTTGTAGCTTTTCACATGAAGCAATTATATATTTTACAATTTTCATTAAGATATGCATTAATAGATACAGCTGTATTAAATCCTAAAATTACAAATCCATAAAAATTTTCATTTTCAAATAATTTGGAAATATTTGATAAGGTAGAATATAAAGTTTACTTTTTATAAAAATAAACTGTAATAACATATTGAACAATAACATCAATCAAGAAGAAAAAAAAACAAATGTCACATACAATTTGATAATTCAATGTTTTCGATATATTACGTTTCAGAAATATTCAAAGTATCATGAAAAATTGGTATGTAAGTTAAAATTTCGAGAGAAATTTAATTTGAAAGAATTTTTCCCCTCAATCCAATGTGTTCTAAGATAATTAAAAGTTAAAGTACATGATATTACATATCAGGTTGTAATGAAAGTTTCCCACCACAGCTAATATTGTCTGAGAAAACAGTTTGCATTGACGTATTTGCTCATATTTTGTCAAATGATCTTTGGCATTTGAAAGAAAGATACTTAAGAAATTTGTAAAAAAAAATATTGTTATCATTAAGTACAAGGTGTCTGAAATGGACCTATCATGCTACCAGATTAGAACCATAATTTACTTCCAGTTCTGTTGCAAAAAGTCAGCTACAGATTGTCACCGAATCACATGTACAGCTTTAGGTACTACTGTTCTATCATATGACACTGTGAAGGTTTGGTACCAAAAGTTAAAAACAAGGACTACGACATTCAAGAAGCAGAGCACTCTGGCCGGCCTACTGATGTTGATGAGGCTTGCCTATAAGAGCTTGTGGAAGAAGATCAGTATTCAACCACTCAAGAGCTAGCTAAGGAGTTAGACATTAATGCAATGTCCAATAGTCGCGCTATGCATAGCATAAACTTGACGTACAAGTTCACTCGCTGGGTGCCACATGAGCTGACGTGTTATCAAATAAATTAAACAATTTAAACCAAAAATTATACCTCACAAAATGACGACCAAATTTTAATATAATAATTTTTTGATTGATAATTTCTCAACAATTATCATGATGCAAACATATACAAAAGTCGAACTGAGTATTCACACCACAGTAGACCTCCACTGACATTTTAGAAATAATTCATGAAAAACTGATGACTTAATCAGCAATTTTTTAAAAAGTAGGTAATTTAAAGCAAAAATGACGGAAAATACAAAACAAAAATTTTTATAAACAATAAAACATTAGATTTCTACTGAAATTTTGTTTTATAATAAGGTAATGACGACTTTCAGTCAGCATGCAAAGAAAAGGAGAAGGGGAAAATGATACTGAGAAATTATAAAAGAAAACTACACATTCTCAACTTTAAAACAATTATTGGACATTGAAAAGCAGGATCAATTTTGAGAGAGGAACGATTCAAGAAAGAATAAAATTAATACTTCTAATCTTATCAACTGAGCATACATAACAAATGATTGGTATGAAAATAAATATACAAATAAAAATATACACTCATTAAAATACAAGAACTGAATGAAAATTCACCACAAAATAACTGAATATTTAAATCTCTTGTGTTGTTGTGAAATCAAAATGCAAGACTGTGTGGTAAATGATTATAACTAAATGAATCTCATTTAATAAGAAAGTATCTAAAAATGAAAATTATGTTTTCATATAAGAAACAGATTAAGATAAGAAAAATCACAATTTTTTTAAATGTTTGATAATTACAATTTTATTGAGCATTCATTCTCTACCAGACCAAATGCAGATAAGTCTGAAAAACAGGTCTAATGGCCATCTTTCTGATATAGGCTTCAGAAGGAGGACAAAATATAATTAAGACAGTTTTTAGGAATATACAATAAGAAAAACTCTTAGAGAAAAAAATCTTAGTGAGTAAATATAAATATGTAAACAGAAACTCAAATCATGTTAAATATATAAATTTTAGTTGGCAATGTGAAGCTAATGGAAAAGATCTTTATTCAATTATGTAAACATATCAACTATTTCTCTAACTTACGCAATAAAATCTTTTCTCACAGACCAATTCCGGCTTCCATATCTAGATTGTTTACCAGAAACCTAAAAAACAGAATCCAAAACATTATTTACAAGGTAAAATTTTTATATTCATTTTGAATCAAATTGATAAAAAAATAAACAAGTCTATCAATTAGGATAGATATCTAGGAAAATACATACAAGAATAAAATGAGCAATCTAATTACAGAAAAAGTAATGTAAGATGAATACACATTAAATACAAGTAGACATATACAAAATTTACTGTAATGTGCTATTTTATGTTGTACAGAGGACCTTTGAGAGTTAAACTGGTTGATGAGGCTGGAGAATCTCAAAAAAAGGTGTAAAATTTTATTCACTTGAATGTGTCTGTTCAATTATGCCAAATACTAATTTTCTTTCTTTAGGCACTGCAATCTACATTCAGAAACTTTTTGTATCACCAGGTTTGAGATTCCTTATTAGTCGAGTATCGTGTGATATGCACTTTCAGGTATTACATGATTTTATACCATATTTTCTGAAAGTAAGAACTAATCAGAATATAAGCCCTAGCATCATTTTTCAGGACAGTTGTAATTATAGTCCTAACCTACCAACAAGGGCAGATCTAGAGAGTCTACAAGGGGAGGGATGATATTAGAAGTTCGCAGGTTTCACGCAGGGATGGATGAAGGGGATGTTACAGTCCCCTGAATAAAGCTCTGCGATAGAAAAATCATAAGATGAGACCAAACCAAAATATTAAGTAGGATGTTCGAAAAATGGAGATATTTCAAGTGGGATTCTTAGTAGGATCTTCTTTTCTGAAAATACATATTAATACTTAAAAATACAGTGGAATCTCAATGTCATGTAGTTGTTCAGATCAATTCCAACTTTTCAAAAGTAAAATAAATAAATAAATAAAATATATTTCAAACAGAAGAAGGAGGAGGGGAGGGGGGAGAGAGATTTAACATTTTCCATTAAAAAATTTACCATATGGAAATTGAGTTCCAATGTCTGTACTAAATACATCATAATGTGCCTCTGAAAGTTAATTTTTTTTAAATTATGCATGATGGTCTTGGCGATTTACTTTCCATATTTTACAGAATTTTCTAAGCACCAAAATCTGTAGTTAAATTCTGATGTTCGAAATTGTTACTTAAGCAAACATTTTAAGCTTTTGAAATATAGACTTCGTATTCTGAGAAATTTGTGCCTTAAGATAATGGTGACTTATCTTAAGGATTCATCTTATGATTTATTTCTTAGAGTAATTAACCATTTAAAAGCAGTGAAAATCAATTTCATTTCTCAGAATATCAGTCTTTTTCAATTTACCTGTTCATAGTTAAAATCCAAAGTTCGACATTGTCACTAAAGCAAACATTTTATACTTTCCCTCTACACTGTGTGCTTAGAAATGTGTAAAATATGGAAAGATGGCCGCCAAGCATATCATCATTTAAAAAAAATCTGAATTTTCAGAAACACGCTACGATGCATTTAGTACAGGAGGAAAGGATTTCTATCAATGTATACATAGGCATAAGTGTTAAATAAGTACCATAATATAAGCTTGGAAATCTGATATCACACCAATTTTTAAACTCATCTTTTTTTTTTTTTTTTTTTTTGAAAATCTTTTTTTAATAGATATCATTTCTTTTTTTTAAAGAGATTATACATAATTTAAATAATCTACTTGCCCAAATTTCTTGTAGAAGTTTTGTAAGCAAGGACTACACAATATGTATATATTTTGTTTACATATCATTCATTTTTTAGAATAATTAATCATCTAAAAGCTATGCAAGTCAACTTCTTTTCTCAAAGTATCAGTCTTTTTCAATTTATATGTTATTTAATTTTTATGAAGAATGAAAATTTATTAAAAAACTGACAGAGTTGAAATAAAATATAGATCTATAGCTGGTCTGTTAGTTGTTTGTTTGATCACTTTCCTTTTTTTGCAGAATTTTTTGCCTTTGCAAATACCTATGGCTAATCCGAGAATGGAGCACAGCAGGCATCTAGAGAATCCAAGATCAGTTTAAAGATCTCTAGCAACTTTGTCCATAATGGATTAGTCAAAAACGGAAAAGAAAAAATATATACATTTAATTTTTAAAAAATTACAAACTGAAAGTAAACTGTACATAAAACTTCATTTAGATCAGGTTGTAGAGAAGGAAGAGGAAGTAAATAATTATACTCCACTATGTTTATCAATACCTCTAAATAGATTGTCTTTAATAGCCTATTAATTATTAAAGCCATATATATTGGATTAATTATAACTGAATTAATTTTTTTCTGGCAAAAAATTGCCTGATACTTGGAGTCTCATTGTTGGTCAGATTTGTTTCGTGATTTTTTTCTTTTATTATTATTATTTCCCAGGCTATTTTCTTAAATTCTGACAAAGGACCACAGACATAAAAAAAAAAAAAAAGTTTACAAAATCTTGTGTGGGGGGTGGGGGAAAGTGGAGAAATAACTCTTGTTCGTAGATTTACCTATGTAAGTCTTGCTTCTGAATTTATATTAACTAAGAGTTTCATCAACTAGTATCTCATGTGAATCAATTTATTAAATATTTTTGTAAAACAGTATGTAAGCACCTTTAATATTTCTGGACAATTTGCCTACATTTTAAACTTGAGTCATTTACAAGAGTATTAAGAATTATTCAAGAGTTTTTTCTATATGAATTACAGATTTGTAATGGTCAGATTGCATACCTATAATTTCATGAAATATTGCAGATTGAATTTTATATTTTGATTGTTTGAATCAGAATTAACGCTTTTTATTTACTGAAAAATTCTGAAAATAAGCCCCCGCCTCCCACCTCTTTGACAAATTGAAATATTGGCAAAAGTGGGAAGGGGGTTTATAAAAGGAATTTTATTGAAAATTTCCACAATACTAAATCTTAATTTTAATGCCTATTAACAGAAACTAATTCATTGATACACAATAAGATACAATCCATAAATACTTAAAATAAAATATCATTAGAAGCTTCTAAATTTTTTTAAACAAACAACAAATAATTAAAGAATACTATAAATAATAATATTTTCTCTTTAAAGAGTGAGAGAAACTATTCAAATTCTATTTATTACGTATAAAAAGGATTCTGTGAATGTGTCAGCAAGTTTGCCTTGTTTGAGTGTGGGAAAAATAAATTATTGAGCTGCAAGCAAACAGAGAAAATAATTAAATGAAAAAGATTGAAAAGCTCCTTGCTATTTATAAAAAAGGATATCTCTGTTGTTAATTGTCCAATTTCATTTAAATTTTCAACAAGTTGCAATAACAGTAAATTAGGCTGTGTAACAAATTTTTACTAAAATATAATAAGTTCTTAGAAAATTTGAGCATCCCCCAAAAAAGCACACTATAGAGCAACTGTAAAGAAAAAAAAGAAGACTATCTGCGGTTTGTTTTGTTTTTTCAACTTTGTAAAGTCCAAAGTCAAATGTTATGCAGAAAGAAAACGTGCATATTTTTTTTTTTTTTTTTTTTTTAATTAATTAATGAACAAAAATGTCGCGCATTTTTCCACACACACAAAAAAAGGGCAAAACATTTAGAAAAAAAAAATAGACTGCACAAAAAAGAAACAAACAGGGCAGGGTACATTTTTCAAATATAAAAAGGGAAGGGAGCGTCGACATTTAAAACAAAAAGGTCAGTGTACGACACTCTTTGAAAAACATCAAACTGGAACACTAGGGAGCATGAAAACAAAGAAACTAACCTTGGTGCACTTATTGACGCAGTAAAAAGTTCTGTCATCAAGGATGGATGAAAACACATTTCAAACAAAATTTTTGGCAGGGGGGCTTATAAATGGAATTTTTTTTTTTTTTAAAGAAATTTGTTGAAAATTGGGGAGCTTATTTTCGGAATTTTACGGTATTTATTTATTTATTTATTTTGGTATAATTGTCTGAGCGAAGCAAAAACTAATAAGATTTCGTTTCTGATTGCACCAGAAGGTACCTATGAGGGTAACCTACTGAATGCACCTACTATAAAAAATAAGTTCTAAACCGTTTAAAAATTATATTAAAAAAAAATGATAAAAAAACCTAATTTATCTACATACGCCATGGAAATTTAGTATACATCATTTTCACTGGTTGGGTGTTTTCGTAGAAAACCAGTTTACAGCACATGGAACAAGGAAAATATGCACACACTAATATTAAAGTATAATAAAACCTATTTAAACAAGAAAATATATCTGGATTTTTTTCTATTTAAAAGAAAAAAGCCAAAATAACTTAGTATTTCTTATTTTGCGATAATCTCTGCAACATAATTTTTCAATCACCAATAGCGTCTTCAATATTCCGCGTGTACAAATTAGAAACAATTCCTTGATGATTAAATAAAACATTTTGATTATGACGTAATTTCTTCTTCTTTTTTTTCGTTTTACTATTTGAAATGAAATTGTTACTTTTCCAGTATAGTGGCCTTGGTGAAGTAGAGAAAACGAGTTTGGCGAGAGAAGTAAACTTTTTATGCACATTTTCTAATAACCTATCCATTGTTTGATATACCCAAGCACTTTTTTAAATATTTATGCAATTTATTGTGTAAAAAAATCAATTACCTATTTTCTGATACAAACAGAAGTAACTTGTATATAAAAAATAATAATATTATTAAATATAAATACAATGTTTATATTTATCTGTAAAAATAAGCATAAATGTTCATCAGGTTTTTTACATGTATGTATATCATTTATAAACTCAAACTGCACCGAGTTTTTAAAAAACGCCAAAAGTATTTTTGGAAAAGTACCATGAAATTAGTTAAAATCATGTATTTTAAATCAAGGGAATATAAGGTTTAAGTTTTAAATTAAATGAATGCAATATGAATGTGGTATGGGAAATTTTTTTGGCCATTTATCACCTGCATTCAGCTAACATAAAAGTATCAATATTGCCATTGGGGCACAAATGTCATATACGCACCACGTTGGCGCGATTTTTTTCTAATGCCAATTTGGCGAAAACCTAATTTTCGAATACTAGTTATATATTTTAAAAAAAGAAGTAACAATAAATAAAAAAAGTTTAATTAATAACTGTATTCACCTCCGCTTCTAGAACGGCACCAGCAGGGTGATCATGTGATTGGTTTTTTTTTTGTTTTTTCTCTCTATCTGTTTTGAGAGTCAGAGAGTTTGATAGACACTGAATGTGAAGGATCATGAATTCACAGTAGAATAAATTTATTAATCGAGAAAATGTGTTTGTTTTTGGTGTCAACTACATTTGGTTGTAACTCACCGGAGTCAAGTAAAAAAATAGAGACCTATAGATTTGTGTGTTTCATAAAGAAAAAAAAAAAGTGATAAAATGTTCTTCAAAGTGAACAGAGTGTGATGAAATGCAGCTTTGTGTGAAAGTATTGTGATGAAAAAAAAAAGTTGTGATTTCAATCGAGCAATATTAGTGCAAAATAATTATTCTTCAGTTAAAAGAACATCGATCAGTTTTAACAAAAATAAGCGTCTGGTTGATGAATGGTTCCGTGGTAATGTTGAGTACGCTTTTAGTTAATTTAATAGAGTTGTTATAATTTGTTGTGTTTCGTTTTGACTTTAAGTTAACTTTGTCATGTTTGTTTCGATTTGATATTTAACGTTGTGAGTCAATTCCGAGTGTAAGTTTTATAACTTTGTTGAGTTTAGTTTCGATTTTTAATTTAAATGTTTTGAGTTTGATTTTAACGTATTGCATTTACTTGGGTTCTCTTTTCAAACAAAATGTTGTTATAAAAAAAAAGGAATGATTTTGAAGTAAACCAAGCTATTTAGATTAACTTTACTCGATAAATTATGCAGGATGCCTTTAGATTAAAACCTTTATTCCCAGATCCAAGATCCGACCGTCATATATACATCACAGCAAGCTATGGACTGCCGATCTGCCGTTCATGACAAGATAACATTTTGCCAGCACTGATGGCACCATCTAGTGCATATCAGAACAGATATAACATTCTCTTCCTTCTTAAAAAAAGCTAACAGAAACATTTAATTTCTTCAGACATGCACAGTTAGAATAATAAAAAATACAGTCCTTGACATAGTTCAAAATGGCAACAGTTCTAAAGTCTAATATTTAAACAGTTCTAATGTCTAATATTGCAGATGTTCTGGTTTTGCCTTTGGACGATTAGAACATCTAAGAAGTGGAGTTCCTGAATTCTGCAACACTACTTGAGGCGAGAGTGCCGGGGGGTTTGCCTGAGAACTGTCGTCTATGTCGAGGACACTTACCTGTGGAGACAGTAGAGGAGGTAGAGGGGTGTTTGTCCCCTGATCAGCCGGTAAATCCACTGCACAATTAGACTGCTCCGGAGTAGGCGCTGACATAACTGGATCTGGAGGAGCAGGGGCTGATACATCTGGAGTTGGAGGGATTTCATGAATACCGTCTCCCTGTCTGCAGCGGACTTGGTCGATGTGTCATGTCCAAATACCACAAGTCGTCTTGACTTTGCACATGGTATTTCCCATTGGACATATGACACTTCCAGGAACCCAAGATGGGCCCGGCTATAGGGGTGCACCCAAACTGGCCGAATTTGTTTGCATGGGTTTCTCCCTTCTCAGATGTTTGAGCTTTAGCGCTGCGGATGAGATCCAAATGCATGCGAAGAGGACGTCCAAACATTGCAACTGCTGGAGATATACCCGTTGACCTTATTGGGGTGTTACGGAAATTCAGAAGAAATCTAGACAGTCTCTCCATGAAAGTTCCTTCCTTAACTCTCTTCAGTGCAGCTTTCACGGTACGTACAGCTCTTTCTGCTAAACCGTTTGAATTTGGATGGTACGGTGCAGTTTTTATGGGTGTAATGCCATTTTTCTTTAAGAAATATGTGAATTCATCACTTCGGAACCCTGGTCCGTTATCACTCACTAAACTTTCTGGTAACCCAAAGCGTGCAAAAAGGTTGCGCAGAGTTGTTATGGTTGTAGTTGCTGATAGATATACCCTTGGTTCTTGTTTCTGTACACATTTTTGCCAGCATTTATGATAGAAATATTTAACACTATCTTATTCTCCTGGCACTAACTCTATACAAGCTTCATATGGAAATATTAATTGACTGTTTGCATTAGCTTACATTAGCATAATTGTTTTAGCATAAATATTTTCTGCATTTAATCTATTCTTTTTGTTACTACATCCATATTCATTTTATTTCAATAGTTTACTATATAAAGCAACTTTATTAAAATAAACATACTTACCTTTCTCCTTGAGTTATTCTTTTATTGGTTTTTCTTAATCCTATTTCAGTTTAAAGTAATTCATATATTTACATTCATTTACTAATATTCATTATATCTACCGGCTATATATTGAACTGTACATACACGTTTCCAGTCTAGAATCAAATGTTTATTTGATTAACTCCCAATGGTGCTAACAGATGGTGTTGTAATATGACGTAAGCATAGATCGCTACGCGACTAACGTCATCATGATTAGTTTTGCATACGGTGTTCTGGAAGCCACTGGAATGAAGTTCTGACATGCGTAGAGGTTTGTTTTCGAACATCGGCGGAGATAAATAGAATGACTGGGAAGTTCTCATAGCTTAGTAGTGCACATGTATCACTTGAGTGTTTGACTTCATTTTTTTTGGTTATGCAGTTGGCAAAATGCTTTCGGATCTTTTAAGTTAAATATTCTGCATTATTCTTCTAGTGAAGTTTTTTAACACGAAACATTTTAATATCAATTTTGTTTTAAAGTAATCTAGTCGTTAAACTGTTTTATCTCGGAGTGTCAAGATGGATGTTCTGGCGTGAAGTACTTTGGAGCTGTGTTAAGTATGTTTCCGGGAAGTGCCGTGTAAGGACGAGAGTTTAATCTCCCTTATTTTTGCCAAATTTGCCGTCATTACATTTTGGAGAACTTGTTCAAGTAACGGGTTGCTTCATCGATGTTTTTCGTGTTTCTTCAGTGGTGGAGTTATGCATTTGTTTCCTGTGTCCAGCTAAATTTGAAAGTAAAGCGTGTCTATTTAAAATGGACATTTGTATCTTTTTCGACTTGGCTAATAATTGATCTTATTATACAGCATATTGAGTTCCAGAGTGTCTAGTCATCTTTTATGATGTTATATATGAAGTTTATAATGAAGTGGGCTATAATGCCATTAAACATCATGCCATGATGTTCTGATATTTTATTCAGATAAGTAATGTTTAATTAAAGTGATTAAGGTTTTAACATTTTTATTTAAAGTTTATTTTTATTTAAAATATATTTTTGTTTATATGTTATCTTTTAAATTGTTAATAAACTATTGTGTACTATTAAATATGTCATCTTTATTTATTGGAAACCACCACATTTATTAAAGTTATTTTAATGTTATCTTTTTCCTAGGTTATCATTCTTAGCACTTTTAACAATAGTAACTATTTTTATTTGGGGTTTACAAACAGGGCTTAATTTCTAAGGAAGAAAGTACCGGAGCCCTAATATTATGTGGTACCGGTACTAAAACTGTACCGTTTCCCCCTAACCCCCCCCCCCCCCTTGTCACTCCAATCTGCATATTTATATTTCGTACATCATTTGCAATAAAGCATTTTTTTTTTCTTTAGCAAAATAAAAATTTAAAAAATAACTATCAGCATATACTTAGCTGTCAACTATTGCACTTTTCAGTTATCACTCCTTCCAAATAGTAATCTTTGCCTAGTTTTAGTATTAATTAATTGCAGAATTCTGCGATTAAATACGGTAAGTATTATGATTCGGAAATAGTGTTAACACAAAAAAGGGATAGTTCGTAGCTATACATAGCTATCAATTTTGCTCTGGGCTCCGGTGAATTCCGACTAATATTTAAATATTTACTAAAAACAGAGAAGTACCGGAGCTGGGCTCCGGTGGGCTCCAGCGCAAATTAAGCCCTGTTTACAAAAACAGCTATAACGCTTTTTCTTGCTTTTTATCCTCTGCTATTTATCAAACCCCTATATTCATTATGTTTGTAGTGAATATAACAATTTACTTTGTGTAATTAGTATGCCTACTAGTGCACATGCCAAGCATATTTACACCCTTTAAAACCTAACCTATTCACAGCTATATATATTTATTAACTTCATTCACATTCCATCATATTTCATAAACTTCATTCTTTCATTCATCTTCATTCATTTCAATAATTACGTTTTATTAAAAGATCGTTCTGCTTTATTCACGTTTCATACAATAGCAAATATAACTTTTACTTTTATTAAAAGCACTTTCTTTATTAGTACAATAGCTACTTACCTCTCAAATATAGACCTTTTTCATTACTTGTTATCACTCATAGTTAATTTTCTTCTTTATTTACTTTTTATAAACCTTTATATTTCTCGGCATCTGTTTTTCATTTCCACCACACACTTCGTTCGTACACACTCCAATGTATGACATATTTTAGTTATCCCGATAGCCATCAGGTGGCGTGATCGGCTTGTGTCAGTGACGTCTTCACTCACGTGAATTGACGCGACGACTTACTGACCAATTATATTGCTGGAGTTGGTGGGTGTGTTTCACGAGGTGTGATAGGAGGCTTTTCAATCTGGTGAATCATTTATATACCGGAGCTTCACCGCTTCGTTATTTTAGTTCTTTTGTTTTTCTGTTACAGGTTGTAACAATATTGCTGGAGGATGTTCCATTTAGTTAAATCCGTCTTCTATTGAGTACATTAAAGTTCCAGTTTGATATCTACAAATATTCAATTAATATGAAGTCGTCTTTTATCTTTAATTTGTTTTTCATTTGTTAACCATCGATGTCAGGTGCCAAATCTCTATATCGATGTTTAAATGGACCATCTAATTCCTGCGTATAAGAGTTAGCCATTTACAGAACGTTTCACTGTTGTAAGAAACTGTTCGTTTGACTTGACGTGCTTCCAGTGAAAGGAAAAGGATTGGTTTCATAATGATTCGTGTGGGAGGGGTGACGGCGTTGTGGTTTGCTTTTATGAATGACCACTGGTATATTTTGTTTTATCTGCTCGCTTCATAAAGAGAATGCTGTTGGTTTTTCCTGAAGCTGTGGTGTTTCGCTTTTTAAGAATGTGGTTCGGTAAAGAACATTACGTTCTGGAACATTATGAGTATATTAAATTGTGTAAAGAACATTTACATGACACCATAATGAATTTCGGGTGAACTATTTGCTCAGGATGGACTTCAGCGTTTTTCTAGGTTAACTAAATCTTTCAAGTGCCTTTTATAGGTTAATTAGCTCTGCTGCATCTTCATTGTAGCAATAGTAGTTTATTTTATATTGTGTTTATTTTATATACGATCAAAAACAGTTAAGTTTATTTTTTAATTTAAACATTGTTTAATAGAATTGTTATGTTTTAAGTTTAAAATGCATTCTGTTTCTAATGGCTTTCATTTTATTTTACCAATATATTTTTTCTGCTTTTATGTTAATGAACTAATAAATGTTATCGTTGATTTTAATCAGTGTTATGTTTTATATTCTTTTGATTAAGTTTCTTTAGGGTTTTTTAATAGAACCAGTTTAATACAGAATATCGTATTTAAATATTTCTTTTTGGGGTGATAAAATCAGCTATTCGCTTCTATCTGCCTTAAGCAGCCCTGTTACTCTTTAACCCCTTGGATACTACGTAAATAGTATTCAACAGTTGCTGTTGTGTTGGGCACCGGGATTACTTCAAGCCACTTTGTCTTAGCATCGACTACAATCAATAGCCAGTGGCCTTCTACAGGACCTGCATGGTCGATATGTATTCTTTCCCAAGGTTTTTCGGGTATAAGCCAAGGGATTTGTGTCGAAGGAGGAGCTGCAGCGTTTTCTTGGCAGTCCAGGTAGTTTCATACTTTGGTTTCCAAGTCTCGATCAATACCAGGCCACCACACATGGGAACGAGCCAGAGACTTGATTGCAGAAATACCTTCGTGAGCACTGTGCAGTTCATCCACAACAAACTCGCGAAACTTTCCTGGGACAAAAACACGGGAACCTCTGAGAATGATATTTTCTTCGACTGACAGTTCATTCCGGATATGCCAAAAGTCTTGCAGGTTCTCTGCTACCTTTCTTGGCCACTTGTCTATCTCCCTTTGGATCAGATGTGCTGTCAGTGGGCTGTCATTTAACTGCCGGATGAGTAAAACAGACTCGACAGGTGCTGGAGGATCTTCCATTTCAGATTTAAGTGGGAGTCTACTGCATGTGTCAGCATTTCCGTGCAACTTCCCTTTTCGATACTCAATGTTGTACACATAGGCCGATAAAGTCAACGCCCATCGCTGAATGCGAGCTGCAGCGACCGATGGTACAGGTGTGTCTTCTGATAATAGTGTAACTAATGGACGGTGGTCTGTAACCAATGTAAATTTGCGTCCTAAGAGATAGTTTCTGAAACGAGTCACTCCAAAAACTAAGGCCAAAGTTTCCTTCTCAATGTGGCTGTAGTTCTTCTCTGCCTTTGTAAGGGATCGAGAAGCAAATGCAATCGGTCTATCACCATCTGATGTTTTGTGTGACAGCACAGCACCAAGACCATAAGGGCTTGCATCACAAGCGAGAATAACTTCTTTGTTTTGGTCAAAATGCACCAGTAAGGAAGAGGTTTTCAGAACATCTTTAGCTTTTTAAAAAGCTTCTTTTTGTAGTGATCCCCATGTCCACAGCTGCTTGCTTTCTAACAACTTGTACAATGGCGATAGCAAGGTCAACATATTGGGTAAAAACTTGGCATAATAAGTTATTAAGCCAATAAATGAACGTAGCTTGTCTACATTTGCTGGTTCAGGTGCATCTGTAATCGCCTTGACCTTCGATTCAACTGGGTGCAATCCATCTTTATCCAAGCGATGACCTAGGTATTCTACAGATGGTCTGAGGAATTCACATTTTTCTGGGTGTAATTTCACACCCGCTGATTGTAGACGACTAAGAACTTCTTGCAAATTTTGTAAATGTTCTTCTTCATTTGTACCAGTCACTAATAAGTCATCAAGATATTTAGAGGCTTCACTCCTTGCAAAATCTTGTAGATTTCCCTTTGAAAAATAGCAGGGGCGGAGGCGATGCCAAAAGCAAGTTGAGTATAACGAAAAAGGCCTCTGTGTGTATTTATAACTACCAGATGTCTCGACTCTCCATCTAGTTCCAGTTGACAATAGGCATCCTGTAGATCTAACTTGGTGAACGCCATATCACCGGACATTTCAGCAAATAAATCTTCAATGTTTGGAAGAGGGTACTGTTCTAGTTCTGTGGCCTTGTTAACTGTTAATTTAAAATCGCCACATATCCTGATTCTTCCATCTTGCTTTAGCACAGGAACGATAGGAGCTGCCCAATCCAAGGTTTTCACTGGCTCTAAAATACCATCTGCAATGAGGCGGTCTATTTCCTTGTCAATTTTAGGTAGATTTCGTAAGAAATACTACCTATTGCAGTCGTTACCATGGTGCGACTTTTGAAAAATTCCTTCATAACTTTTCATTATATGACCCCAGGAACCCAAAACCACCCCCACCTAAAAAGTTTATACATATAGATATATATATACCGGGTGTCCCAAAAAAGACTGACTGATTTTAAAATTCAATAACTTGCAAACGGTGACAGATATTAAAAAAATTCTTGCAGGAGGGTTATGCATAAGGTCAAAAGTTTTATTACAGGGATTTTCAATTTTAGTTCGATTTACAAACAATAGATGGCGCTGTAAGCAATAGTCGCTAAATACAGGCTCGAATTTTGGTCCTTTATCTTGTTCCATGTAGAAAAAGGAGATGGAAATGTATTATCCAGGCCACGAAGTACCAAAAGTCGAGCCTGAATTTAGCGACTATTGCTTACAGCGCCATCTACTGTTTGTAAATCGAACTAAAATTGAAAATCCCTGTAATAAAACTTTTGACCTTATGCATAACCCTCCTGCAAGAATTTTTTTAATATCTGTCACCGTTTGCAAGTTATTGAATTTTAAAATCAGTCAGTCCTTTTTGGGACACCTGGTATATATATGTATGTATGTACTAAATTCTGTCCACACGATAAAAGTCGCAATTATGCATGGATCGTCTTCAAACTCGCCAACAACTTTCAGATGGCTAATATCTCGGCGGGGATTGAAAATGGGGAAAATCGGCCCAAGAGAATGGAAATGGGGAGGGTTCAAAATTTTGAATACCTTCTTAACAAGATTCTGATAAAACCAGATCTTACACAACAATGGCAGGAAAAAATAAATATTTTTCGTTATAGCAGTTGCCAACAATTAAAAAAAAAAACAATAAAATTCTCACCACAACAATTGCTTTTCTATTGCAGGTTTTTCACGTGAAAAAATAAATTAAATAAACAGTTTGAAGAATTTACAATAAATTGAATATTACGTCATAAGTTTTCTAGAGCAAGATTTCAGCATGAAAACTCAAAATGATGATGAATTAAAAATATATATACATTGCGTCATATTGGAAATATAATGGACCTCAGCAGGTGAATATGTAACGTCATGGAGTTTGAAGAAACGTATTAAAACATGATAAAAACCCGACTATGGAAATATTGACCTATTTTAACACTTTGAGGTTCTCTGAATTTGTTTTAGCCATTGTTAAACCTATTCCATATACATGCGTGTGTGTATTCGTGTATATTAGAATTTTCACAAAATGTTTAGCTCCCTAGAGCTCATTCTTAGTGAAGGAACTGGGTTTATCTCTAATCTTGATTTAAATTTTGTTGGTGAATTTAGTACTTAACTTCGAAATCTACCTCCGCCTGTAGGGCCGAGTCGGCAGGGATTTTTTTCTTTGTAGGCATATGGTACAGGACGGGCCTTGAAAAACTTTGGAATTTCGCCTTTTTTACAGGTAAGATGAACTTTTACATCTTTCACTAATCCCAATTCTGGGGAGAAAACTTCCTTATACTTTTCGAAAAGTCCATCTAATGTGAGCTGGGCAGTGCGTACACTATGCAAGGTGTGGTCCATGTTAGAATCAAAAGCATTCATCAGGCTTAATGGGACAATCCAGTTTCTACCAGCCAAATTAGTGTTTCCCTGAGAAACCAGAAGTAAAGGTAAATGCTCTTTTCTAGACTGAAACACCACATCCACATTTGTAAATCCCAAAATACTAATAGCATGATTTGTGTAAGACTGGAGTTTGATTCCTGTTTTCTCCAGAGGTGGGCCAAAATCTTCTAATTTTTTCCAACAGTCTGACAGGCATTATCGAAAATGGAGCTCCAGAATCAATTTCAAAAATAATAGGCTGCCCCTGGACCTTACATGTAATTTTAAGTGGAGGGTAATCTTCTTTACCATAACTTAAATGAAACATAGTGTATTGTTAGATTCTGTTACTAAATTAACTTTAGGTCTGTAACCAGCTTTATTTTTAGATAAACATACCTTTGAGAGATGCCCTAGTTTTTTACAGCTATGGCAGGTAGTGTTTTTATGTTTACACTCTGAAGACTGATTTTTGGGATCACCACAACGAAAACAATGTTTCCCTGTACGTGCGTTATTTGAATTGGACGCCGATTTAACGATCTCGTTTTGTCGCAGCCGTTGAGCCGTAATTTGTAGTTTCTTTACCTCTGGAACTGCAGCTATCTTCAAATCAACAGCATACCTTGCTGCTGCTTCCATGGAAATGGCGATTTCCGACGCCCGTAAAAGGGTTAAATTCATTTCAGACAACAGTTTCCTCTGTATCCCTTCGTCTTGACAGGATAAATATACCTTTTTCCCTTCTAGTCTTGTTATTCCAATTACCTTTTCATTTGACTTTTCTATTCAACCTTTCTATTAAACACCATTTAATCTTTCCTATTTAAATTTGCATTCATTTCTAAATAAACTCTGGTTATATATTTTATTTACCTTCAAGTTATATATTTAAACACTTTTACTTATCTTTATTTTCAGTGTTTAAATATGGTTTTACAATAAATACAATATTCTTATCTTACCTCAATTTTACTTCTATATAAGTCCCTTTTTGCTCGGTCATCACATTTCTTCCATTAACGCATGTTTTACGGCATTCAGGTTCTTCTTTCATTTTTTGCCTGCTGTCAACATCGTATTGAAAGTTCAGCTCACAGACTGAGGAGTTGTAGTGGCTATCGGCAGATGGCGTAACCTGTCCGTCGTGACGTACTCCGCTCAGTGACCGATCACAGGTCCGTTTTCCCAAGATCGTCAGACATCGGATGTGACGTTGACCAGGTGATCAGAAGTCACGTGAGGGGGCGTTGCCGGCGGATGAGAAATACTATTTATAGCTTGGACTTTAGTTGAACGATAGCTTAGCTTTGTCGATGTCTTGTGTCTGTACGTGTTGGTGCTTTGGAAAGACAATGATTCAAATTTTTTTTAAAGGTTTTTATCACTGCATTTATTTTTAAGATGAAGTGGGTGGCATTTTAGAGATAATTTTTCCCAGTGTTTAGCTCTAGTCATTTACGCTCTTATGAAGAAATGTTTTATCACATGTGTTAGTTTCTTGCAAGTTAAAGCGGCAATGGCTTACGATATTGGTGCGGTTTCATTCAAGTGTGTAAATAGAAGATAGACGAACTACCACCGTTCATTTGGCTTTTTAGTATCTAGTAAGGATGTGCCTGGAAGACGTTCGTGTTGTAAAGTTCAGTCTATTGGAATTGAGAAATGTGCCTGCTGCCTACTGCATGTTTTTCAAATAATATTTTTCTTTTTATTCCTATTTATTGAAATAGTCTGACTTTTATTTACAGTTAATATTCTCTCTCTTTTTAAGAAAACGTTTTTTAAGTTCCAGACATTACTCTGGTTTCACTTTTTGGAATCTTGCCAACTTTTCTTTTAGAGTGGAGGAACGAGCTGTAGGATTACAATCTGGTTTCCAAGAGACCAGGGTTTTTCCCGTTTCGGTGCTATGGATAGGTTGTGATAGAAGTTTGTCTGAAACACACGCAACAGCGGATTACCGTGCGGTGTATTCGACACTGTTACGACTTGTGGCATCATGATATTTGTGATTCCTAAGAAACTCTATCAGACGGATTTCACTAGAGGGTTTCCATTTAGGCTTGCTGCAGTTCGGAAATCCATTTATCATTAACTTCTAGTTAATGTCTTGCTTCTGGTCTTCAGTTTACTTTTGAGTGGCAGTTGACGGTATCTGGAGATTTCAGTTAAGCTAATGTTGATAAATAACTTGTGCTTGCCTTTACATGAAATCTTTTATATAGGAGAAGAGATTGAATTTAATTAAGTAATAAAATATTTTTCATTAATTATTTTGTTTTTCTTAAACGTCAGTAATTAATATTGTTACCTCAGTTGAACTGGATTAAGTTTATATTTTATTTACTTTCTGGTGCTCTGGTTCATGTCTCAAGCATGTTGATATAGAGTCATAGAAAACTTATGTCATGTGTTTGAAAATCTTATTCTATTTTAATGATTTTTAATTTTTACTTTTGTTTTAGTTAAATGTTTTAATAAAATTGTTATTTGTTTGAACTTGGTTTGGTTTTCTTTAAATATTCTTTTACAGATAGTTTTATATTGCTTTATCTCATCATCTGCAGTTAATAGGTTTCTGGGCAGACACAGTCAGCAAATGTTTCCATTTGCGTGTTAACTCTACTATTTTAATGACTTTCAGGAGTAATTAACCTTTTGGTTATTACTTTCACGTCTTGTATACCGCACACTATTCTATCCCGCAGCATCATGTCAAGGGAATCTGCATAATTGCAGTATTTCGGCAATTTCCGGAGCTCTGTGATGTAATCGGCCACTGATTCGTCCGCGCGCCGTATGCGACTATTGAACTTGAATCGCTCCACGATCTCCGAGGGCACTGGGTCATAATGTCCGTTCAAAATAACAATTAATTCCGCGAGTGTCTTAGATGTTGGTGCGGCCAGCGAAAGTAAGTTACAGAGCAGTCTGTACGTGGTAGGTCCAACCACTGTTAAGAAAACAGCACGTTTTCTGTTTGCATCTTTGATCGCGTTTGCGATGAAGAACTGCTCCAATCTTTCTGCATATTCGCTCCACAATTCAACAGCAGGGTTGAATTCGCTGATGCAGCCGAAGGAAGCCATACCGGAAACGTAAACACACACCACGAGGTCGCCGATTGCCGATTAAGCTTAGCGCGTTGACATACGCCAGTTACACTGTTTCGTCAAAAATATATTAAAAACGTAATTTTTTTAAAGAAATTCCTTAATAAAATTCATCCTTGTCACCACTGAAGTAAACCTAGCTATTTAGATTAACTTTACTCTATAAATTATGCAGGATGCATTTAGATTAAAACCTTTATTCCCGGATCCAAGATCCGACCGTCATATATACATCGCGGCAAGCTACGGACTGCCGATCTGCCGTTCGTGGCAAGATAACATTTTGCTGGTGCTGATGACGCTATCTAGTACATATCAGAACAGATATAACAGATTTAATCAAGGATGCAGAAGAACTTGAGCTTACATTATCCGTGAGGCAGACCATAGTGTCACTAAAAGAATTAATTGAAGCGAGCCAAATTTATAAAACTAATTATGAGCTTGTCAAAACGGTTGTTGAATCTGTGACTCAGAAGGAAAAAGACTATGAAAAGAAAGCTGAACGTGAGAGATTAGAAAGGGATTCGGCACTGGAATTGAAAAAAATTTAAACTTGTGCAGTTGGAAAAACAATTAGAACTTACTAATATTCAGAAAGAAACACTGCATAATTTCAGTGAAGCAGTAGTAAAAAGTGATTCTGAGGTATCAAATTGTAGTTTAGAAAATTTGTTAAAAAGTGTTAAAACATTAACTATTCCAGTACCTTCATGTGCAGATTCGTATATCTTTTTTTCAATTACTGGAAAGAGCATTTAAAACAAAGAATGTTCCGGAAGAGTTTAGAGCAGAAATTCTTTTAAATATTTTAGGCAAAAAGGCCACTAATTTAATGGTATATTTGAGCGAGGATGACCTAAGTAAATATGATAAACATAAAGAAGTTGTGTTGAAGGAATTTCAATCCACTATGCAGGAAGTGTCAGAAGAATTTTCGAAGGACACAACAATTTCAAAACGAAAGTTATGTTCAATTCGCGTCGCGATTAACTGCAACACTTGATTATTACTGTCAATTAAGAAAGATGAATGACTTTAAGGAATTATGTGAACTAATGATTTCTGACAAAATATTTAACCCTCTCATGCAATAAAACCTCATATGAGGTTGTCAGATAAAAAAATGAAAAAAATCATTATTCATAATTATTTGGATTTTGAATTGCATAGTAGTCTCATATGAGATCAAAATTAGCTTATGAAAAGAACCAATAGATATCAGCACATGCGCTTCATTTTATTTGTATAGGTTTTAGAATCCATTATTGTCAAAAGTCAAGCATGCTAAAACAAAGGATTTAGAAAGCGCTTCCCACCATCCAAAGGAGTTTAACAAGTAAGTAAAAATATATCTTATGTTTCTTACATCATTTTGACTACAAAAAGAAAAAAAATTGATATTTAAATATTTTTTTTGAGGAATTAAAGGTGTTTTAGGATGAAACCTCAAATGTGGCTTCCATGCAGTTATAGCAATTACAGCTGTCACTGCATGCAAACATCATTTGAGGCTGTTTATTATATCATGTAAGTTTCCAAAATTTTAAACTATAAAAAAGGCAATTCTAATTAATTTTATAATTCAGATTATATATATATATGTGTGTGTTTGTGTAAGTTATAAGTAACCCGATAATTTGCATATATACATATGTGCGATATTGGAAATATATATATGAATTTATTGGAAAGTAAATGTATGAAAGCAATAAAAAAAATTAATTAAAACTAATTTTCATGGTTTGGACGAATTAAAGATTAAATATCAATAGGATTATGAGAATGGACTTCGTATTTTTTAAATTGTATGAACTGACTGACCAATATAATAGATTATACTAACTTTTTTTTTAAATGCCATTATATTATTTAAAATTATTTCTTGCCTTTTATAGGCCTTTATAATGGACAACAAATGTGGCAGATCCAGAAAGACATATTTATCTCAAAAAGAAATAGAAGAACTTATGGCTCTTCCTTCAGATTCCGAAGATGATATGTTTGATGAAGATGATGATGACTACTTCGATCCGGATTACATACCAGCTGAGAATAATAAACATGATACTGAAGCAGTGAGTTATGACGAGGAAAGCAATATTGGGTCTTCTGCGTCAAGCGGTATTACACATTCACATAGCAAAGAAACCATTAGTAAGAATGATATTGATAATAATATTCATCTTACCTCTAAGACACAGGCTATACAAATCAGTATGATCAGAGAAAGACGTTGGTTCGCTAACAAAGATAATGATTTTTCTAAAGAACCCTAATTTTTCAACCTGAAAAAGAATCTGAATTTTCTGCAGATACTCCTTTAGATTATTTTTATAGGCTTTTCCCAGAATGTTACTTAGAGGACATATGTTATCAAAACAACCTTTAAGCTACACAACAGGGCAAGGAAAATTTAAATATTACTGTTCCAGAATTGAAATTTTCTTTGGGAATGAATTTTGTAATGAACTACATACGTTATGCCAGACTTCGTCAATATCGGAATACAAGTGGTGGCTTACGACTAAGCATTATAGCTGATTCTATGTCTATAAATAGGTTTGAATTAATAAAACGTTACCTTCATTTCCAGGACAACCTGAAAATTCCTGCAGATAATACAGATCGTTTAATAAGATTAAGACTGTTTTTAGATATCCTTCATAAGCATTAGATAGCCTTCATTTCATGAAGCTATAAAGGCAGAAAAATCACAATCAATTTATGAGATGATAGTGCCTTTCAAAGGTAGGTCTTCTCTTAAGCAATATATAAAATCAAAACAAAAGCCATGGGGTTTTAAAATATGGGTTCGTGCTAGTGTTTCTGGCTATGCTTATTGTTTTGAAATATTTCAGGGAACAAATGGTGGAAGAATGCCACCCAGGGCCTGTTTACGGAATAGGCCCGTGAAGCCCGTTATTACCCACTGAAATACAAAAGGGCCCCCAATTTTACTTTTCAAAACTAATTTTTAGAAAAAAGAAACTCAATCACTGTAAAAAATACACTTTTTTTCTTATGAAACTTTTTTTCTTACTATATGGCAATTTGTAAATCACAAAAAATATTTTGAAGTTCACATATTCTCAACTATAGTTCCATATTTGTCATTTACAAAATAAATTAGTTACTTACAATTAAACATATAATAAAATACTTTTATATAGGTAGTTTTAGTTTAATTAAAAATGTTATTTACTCTAAACTTTGATGGTAAAAAATTTCAAATTATTCAAGCATATGAAAATGAGATTTAGTAAATAAAAAAGCAATCTGTAGAGTAATAGGGGGCCCCATGTGTGACTTCGGGCTTCCCCTATTCCTAAGTGTTAAGCGGGCCCTGATGCCACCATCAAAAGAATATGGTGCAGCTGGTGATGTAGTTTTGTGTTTGTGCCATGATATAGCTTTAAAAAATCGTAAAATATATTGTGACAATTTATTTACTTCAATTCCCCTAATTGAGGAATTAAAAAAACGAAAAATTTATTTTGTTGGAACTATTCGAGCTAACAGAATGAAGAGCGCCGAAAAAAAGCTAAAATATACAAAATCTCTCATAAAAGATGGAAGGAGATTAGTTTCTGCAACTACTTCTGAGGTCAACATAACAGTGACTAGATGGGTTGATATAGCTATCGTGCACGTGGTGTCAGCTTTTGCTGGAGTTCAACCAACAGATAAAGCAAAACGTTTTTGTCATGCAACTAAGTCCATTGTAGAAATAGATAGACCACACCAGGCATGAGATGGCAAACTGATGAAAAAAGAGGAAAAGCGCGTGAAACGGGAAAAAGAAATTTAAAATAACGCACATATCAGACAATCAAAGGTTATTTTATTCGCAATAAAATTATCAATATTTTTATATAAATCCTACTTTATTTGGGGAGGGGGAGGGAATCAAAATTAATAATTTATGCAAATACTGTAATTAATTCTAAAATTAAAGTTTCTATTTTAAGTTTATTCTGATGCAATGTTTTACACAGCAATCCTAAAATTTCAATTGGTCAAATAGATACATGCTTTCACTCAAAATACCAGTTAACAAACATGGTAGCTCATTTTTAACCTATCAGTCAGCTGCAAGAAAAATCTGGTGAAAACTATGTCTGGTGAAAATAATGTTGCAGCACATTTTTCATGATTTGTTGAAATTCGCAATTTTTCCATACCCTTTTAACACTATTTGCTTTTTCTCACGATTTTTGCATTTCCCTCGCGATCTTTAGACGAAATTCGTGTTTTTCGGCGACCTTTTGACGAAATTCGTGTTTTTTCGGTGACCTTTTGACGAAATTCGCATTTTTTCGGCGATCTTTTCACGAAATTCACGCATCGGGTAACTAGCGAAAATTGAACTGTGAACAGAGGGGAAGATTTTAAATGCTCATAAACATTGAACAAACTAATCGATTTTGTTGCGGTTTGCGTGTAGCTCATTCTCTTGGGAATTATTTTATTCAAAATGACGTACAACTTTGGTGTCCTCATTTTTTGATACAGGGCGCTTCCGACACATCTCCGACATTTCAATGACATTACTCCTGGGTGTTTTACTACCAGATCAATATACTTCCAGGAAGTGTTAGGAATGCAAAGACGACTCGGAATCATATAGGAATGTAACGTTGGAAATGGCTTTTATGCGAGTTATGATTACAAGAAGCAAAGAAAAAAGCAACAGAAAGAAGCAGAGAAACAGCAACACGTTAATGTGACAGAAAACAATTTATTTAAAGGTTTTATTACAAAAGGCATTCGAAATTACGACCAGAAGTAATCCGGCAAGCTTGACAGCGGCATCTCAAGGAATTTCTCACGCTCTGGAAGATTCCTGGCATCTCTGATAGCTTTCTGTCAGCTACAGAAATACGAGCCGCGAGGTCTTCAACTGAAGGTACGGGAGTCTCATACACAAAACTTTTTATTTGATGTTTTGTAGTAAAACCTTTAAATAAACTATTATCTGTCACATTAACGTGTTGCTGTTTCTCTGCTTCTTTCTGTTGCTTTTTTCTCTGCCTCTTTTAACCATAACTCAGAAGAAAGGCATTTCCAACGTTACATTCCTATGTGATTACGAGTCGTCTTTGCATCCCTAACACTTCCTGGAAGTATGTTGGTCTGGTAGTGAAATACCCAGGAGTAATATCACTGAAATGTCGGAGATGTGTCGGAAGCGCCCTCTATCAAAAAATGAGAACACCAAAGCTGTACATCATTTTGAATAAAATAATTACCAAGGGAATGACCTACACGCAAACCGCAACAAAATCGATTAGTTTGTTCAATGTTTATGAGCGTTTAAAATCCTCTCCCTCTGTTCACAGTTCAATTTTCGCTTTTACCCGATCCCAATGTTTTCGATTATGGTCTTAAAATTTAAGTTAAAGTCTAAACTTTAGAATAATTTTAACCCCATGCAAAAAATAACGGTAAAAAGTAGCTGTTCGTGACTCTAAAGTCTAAAGTGCCTTCTATCGATAATTTTTAAACGTAACCTTTAAAAAAAAAAATTTAGGAAAATCGTGATATAAAGAAAGATTTTAGCGAAAACCGCAAACGAATCGACCCTTTTTCCCGTTTTTTTATTATCATTTGAAGTTTTGGACCTTAAATTTTAATGACCCCTAGCTCCTACAGAAGATGTTTGCGCCCCATGGTTTCATATTTAATAATGTTTGTCTTCATGTCTACTATCACCCCTCAAAGTTTTCGGTCTGGTAGTGAAACACCCCGTATATTGTGCCAGTTACTGTACCTTTGTATCTATTGTATATTCAAGGTGAAAATGTTTAAATGGTATGTATTTTAATTGATACCTTTGGGTTTCAAGGTGGGGAGTGTATTCGCCTCCGCTTCTAGAACTGCGCCAGCAGGGCGATCGTGTGATTGTTTTATCTCTCTATCTGTTTTGAGAGTCGGAGAGTTTCATAGACACTGAATGTGAAGGATCATGATTCTGCAGTAGAATAAATTTATTAATCGAGAAAATGTGTTTGTTTTTGGTGTCAGCTACAATAACTATAGAACAAAACCATTTATATAATTTTAGAAAAGTAAATAAACAATTTATTAATAAATAAACAACAACATCCGGGTTACCATAACAGCAAAATAATGACACTTTGGCGCCAGTTAAGTACACCAGTGGGTATATGACACTGGCATCAGAAAAAAATCATGCCAGCCTGGTGCATATATGACATCTGTGCCGCAATGAGTACATCGTATGCGAAATGAAACGAATGTATTATAACCCCTCTTTGTACAAGAAAAATGGCCAATAATCTGCATTCAGATACACAGGCAAGGTTGCAGTCAAACAAGAATAATACTAACAACAAAATTGTTATAACTGTATGAGAATTATAATAGAGATATAAAATTGGCTTTGAGCAAACAATCACAGAAGGAGTATTTTACATGTGTTTCTAGTGAAGCTCGATCAATGTACTAATTAATTACACAAGCAACAGATATATAAACAAAAGTTTAAATTCAAATGTAAATATCTGCAACCTCCCCCCCCCCCCCCCCCCCCCAAAAAAAAAAAAAGTTGCCACAATGAAATTAACTTGTCGTCAAGCGACGCTTTTAAAAATACGACATTGGTTGCAAACCAGATTACAGAACAGTCCTATAACATTTGAAGTAATCGCATTACAGTAGAGTGCCGATTATCCGAACTCCAATTAACCAAACTTCCAATTATCTGAACAGCCAATTTCTCTCAAAAAATATTTTTCAACCGAACTTCCAATTATCCGAACAGCCTATTTCTCTCAAAAAATTTTTTAAACGAACTTCCAATTATCCAAACACCTTATTAGACCTGGTTATCAGAGTTTATATGTTGATGAGATTGTGGATGATATTCAAGATGAAACAGAAATTGAAAATGAATGCTCTGAAAATGATCATGGTCTATCACATAACGAAGCCTTTGAATGTCTGGAAACAGCTATGAAATGGCTCGAACGGCAGAAGAATGCTGATCCTATTCAACTAACGTATTTAAGAAGAATTTGAGATATGGCAGCATGGAAAATAATGTATTCTTTGAAGCAAGCAACAATCAAAAGCTTTTTTGCTTAAATTACAATCTCTGGCGTTCAGAAAAAGATAATAAAAAGTATACAAAAAAATTAAAAAGACAAAAATCAATTTTTAAACATGCCAGCATTAACTAGTGCTGTCAGTCTAATGTGTGGATAAAGTGTGGAGATTTTAGTATAGTCAGGTACATCCATTAAATTGTCTGTCCATTTATCCGAACTTTTGGTTATCCGAACTAGGGTCGGTCCCGACGTGTTTGGATAATCGGCGCTCTACTGTACTTTATTTTTAGCCTTTTTAAAATTTAGACAAAAAAGAAAAAAATTTTGCCAAAAGCAGCTGTTTTTTTACATGTGTAATTTAGAAACAATTCTTTGATGTTGAAAGAAAATGTTTTGACTTATTACCTCTTATTATTTTTATTCTTTTGTATTTTAAAAGAAATGAGTCAAAGTCGTGTTTTTTAAATGTATTCAATTTATGTATTTCAAATGAAAAGAATGCATTATGAAAGTTGGCGATTTATCTCCTGCATCCGGCTAAGTGCCTTATTACCATGTATCTAATACCCTTCACAATACTTCGCTGTTATATAGGCCTTGGCGCTTTTTAAAAAAGTTTGACCCAATTCGGGATGTTTTTGCCAAATGATATAAACGACTGTGAAAATAAAATTGAAGAAATATTAAACTGGTTTATGTATGTATTTTAAAAAATACATCTACTAACATGTATTAAATAAATTATTTATGTTTTTAAGTTAAACGGCTCCTGTATCTATATGTATGCTAATATTATAAAGCAGTAACGTTTGTGTGTTTGTGGAGTGTAATCTCTGAAACTACCTATCCGATTTAATAAATAATGGTTTGAAAATGCTGGTGACCATCTCTGCTCCAACAAAGACTATATTTTATATCAGTACAACCTCCATGTATGCAGGAGTAGAAAAGTTCTAAAATTGCAAATTCTGTGATATTGTCTGGGCTAAAAACTTGAAATTTTGTGAGATGGTTGGTTACTTGTAATATGTAAATACTTATTATGAACGTTTCCTACAAGGTTTGAAATTTTAAAGCTAGAAATAAACATAAAATGTACTAGAAAGTTTCTAAATCAAGATTTATTTGGAATTGTTAGAGAAAGAAATTTATAAATTTCACATGGCTATTACTTTTAAGACATAAATGCCAGTCATATGTAGAATGCGACAGCGGAGTTGAACACCATTCCCAAAAAAGCCTTCCAGAAGTATTTTCTGCAGTGGAAAGAATGGTGGGCTAAATGTGTGGAGGCGTAAGGGGCCTACCTCGAAGGGGATAAGGGTACCAATCCCGTCAGGTAACTTATGTATTTTTTTCAGACAAAGGTTGAATACTTTTCAGACAGGCCACGTTTTGTCAATTAAAGATAGCATCTCATTTTCTATTCTTGTCACGAGTTACTATTAAATCTATGTTCTCAGTAACATCACTCAGACTGATCCCTCTGAAGGAAGTCCTAGTAATAGGTGAGTATCTTTACTATTTCTATACAATTTCACCATTTTTCTACCACAATTAAGTATATAGTAAATATTTACATAGTGTGTTTTCATTATATTAATATTTTTTACAGTGAAATTTAAGTATGCCTTATAAAGCATTTTAAAACAAATTTTAATACTAATTCAAATTTTAGAATATTCCTATACTTATTTCAATATGAGTTGCATTTTGAAAAATGTGTCTGTTTAAAATGAATTTAATTCGAAAAAGGTAACATTCACTATACTGAATTAAAAGTTAATTTTTGTTTTATTTAATATTAGCGCAACTTGCGGCTTTGCATGCGTAGTTGTTAGAATATTCAAAAAAGGAATGCCCTGGAGTCTTGAAATAATAAAAAGATAGAAGGGCGAGATAAGGACGTTTCAAATATCGTCCTTTCTAAGATTTGCAACTGAGCCATGGAAGGAAAGGAGTATAGTAGAAAACAATTTTTTTTTTCTTCCTGTAGATCTGGACTCTGGGCTACATTAACCAGCATTTTCATGCCCCTTATTGTACTGTTAAAATGAAAAGGATATGTGAAATCAATAGCTCGAAAATTGCAGTGACTATTGCAATGTTAGTCGAGTTTGTTAGGGAAAAAAGAAGAAGTGATCAGTTGCATTACTGTACATAATTTATCTCTCCTTTGGAATTACTAGTTCTTTAAAGGCCTTGACTTCAGTACTGTGATTTTGAGAAAGGAAAAGACCCGTCTAAAAATGACATTCACAAAGGAATAAAAATGAAGGTGTTAACTAATATGAAATTAATTTTACAATTGGGAGAATTAGAGCCATTAACAGTAATAATTAGTTTAATTATGTGTGGTTGAAAGATTTTTTATATTTTTGACAGGTATTAAGTGTGACGGTTACCACAAGGACTTTTAGAATTCCCTTATTTCTCGTATGAAACAAGTTCGGCTGAAGACGCAATTTAGAATTTTTTTTAGAATGTTTTTCACTAATTTCACCTTTTTATAATCGATTTTTTTGGAAATAGTTCTTAATGAGTACTTACATATTATAAGTAACCACCATGCCAAATTTTAGGTTTTACCCCAAACAGTATCACACAAATCAGAATTTCAGAATATTTTCTGTTTCTGTACCCTTTTAAATTTTGAATACATTAAAAAATGTTCTCTGTGAGCATTTACCTTTTAAAAGTAACAACACACCCTAACAATTCCAATTAAATTGTAATTTAGAACAATTTCAGAATGTTTTCGGCTCGTTTCACCTTTTTAAATTAAATTTTTTTTTTATTTTTTAGAAACAGTTCTTAGTAAGCATTTACATCTTAAAAGCAACTGCCATGCCAAAATTCAGGTTTCAATCCTGAACGATTTCATAGTAATCCCAATTTTAGATTATTTATTGCTTCTGCACTATTTAAAATTTTGAATTATTTAGGAGCTGTTCACTGTACACATTTACATCTTAAACGTAACACCCATGTCAAACTTAAATTTTCTAGACTCAAGAATTCCAAATAAATCATAATTTAGAACATTTTAGAAAGCTTTCCACTCATTTTACCTATTTAAATTTTGATTTTTGTTAGAAACAGTTTTTAGCGAGCATTTATATCTTTAAACTAACCACCATACCAAATTTTAAGTTTCTCGGGCAAACAGTATCACAGAAATCACACTTTTAGAAAGACTTTTGTTCTTGAAACCTTTTAACTCATTAAAGCCGGTTGGCAAGAAAACTTGCCATGCAAGGCGAACAAAATTTTTAAATTTCAATACCAGTATTTTAGTTTGGAAATTTTCACATTATCTAATCTCAGATTTTGAGCGATTAAATAATTCAAAATTACAAAGTCGCAAAAACTGGTGTTGAAGAATTAAAAGAAGTGTAAAGGAGGCTCGACGTTAATGGGTTAAATCTCAAGTTTTTTAAAAACTGCTCGGTGCGAGCATTTATGTTTTAAAAGTAACTATCGTGTCAAATTTCAAGTTCATGCTCTAGCAATTCCATTCAAATCGTAATTTATAATGTTTATAGAAACATTTCCACTCATTTCAAACTTTTAAATTTCAATTTTTTTTTAACAGTTTTTAGTGAGAATTTATATCCTATAAGTAACCACCATGCAAAATTTATGGATTCTATCCCGAACTGCATCACAGAAATAAAAAATTTTAGAAGTGAAATGTATGCAAATGGATAGTTTAAAGCAAACAAACCATGTACATAAATCTTACTTACAATTTTGAAAAGTGTGACACAAAAGATAAATCAATTTATTAAAATACATACATTTCAATGCATGGTATAGATTCAATGAAAGTGATATATTTAACAGTGAATTAGAAAAGTATTGTGTAGATGTAAAAATATATTTTAACCAGGGTTGGCACGGTTTAAACCAAGTGGTTTAAACCACGGTTTAAACCAATTGTTTTTTTTTTGTTTTGTTTTTTTTGTCAAAAAAAAAACCATTTGGTTTTTTTACAACAAATCTAACACAATAGTTTTTTTCTTTTTTATAATTTAAGTCTTTTAAATTATTAATAGAAGTAATTTCTACTTTTCACACTTCATCTCAGCAGTCAACATGATACATAATGAGCCTAGGTCATGTTTCTATGCATGTAGAATGAAAATTAGCATGTGGTAATGAACAAGTCTGGTATGCTAAAGATTTATCTTAAAACATGAAATTAGAAAAGATAAAGTAGATAAATAATATTAAATATTTAGCACAAAATATTTTCATTTAAAAAATTCAGATTATTTACAGCAGTTAAAAACAAAATACAATGATCTTCAGGATTTTGGTCAAGTTGTAAAAGAAATTTTTCTGAATTGGGGAAGATTATCCTTAAAGAATTTAGAAGAATAACTTAAGATATGAAGTTGAATAAGACAGCTTGCAAAAATTGAGTGCTAGTTAGAGCATTTCAATAAAACAAACCATACTTTTCTATTAGTTGCTGAATCTAATGGCCAAAAATGTTGACTTGGACACTAGGCGTTATCACTCAGAAAACAAAATAACCAGAAGTATTTGGATATTAAAAAAATAATAATAACAACCATAGAATAATATATTATATTCATGAAACTACATCAAATATTTATTGATTCTTATATTATTAATCAAAGGATTCTTCAGACGAATTTCAAGGTATCAATGTTTCACTGTGTAGAGCAGTTTACCTTGAACATAAGATATAGCTGTTACTAATAATGTTTAAATTAGAAATGATTTCAATTTTCTATATACTGTATATACTCGCGTATAAGTCGAGGAATTTCTGACAATTTTTGGTAAGAAAATTTGGGGGGTCGACTTATACGAGAGTCAGTTAAAAAAGCAAAAATAAAAACTTCGAATACTAAAAAATTATGGTCTTTTTATGTGTATGAATAAAAAAATAATATATAAAATATACAAATAATAATAATTCATCATTTAAAAAAAATTAATGATTTGTTTCTGCTTACTTACTAACTTTTCGCATTAGAAAGTGAAATCTTTGGTTTGATTTTGTAAAAAGATTTTTTGATTGAAGTAAAAAGTTAGGGGGTCGACTTATACGCGAGTTTTTGATTTTTTTTCCAAAATTTGCATCCGAAAGTTAAGGGGTCGACTTATACGCGAGTATATACGGTAATTGGCTGTAACTATTTAATTTAAATATCTTCAAAAGTTTTATTACTTATATAATATCCAACAATGTTTATTTTATCAACAGATATGCATTTGTATACAATAGAAAATTATATTTAAAAAAAACCTGGTTTAAGCCAAATAAACGATTTTTTTTGGTTTTTTACAAAAAAAAAATCCAGGATTTTTTGCAACCCTGATTTTAACCAAATCCAAAATAATTATTGAATTTTAAAACAAACCTTTTAAAGCCAGATCACTTAAATTTTACATCATATCTTTTAAAACTCATATTTTGAATTTATGAGAGATGTAGATGATAAAACAACAGCAAATAAAGTTTTATACAGCTTTTCATGTTGAACATAACTGTTGCACATGCAATTATAAATAGAACAAAAATAAACTGATGAAATAAATAATACAAATATATATTTTTTAAGAAATAGCATATTGTCACTCAAAATTTGATATAATTATTTTTAAGTTCCATATTTAAAATTCATAGAGCTTAAGTGCTGCATCACAAACTTTTAACCCGTTAAGGGTTTTTGTGTTGATATATTTATTCATATGTTGTAACTGCATATTTTAATAAGTTACTTTGTTCTTCAAGACATGTTAAAATTCAATTCTATTATACTATTAATTTAGACAATTTAAAACTAACAAAATTTTAATGTTTTGGGCAATCGTTAAACAATTTCAGAATTATGTAACCAGAGCTATGTGGTGAGTCAAACTCTTTAGAAACACACTGATAACACTTAAAACTTTTGCATATGGATTATTTTTTTAATATTTAATTTGAATATTTTGTCCAATTCTTTGAACTATTTCGGAAATTGATTATTGAGTAAAAAAAATAGCCTCATCATTTGTATTTGTTGAAATCATTTGTCATTTTTTAAATGTACTTTTCTACAATACACACCTTTCAATAATAAAATCTTCATGCTGTTTGTTTGTATTAAGTCTTATGGAAAGGAAACGCAGATCAGCATTCCGTCATTTTTGACGAGGCTTATGTACTAGTAGAAGATATGATGTAATATACATATATGTATTTCCTTTCTCCTCCTTGCCCACTTTTTATTTTTGGGGGACTTTATTTGCTTTAGCTATCAAAACTTTGTTTTACTATCTTAATCTTGCTGAAAAAGATGCGATTGAAATTTTTATACCTTTTACATCTTTTGGTCTCAAAATTTTTTTATTTATCGATGGGGGTATTGTGAAGAATCACACATTGTTTTATGAATTGACATTTTATCAGACTTTTGTTTTTGGCAGCACAAGTGCCTTACTTCCTCTGGCCACATCTTCCATTTCTCCCTTCTTTTTTGACATGCTCATTTCGTGATGGAAAAATTACATGATTGAAAGATGTACGCATGACGTATGCTGCAAGATTTTGGCTAATTGCATCATACAGATGACATTCTCTGAGCTGCCAAGTCTCAGACTTTTTGGATACCAGTATTTTAATACAAAATATATTGTTTTATTTAATGGTAACATTAGGGTGATTTAAAAGAACCAGATTTTCTGTAAGATAATAGTGGTGCGCAAAAAGCTGAAGACTTGGCAACTCTGCATTCTGCTCTAGCTATGCTGGATTCCTCATTTCAAATTTGGTTGTGATTTTGCACTGATCAGTTTAAAATTTACTTGTTTTTATTTCAAAGAATCTCACAAAACCTGTGAAAACAGAACCTTTTATATTAGAAAATCTTAAACTGAAAATTTCTTGACCCCAGCAAAAAAAATACATTACAATAACATACAGGCAACATATTTTCTAAGATGAAATCCAGCAAAAATGGAATTTTTGGTCCCTTGCGAAACCATTTCAGGGAATTTTACTGTATACTGTGTAATTCTGAGAGACAAAGAAAGAATTTATTCATCTTGCATTGTTCTTACAACTAAATTGTAGTCAAACTGTATGTTGGTGAAAATTGTATTTGATTTTTAATAATGATCATTGTATTGTCGTTGCACATAGATGACATCTTGGTATAGTGTATAATTTTGCATGTTCTGTAATGTTTGTAATCCTTAAAATTTTAATTGTAAATGGATTCACAATCAAAAAATTTTTAAAACTGAATAAAATACTGTTTTATATAATAATGTAACATGTGCTTTATATATGATTATAAAAATACTTCTTACATAATTAAATAAAAAGTCTAAAACAACTTCTACATGTCATCTCACAAACCACATCCCCCCCCCCCCCAAAAAAAAAAAAAAAATAATAATAATAATAATAATAATAATAATAAAACTTTGTGTAGCTAAACTATTAAATATAAAATTTTAATTCTTTATTGGTATATTTTATCAATGAAAAGTTGAAATTTTAATAAAGGAAATTGTAAGAAAATAAGATTTACTATAAAATAATAAATGATTACCATCATATTTTCAGAAAAAAATGTAGAATAGCTCTTCAATATCCCTTCAACTTTATTTCCATGAATAACTGATGTTGTAACAGGAATACGATGAATGCGACAACAGGCACATAAATATCTCATAATAGGTTCTGGAGCATTGAATAAATCTATGATAAAGCATTCCAGTCCAGAGCTTCTAAACAGAAGAACAAAGAAAATAATGAACTTTTAATGAGCACTAACAATCAATAAAATAATTAAAATTAAATAAGAAAGAAATCAAGAACAATAAATATAACTTCACATTAAAAAACATTTTAGTTGATTTACCATTGTCGCGATGAAGTTTCATAGCCATGATATATTTTATATCGTTTAAATGTATAGTGGATACCGCGTGTCTGGCCTTAGCCCTAACAGAGACACGTGGTGTGATATACCATGGCAAAACTCCAGGAAAAAATCGCTAGAGTGTTCCGCTGATGCCTTTTGGCATTGAAACACAGGAAGTATAAAAATGGAGAGGGCATACCAATCCTCATAGAAACAAACTGGATTATCACTGTGGAACTGTGGATAAGACGGAAAATTGTTGACATCGTGGAAATAAGATAGAAGACACAAACTTGTCGTCAAACAAAAATATTTATTTTTAATTCCGGAGCAATTGACTACAGGATGAACTGGAACAACTTGCGCCACACATATTTAAAAATTAAAATAAGAATTTAAAAAACTGCGAACTCTGTCAAAATTGCGTTCAATGAACACGGCACGGGTGAGAACTATCAAACAGGCATCCCTCGTGCCAGGGTAAATTTTTCTAACACGACCTACTGATTCAAAACTTTTTAGTACAACTGACTTCTCTGCTCAGTAAAAATTCCCAAAAAGACCAACGCATGCTGTTTGGTGAATTGACCAGCGGTCGGACCAATCAGCATGCACAGAGCAAAGCAGCTGCGCATGCTCAACGCCAAAATATGAGCGAGCGCTGCACAGCAAAAGGGCGATAACTAAAGCTATCAGAATACGCTCTGAACGGCAACCAAGCGATGAACAGGGGTGATTGTGACTCAGAGTGAAAAACCCCGAAATTTAATCGATACAAAGTGAAAAACCCTGAAAATTATCGATGCAAAATATAGCAATATCAATTTACATAACAACTGATGCTGCAACAGCATGACAATCAAATGACATATTTCTGCTATTGTTTGAAATATACAATTGCATAAAAACATAATTTGGTAAACTTATGTTATTCTCACTGAAAGCTAAATGACTTCATCAAATGGAGAGTGCAATTTATCTTGTTACATATGCAAAGTTCGAATTCTATATTCAGTAAATGAATTTATTCTAAGTACTCATGAAACAAGTACAAATTATGTGTTAAGAGTTCTCTTAGTAGATTTAATGCAAGTCATACCTAGTTATTTGAAAACGGTAATACAAATGTCCAAAACCAATCCAATTTTACTTCTAAGATTTTTTTTTTAAGCTTTACTCTTACACACAAGGTAAATTTCTTTTTCCTGCTTTCTTCTTGGGTACTTTACACATTACAGATATACAATTCTGGACATTTTTGTACTGAGATTGAGATGGATAACACAATACCAGGGGTGATTCTGAGTAAGAAAAAATGTATCTGAAATTCACAGCAGCTTTTCTGAAAGGTTACAGCAGAGAGAGTGGGGAGCGAATCACTCCTGGTTCTAATTGTGTGTTTTTTCTGCGATCCTTCCACAAAATTTGCGTTTTTTCCTCGATTTTTCGGCGAAATTTGCGATTTTTCGCGATTCTTTAAAGAAATTCATGTTTTTTCCCCGTGATCCTTTAACAAAATTTGCGTTTTTTCTGCGATCATTTGACGATATTTCCGTTTTTCTAGCGATTCTTTGATGAAAATTGCGTTTTTTCCCGCGATCTTTTGACGAAAATCGCATTTTTTCTCTGATTCTTTGAAGAAATTTTTTTTTTCGTGATCCTTAAATAAAATTTGCGTTTTTCCCACGATCCATTGGCGATATTTCCATTTTTCCCGCGATCTTTTGACAAAAATCTTGTTTTTTTTCGCGATCCTTTGCGAATTTCATTTTTTTTTTGCGATCCTTTGACGAAATTTGTGTTTATTTCACGATCATTAGAAGAAATTTGTGTTTATTTCGCGATCATTAGAAGAAATTTGTGTTTATTTCGCGATCATTAGAAGAAATTTGTTTTATTTCAAGATCATTAGATGAAATTTGTTTTATTTCGAGATTCTTTGACAAAATTCGCGTTTTTTCCGCGATCGTTTGGTGAAATTTTCGGGTTTTTTCGCGATTATTTAAAGAAATTAGTTTTTTTCCGCAATCCTTTAACAAAGTTCGCATTTTTTCAGCGATCCTTTGGCGATATTTCAGTCTTTCCCGCGATCCTTTGACGAAAATCGCGTTTTTCCCCGCAATCTTTTGACGAAAATCGCATTTTCCCCACGATTCCAGGATGGGGAAAATCCTTCCCGGTTCTAATTATGTGTTTTTTTGTACGGTCTTTTGACAAAATTCGCGTTTTTCCACGATTCTTGAAAGAAATTGATGTTTTTTACGTCATCTTTTAACGAAATTTGCGTTTTTCCAGCGATCCTTTGACTATATCCATTATTCCGCGTTCCTTTGACGATATCCGTTTTCCCCGCGATCTTTTGACGAAAATCGCGTTTTTTCCGCGATGTTTTGACGAAAAATCTTAGTTTTATCGCGATCCTTTGCGAAATTTGTGCTTTATTTGCAATCCTTTGACGAAATTTGTGTTTATTTCGAGATTCTTTGATGAAATTCATTTTTTTTCCCGCAATCCTTTGACGAAATTGTCGATTTTTTTTTCAGTGAACGAAAGAGGAATTTAATTTTTCGGCGACCATTTGTCGAAATTCGCGATATTTTTAAATGTCCGAATTTTCCGCTAAACGTAACGATCTCATAAACCCGGAAGGATCAACCGAAAAACCCGGAAATCCGGGCTACACCCGGAGCACAATCACCCCTGGATGAAGAATAACCTTCTCCCACGCAGCAACCCAACATGGCAAACAGCAGATATAAAACTGGAAATAAATCAATACTTACGGGTCAATATCTGAAAATTGGACAATTTGCGTCCACTGCCAATAATATTTCATTAATTGTACTAAAACCATCAAAAGTCATTAAAAGCAGCCACATAAAATTGTTAAACTGGGCTTATCTCTAATCTTGGTTTAGTTTTTGTTGGTGAAATTAGTACTTAACTTCGAAATCTACCTGTGCCTGTAGGGCGAGCTGGCAGGGATTTTTTTAAATGTAAAGTAGAACTTTTTACCTTAAAACATATTCTAATATGACAATTAGGTGATTTTTATGAAAGTTAGAGTCTAGAAATTAAAAAAAAAGATGAAATAAACTTGACATCCACACAATCTTTTTTTTTTCTTTTTTTAAATCTTAACATAATTTATACGAGACCACCACCAAAAAAATATATATCAAAATTGAAACATCCAATTAAAAGTTAGTTATGGATATACATATAAGAAAACATACAAATGAGAAGCATAATCCCTTTTGTTTGAAATTAGTTAAAACAGTATTTAGAATTTAAAAAAAAAAAATCTTTTTTTATATATAGAGAAATAAACATGTCACTTACATACTTTTAAAAGCATTTACATTTTATGTTCTTAAGTATTTACATAATGGCTATTTAAATTGTATATAGCATTTAAATTAAAAGTTTTTCAGCAACAATTTAAGGGAGGGGGAGGGGATGCTAATAAGGAGGCAATTTACTTCCCATTGCTAACTTAAGTCACTTGCTTCTTTTTTGGCACTTTTGAATTTAAAAAATACAAGATCATGCTTTACTGCACATACTCAGAGTTTTTTTCAGAATCTTATAAATTTGGGTACTTGCATAATTTTCTTTATAATTGCAAATGTATGCATGAAAATGCAAAAGAGAGAGCAGTGGGGCGTGTTAAACAATTTGAACATTTAGAAGCTGTTTAAAAAACATACACAAGATGAATTAAATATACACAATGAAAATATCTGCATGGATATTCATTTCGATTTATTTGAGAATACAGTAGAACCCCGCTAATCCGAACTAATTGAGATCGGTGCCAGTTCGGATTACAAAAAATTCGGATTACCCGAAATTCTGATAAAAATAGAAAAGAAAAAGATGCGCACTATAAAAATTTCAAGTTAAGAGTACTCAGTAGTATAATAAACATCCTGTAGTCCGGCATGCTGGATAATCCGACACGACTTTCGGAAAAAAATAGTATTTCTATTTAATCACTCCTGGTGTTTATAATAATTCAACGGAACTTCAGAATGAGGAATTACATAACCCATTACAAACAGTCCAAAATCGCGAATCTAAATAGCTCAATATGCTCATTGACGAGAGGTGAAGAAAAAAACATTTCTGTACATAATTTACGAAATCAAACTGTTGAAAGGAAAATAAATTTTTATCATCTGAATTAAATACTTTTTGCATTTTAGAAAAGAATTTTATAGTGACTGGCAAACAAACAGATAATTGAGATTTTTTTAAGATGGCTTCTACGAGTATGTCCAAAGTGGACATTTTCATTTTATATTCGTGTATATATATGTTCTACTTTTACATTATTGAATATTTTTTTTATTCTGTTCAAGTATAATTTTCAAAAATAAAATTGGCTCGAATTAACCAGAATTTCGGATTAACAGGGATCTACTGTAATAGTTTTTTGCTAATATTACCATATTCTCTTTCTGAAAGCAGAGAGTTTCTTGTTTGCAGTTTTTAGAAGAATTTAACTTTTAAAAAATCAAATTTAAAAATACAGTAGAATCCCTCAAATCCGCAACCCTAAAGTACGCACATCATCGCAGATGTAAACAAAACCAGAATTTCGGATTAGCAGGGTTCTACTGTAATAGTTTTCTGCTAATACTACCATATTCTCTTTCTGAAAGCAGAGAGTTTCTTGTTTGCAGTTTTTAGAAGAATTTAACTTTTAAAAAATCAAATTTAACAATACAGTAGAATCCCTCAAATCCGCAACCCTAAAATACACACATCATCGTAGATGTAAGCAATAAAACTTTCAGTTCAGATGTAGTGACAATATTACGGAATTTTTTAGTTTCATATCATTCTGTATGTATTTTAATATGTAATTCTCAATAATATGACTGGACTCATGGTTTTTCATGAAGTATAAATTTATTTCTGAAAAAATTTAAGATATTGCTGATATCACTGGTAATCACAATCTTTTTACCGACTTCAAAAAGGAGGAGGTTATCAATTCGACGCGTATGTTTTTTTTTTTTTTATGTATGTTCACCGATTGCTCCGGAACTTTTTGTCCGATTTATGTGACTTTTGTTTTAATTGAAAGAGGATACTCTCGAATTGGTACCACTTCCGTTTCATCGAAATTGGTTGAGTAGTTTTTTAGTAATTCAACAAAAACCAATAAAATGAAGGATTTCACCCAAATTATCTTTCATTGTTGTAACCGGTTTCTCAATCATAAGCATAAAACTATGTATTCATATACGTTAGCGCCAAGTTGTCGCAAAACTTGGCGCAGTTACGTTAATTATCGCCAAATTTGGCGACCAAAATAAGTCGCCATAAATGAAGCCAACTTGGCTGTAACTGACTAATTTGGCGATATTCCCATTCAAATTCAGTAATGGATCTTCCCCAATCTGTTTCTTCGCATTTTCTAATCGACAGTCATATTTAAAATACTCAATTGGCAATCGCATTCTAAATAGTAATTTAATATACATTAATTATATATACGCCATTATTTCAAATGCTAAATAATACAGAAGCAAACTAACTTAATACAAAACAATAATTTAGTATACAATATTTTAGTTTAATTAAACACATAACATCAGACTGGCGGCACATAATATATATATATATATATATAATATTGGTACTTCTTAGTTATCCCTTCGACCAAATTACTGTCGCCATATTGTAAGATTAAATGCCAATAATGGCCAATAAAACCATTAATTCGGCGTTTTATTTGTATTTTTGTTAATGTTTTACTAATTTATTTGTTCTTTCGTTATTTAAAATAAAAATTATGTCAATTTGTATAATTTGGCGAGTGGTTTGGCGATTTATATAATTTTGCGAAATTGATCGACGGGATATCTAAGAAGTACCATAATATTATATACATACCTATATTATATTATATTAAACAGTTATATGTATGAATGCTTTTTGATTGCTTTTAATATTTCCACTAGATAACATTAATGATAACTTTCCTGTATAGAGGCCTTGAAGAGAAAATGAAAATCTCACACATATTTTCTGACAACCTATTAACTGTCTAGGTACCACTTAGTTATCCCATCGACCAATTTCGCCAGATTATATAAATCGCCAAACCACTCACCAAATTATACAAATTGACATATAATTTTTATTTTAAATAACGAAAGAACAAATAAATTAGTATAACATTAATAAAAATACAAATAAAACGTCGAAATAAAAATCACTTGATGACGTAAACACGTGTATCTTGCTTAAAGTCAAGTGAATGTGACATTTACGATCAACCATTATTGGCATTTAATTGCCGAAACGTCAGTGAAGGCTTACTGTGGAGACACGAAATGTTTTGGTTTCCGTTTGTCTGTCTGTCTGTCTGTCTGTCTGTCTGTCTGTCCGTCTGTTCCGCGATAACTGCCGTAAAAAGCATCCGATTAGCTTAAAATTAAGTATGCATGTTGGTAAAATCCCCGGATTTAGCTGTATAGTTTTTGGTTAAATTTGGTTCATGCGTTCGGAATATATAGAACATTTTATTTTGCGACTTAATGCTTTCCTATAGCAATTCAGACGATTTTTCCATTTTTATTTGTTGAAAGGAAATGGCTCATATGATTGAAGGATTTAAATAGTAAATTATGGATGATGTAATTTCTAATTAGAACCATACATTATTCATATTAGTTTGAAATTTTGTGTATACATTTGTCAGAGTTTTTAAATTCGGTGTTTAACTTATGGAGGTATTTTATATATGTGTTCCAATAATATATCTTTTTATAAATTTACTTTTTTTCAAAGCACATATTTCATTGTTTTATTTTCTTTTAACTGTTGCCTAGCGACGGAACTACACCTAAAAATATCGTAAATGTGAAAGTATTTGTAATTGTTTGAAGTCAATCAAAGTCAAAAGGGACGAATTAATGCCTTTGTGACTTTACATATAGATGAAATTTACCCCAGAAATAAAGAAAGACTATGTTCTGCTTATTTTGTTCAAATATTTTTTCTTTTAAATTAAGAAGTTCATTATTTTCATAAGGAATAAATTGACATTTTGCTATAAATTTAACAATCATTTTTTTTTCTTTTTTTTTTTTTTTTTTAACCGTTGCCAAGAAAATCCTATCCCAGAATAATAATTTATCCTAAACAGTTAATTTTGATTTGAAAGATTTTCATGTGCAAGAGGAAAATGAAATAAAAAATAGACATGAATACGTCTTCATATTGGAAATAAAACTAAAATACGAAAAGAAGGTGAATTTGATCTCATATATCAAAAATAAAACTAATATGCTTTGAGGTTGAAATAAAAAGGGCTTGTGTTATGATATTAATTCTTATTATTAAAAGAAATGTTACTAATATCTCATGGTTTATCGTCTGCACACAGCTAACAGAAATGTTAATTTTTAATCGAAAATTTCAATGAGAAAAAAAAAAAAAAAACTTTTGAAAATCAAATATATAGTAAATGTCAAAATTTTACACCGCAAAATTATCGCTGTCGAAAATGACGTCATTGTATTGGGAAATAAATATTCTCATTCTTAAAAACCAAGCATTAACTAGATTACCTAAAAAAATATTTTATGACGAGTGTTACTTCTTAATGCCGCCTCATTTCAGAAAATATGAATGAAAATTATTTTATTTTTAAAAGGAAATTATATTTTCATTCATAAAAGCTAAACTTTTAATATAATTGCGTCAATGTGAATCATTTTCTGTCCACCAGTATTGAAAATTAAGGCTCGGAAGTATAAAAAGAAATTTAAGATTTGCGATAACCATTAGTGCAATAAATAAAAAGTTACATATGTAAATTAATGAAACCACGGGGAGTTCAGGAGGCGGAGCCCCCCCCCCCCCCCCCCTGAAGAAATCTGTTTTATTATTTAAAAAAATATCAGAATTAGTAGCTCATGAAAATTATTTCAAAATATCCTTCCATAACAACGTTTTTAATTTAATGCTTCTAATGTCTGAAAACTTCGTATTTTTTATTCTTATAAATAATTACATAATTTGAAAACTTTAAATTGCGGTTTGCATGAAATTGAATATTACCAAAGTGTGTCTAAAAACAGTGACTTGCAGAGCTGACGTTGAGGCTCCTGATCTGCAGATTTACTAGTCTTATAGTTTGGCGATAGATTTTAGGTCGACGGGATAACTAAGTAGTAACACTGTCTCATATATACAAGCAAGTTTTTTAATATTTATAAATTTATTTATTGTAAACAACCATTTGTCTACTTTTATATGCAAACAGAAGTTGAGCCAAGATCCCTATGCTGTTAAAGTACAAGATAAACAACATAGAAAGAAATAAAAGGAGTTACTCTAATTAGTATTACAGACGGCATTGTTATGGTGCGGTGTATTTACATGGCACAGAACTTAAACATCAGTAGGCATAAGCATAATGGCAAAAACAAGTCAGTAAGTTACGCAGTCATGAAAACATTTGAATTGTATCAAGAAATGAGAGCAAGTAAATTTGAATCAGGTTTCCCGATAAAAGCAAAAAGTGTGAGATACTATAACAGCAAACATGGTTTAAAGGAAATGCGAATATCATAAGTTGCTTCCGAAAGTTCTATATGTTTTGCAGTACTATACTCGCTAAAATACGTCAGTTATTATGCAGACCAATGACACTTTAATCAAGACTATTAAATGAGTATGACGATGAATTTCTAATCTTCCATAATCGAGCCCACAGTTAAGGCTAGCGTGAAACAAAAAAAATATCAGCAGAAATTGGTTTAATGTAAACGTGGGTATCATAAAATATTTAATTCGCAAAACGCTTCAATGCACCAAATCATATTAGCTCAGAAACAACAATTGGCAGTGGACGCAATAACGGTAGATTACTTAATAGTTTTAAAATCTCCACTGCCCAACGTATTGCAAATGATGATGCAATAAGAAGCATAAATGCCTAAGTGAGTTAAGCTGATTTTGTCAAGAAAGATTACAAACAAAAATAAACAAAATGCCGTCATGATGCAATGAGTTCTCAATTTCTCTATCAGCATTTTTAGATTTGGCGAAAGATTAAGCAAATAATTTAAATTATGAATAAAAGTACTGTTGTGTGTTTGTAATACCTTCCTCTCAACAGATGGCACCTCTACTGAGAGTTTGTTGCGATCGGAGATCGCAGTTGTGCGCTAGTCGCTATGTAGTGAGGTTGTTCTTATTCCAATAAAGCTATGTTAGTTTATCTTAGAATCACGGCGTCTGTTCCACAACTTTAGTAAGCCCTAAAGTTATATCATTGGCGACGAGGATGCGATTCGATGTTAAAAGAAGAGAAAATTTTTTTTTCTCTCTTCCTTGATTGGAATGACGCCGCCGATCTTGCCGCGCCGTGTTAACCCTAACACGCGGTCGCCGGTAGCAGCGCACGCCGCCATACGAAGCCTAACGCATTGGTGCGTATTTTTTGCATAAGATGGGCTCTTTTGGGCAGATTAAAGAGTACGATTCATCAGCAGAATCGTGGACTTTGTACACGGAAAGACTGGAACAGTTTTTTATAGCTAATGGGATCGATCAAGCAGATCGAAAAAGGGCTATTTTTCTAACTGTCGTCGGCCCAACTACCTATGCCTTAATACGTAATCTCCTTTCGCCTGCGGCACCAAATACGAAGACTCTGGAGGAAATAATTCGAGTTCTGAATTCGCACTTTGATCCAGCGCCGTCCGAGATCGTTGAGAGATATAAATTCAATAGCAGAGTGCGACGCGCCGGCGAATCAGTTGCCAATTTCATCGCGGAGTTACGCAGCTTGGCTAAGCATTGTAATTACGGCGCATCTCTCGATGAAATGCTGCGAGATCAGATCGTTTGCGGGATCCAAGATGAAAGTATCCAGAGAAAACTCCTATCTGAAAGCCAGTTAACCCTAACGAGGGCTACAGAAATTGCGGTAACTATGGAGACTGCGGCCAGGGACGCTAGCAACCTACGGATGGCATCCGGATCCGGCTCGGAAGTAAATAAAATTCATTTAGGGAAGAATATTGTACCCAAAAGTCAGAATTCTCGTGTTTCAACGCAAAATACCGAAAAATGCAATCGATGTGGAGGTAATCACGTGTCCAGCGAATGCCGTTTCAAAAATTCAACTTGCCATGCGTGTAAGAAAATTGGCCATATCGCTAAAGTTTGCCGATCTAAGAAGAAAGATTCTGGAGTTCGGGTGCATAATGTGCAAGTGGAGGAGGCTGAAAATAAAGTACCTGTAACTTACACACTATTCAACATCTCAGGGATGGAAGAAACCTTGCCACCTGCTAGAGTTGAGTGTCTAGTCCAAGGTAAGCCGTTCGTTTTTGAAGTGGATTCAGGTGCCCCCTTTTCTCTAATGCCTTTAAATGAATTTAATAAAGTAAAAGAGTATTTTCCTCCTTTGGAACAAACCTCAATTAAGCTAAATTCTTATACTAAGCATCCTATCGAAGTGATTGGTATGACTCAAGTTGAAGTGTCCTATGAAGCAAAGTCTCACTCATTACCTTTGATGGTTGTTGGACAAGGAAGTATTAATTTAGCAGGCCGTAACTGGATTTATCCATTGCAATTAATGAATATTTTTAAAAATGCAAACCATCCTTATGCCATAAACAATCTGCCAACTTCTGAATTGTTGTTCCAGAACCTTTTAGAAAGATTTAAAGATCTATTTTCACCAGAATTAGGTCTTGTGAAAGATGTCAAGGTGCATTTAATTAAGAAAGTTTCTGCAACTCCAAAATTTTTTAAGGCACGTCCAATACCGTATGCCCTGGTAGACAAAGTTGACCAAGAGATAGTTCGGCTGGTTCAAGCAGGCATTCTTGAACCAGTGAAGACCGCTGAGTCTGCAGCGCCAATTGTACCTGTGTTGAAGCGTGACGGCTGCATCAGGATATGCGGAGATTTCAAATTAACGACGAACAAGATGACTGAATTAGAGCAGTATCCACTTCCTAACATCGAAGACTTATTTGCCCAGCTGTCAGGCGGAGTCGTTTTCTCTAAATTGGACCTCCGTGATGCCTACTGCCAGTTACAACTGGATGAAGAGTCAAAAGATCTAGTCATCATTAACACACATAAAGGACTATTCCGGTATACCAGAATACCTTTCGGAGTAGCCTCTGCTCCAGCTGTGTTCCAGAGAGAAATTGATAAAATTCTGTATGGTCTGAAGGCTGCTTGCTATCTTGATGATGTTTTAGTGTTCGGAAAAGATGAAGCTGAACATTTACAGAACTTGACGGCTGTTCTAACGCGGTTACAGGAAGCTGGTATGAAACTCAACCCTGACAAATGCGAATTTTTGAAGACTTCAGTTGAATATCTTGGTCATCGGATTGATAGTAAAGGACTTCATCCGCTAGAGTCTAAAGTCGAAGCAGTTGTCAATACACCAGATCCGAAGAATAAGGATGAACTACGTTCCTTCATCGGATTGATTACTTACTATGCTAAGTTCCTGCCAAACATGGCCACTTCGTTAGCGCCATTATATGAGCTCTTAAAAGATAAAACCAAATGGAAATGGGATAAATTACAGAAAGAAGCTTTCTCTAAAGTGAAAGAAACCTTACGAAATTCATCACTGCTGATACATTTTGACAATAAGAAGGAAGTTGTGTTGGCTTGTGACGCCAGTCCCTATGGTCTTGGAGCTGTATTATCTCATGTAACCGAAGATGGTGATCGCCCAATAGCTTTTGCGTCACGTTCCTTAACTGACGCTGAAAAGAATTACAGCCATATAGAAAAGGAAGCTCTATCTCTGGTCTTTGGCGTAACAAAATTTCGTAAATACCTGTTAGGACGAACATTCACATTACTTACTGATCATCGTCCCTTAGTTAATCTCCTTTCTGCAGACAAGCCTGTTCCAGTTGTGGCTGCTGCGCGAATTCAACGTTGGGCTCTGACCCTTGCAGCATATTCATACACTATCAAATACAGAAAAGGTAGTTTGCATGCTAATGCAGATGCTTGCAGTCGGCTGCCCTTAAATACGAAGCATCCTGATCTGCCAGCTCCGACAGAGTCAGTGTTGTTGTTGACACAGTTAGACGACACTCCAGTGACGAGGCATCTGATTGCAACAGAAATTAACAAATGTCCTGATCTACGCAAGCTAAAATCTTACATCTTAAACGGCTTTCCGAAGAAAATTGAGCAAAATCTGCACCCTTTTCTAAGAGTAAAAGATGAATTATCTTTTGTTGGAGACATCATTTTCAGGGGCTCACGTGTATTTATTCCACCAAAATTTAGGAAATTCATACTAGATGAGTTTCATTCATCTCACCAAGGCATAACGGCTATAAAGGCCCATGCTCGTTCCAGTGTTTGGTGGCCAGGATTAGATAATGATCTTGAAGCAAGAGTGAAGGGTTGTGTTGTTTGCCAGCAAAATGCTTCAGCACCTCCAGCAAAGTACTCTTCTTGGCCTGTGCCAGAACAAGCATGGGAGCGGATCCACATTGACCATGCGGGTCCAGTGGAAGGCCACATGTTGCTAGTAATCGTGGATGCCAAAACAAAGTGGTTAGAAGTGGCACAAGTCTCAAGTACAGCATCTTGTGTAACCATAATGGTGTTACGTAGCCTGTTTTCTCGTTTCGGCATTCCCAAAAGTCTAGTCAGCGACAATGGCCCTGGTTTCAGCAGTGCAGAATTTGGTGAATTTTTAGCTAACAATGGCATTTCCGAGGTTAAAACACCACCATACCATCCACGTTCGAATGGTTTAGCTGAACGAGCGGTCCGTACAGTCAAATCAGCCCTGAAGAAAATGACTGGAGGGACTTTCGCAGAGAGGCTGTGTCGATTCCTTTTCAACTACCGCAATACACCATCGGCAGCGACGGGAATATCTCCAGCCATGGCAATGTTCGGTCGGCCTCTTCGAACACGGCTGGACCTAATTCGAGATCCTGTGACCCAGACATGTGAGATGAAAGAGACAGGGTCAAAGAAAATTTCAGAGGGCACTCCAGTTTGGGTGCGTGCATTTGGTCGTGGCCCACCATGGGTTGCTGGCAATATTTTACGTCCATTGGGAAAAGTTATGTGTGAGGTTTCAACCCCCATGGGAAACTGGACTCGGCACATCGACCAGTTAAGGCTCAGGCAGGAAGAGCTGACTAGTGAAATTCCTACTTCACTTAAGTTACCAGCTCCTGCTGCACCACAATCAGAATCTGCTGACTTGCAGACTGAGGTACCCACTTGTGCTCCCAAACCTCCTGTGCTCTCCTCAGAGGTAAGTTCTACAGGCGGAGTGAGCAAGTCGCCTGCAGAACCCCCAGTGCTATCACCACAAGTGCTCACTCGTGATGAAAATAGTACTCCATTGATTAGACGTTCAAAACGTGTAAGAGTAAAACCAGTACGTCTCCAGTTATAAACTGGCAAACTGTTCGTTAGTTTTTGAACTGTTCTCTGTGAAATACTGTTACATCTAAAATTATAGACTGACAGACTGTTCGTTGGTTTTTGAACTGTTTTCTTTAAAAGACTTTTGTTTTGAACTGTCTATATGTAATGACATTTACATCTTGTACTTTCTTTAAGGAGGGAGGGAATGTTGTGTGTTTGTAATACCTTCCTCTCAACAGATGGCACCTCTACTGAGAGTTTGTTGCGATCGGAGATCGCAGTTGTGCGCTAGTCGCTATGTAGTGAGGTTGTTCTTATTCCAATAAAGCTATGTTAGTTTATCTTAGAATCACGGCGTCTGTTCCACAACTTTAGTAAGCCCTAAAGTTATATCAAGTATCATGCTGAAATGCTTAGCATACATTTAAGCACATTGGCATTACGTATACATACATACATTACATATTGGCACTTGCATCATATACCCATATAAGAAAACATTAATTCCACCAAAAAATAAATTGTTTTTAAATTCTTGAAACCTCAAATTAATTATATATAAATTCTCTTTTGACACCATAGAAATTTCATCAATGACCAGCCATTTGAGGGAACGCCATTTAAGACTTTCCCCCTGTAGTCTTTTCACGATCATTCTTTGATAAGTTATTCGGTTGTCATGTATCCTAATGGCTCCTGGTGCATGTAAACTCCATCGATAGGTGCGAAGACCTCGAATTTACCTATGAATTATACCTCTGAGGTGCCTTGCCAGATGAAGGTTTCGTCATCTGATTAAGCTTCTAAATTACGAGATCAACATGAGTAGCAATGCGCAGGTGCTAAACAACAAGATATAAATGTTAAATAACTGGCATAAAAAAGTTCATAATTAAGAAATAGGCACTGCCGATAGTAAAACGATCTAGGCGTTCCTCAGATTTATTGCCGCTACGTGGCGATTAGGTGGTCTCCTACGCCGATGACAGGTATCAAATCCGTTCATCTAGGGCAACCCGAAAGATAAGGTCCTGGTCATCGGTTAGAAAGTATGAAAAATAAGTCATTGGGTCTCTCTTCTGTATTTCATAGAGCATTTTTAGTAAGCCGAAGAACTTTTTATTGTCAGTTTCCAAAGTTCGATATTTTTTCATGCGAGCAGCATCTCTTGTCGTTCTACCCATGTCCAAATAGAGAAACAAAAATATTTAATTAAAAAATAAAGCTATTAAATCTGAAGAAGAATAAATGTAATATATATATATAAAGAATTTTCACAAAAAACCTGTGTTATTAAGGTACACAGAAATCTGGACAAAAGTATTTACTTATCAAAATAACATCTTTAAAAGTTTCTTTAAAAGTCCGTAATTTCCTCCAAAAGAATCATGCAAAAATTGTAACTCAACAAGTAATACAAAAATTTTGATTTTAAAGTCAATTCCTACTTAGGCCATCAAAGAAAAATTTAATATAATCAAGCTAATATTATTTTTTGTTGCATTAAAATATCTCAATTTGTTGATTTTCTATAAGCAAGTAGGTTTACAATGGAACTCTATGGGAATTTGGCGAAATATTACAGATATCGCCAAGTTGGCGTCACTTTTCGCGACTCATTTTGGCCGCCAAATTTGGCAATATATTGCCCAGTTGGCGACAAACTTGGCGGTATTTGGCGACAGAACAGGGTCCCCCTATGGTAACCCCTTATTGAAAATAATTTCATTGAACTTCAATAACCAATGGCCGCCATTTTGTTTCCCATGCAAAACTAAAATTAATTAATTAAAATTTAATTAATTAATTAATATTTGAAAAAACTTTATTAACATCAATTGTCATCCAGTACAAGTTTAAAATTTTTTTTTTCAACCTGATAGGATGAATAATGAGTATTTTATTAACGATTGAAAATTTGTACAAGATAAATATATAAATATATAAATAAATATAGGGAGAGTGTGAGCTAATAGTAGGAATTGAAAAAAGAACTAAAAAGTGAAAAATAAACTTTTTTACGAAAAATAAAACCGACTTCAAAAACTACTACAAAGTAAAAAATAATTTTTTTACATAATAGTTAATAAGAAATTAAATTAAGAGCATTGTATTTACCATGCGTATTATTATATTTATGTACATTAATTTCATTTTTTTTGAGTCGGTGCCAGCCAAGCCAAGTTCAAAATTAAAATTGTTTATCCAATACAAATCGTAACATGATTCAGCAAAACCGTTTAGGAGAAAAAATCCATTCTCAATCAACTCTGACACCATCCTACATTTGAAAATCTGTGTTTGGCTACGATTTTTTTACATAATAGCCTGTATAAACGCATTAATTTTAAAATAACCCTTAATTTAGCACACATAATTACAACTAATCTCACTTGAAAATACACGTTTATAGAATCAGATGAAATGTTTCAAAAATGGTAAAATTCATTTTTTTTTAACTAAATAACAAATCGTAAAAAACTCGTAGATATTTGGATGTGTGTCTGTTGGATGATTATACTTAATTTCGTTTGGCTGGCACCGACTCCAAAAAATCAAATTAATGTACATAAATATAATAATACGCATGGTAAATACAATGCTCTTAATTTAATTTCTTAATAACTATTATGTAAAAAAATTATTTTTTACTTTGTAGTAGTTTTTGAAGTCGGTTTTATTTTTGGTAAAAAAGTTTATTACCAAATACATTTATGTATTAATCAAGCTTTTTCGGTTATTAAGACTGGCTAGACCTGAAATAAAACTTCTTTACTTTATGATTTTGATATGAATTAATAGCGTACCTTTATGATGAAAGTTTCATTGAATATTTTTTTTTAAATGCATCTCATCTTTATTATGCATATTTAATAATACACTATTAATTATTTACTTGATCTTTGCTTTTAATAATTTAATCATTTTAAAATTTATCTTACTTTTTATTATTTTGTGTATTACTTTACTTAATTATTTTAATATTTTACTATATTGCAAGCATTTATTATAATTTTGATTGCATTATTACATTCAAATTACTGTTTAAAAAATGTAAAAAAGCAATGACCAAAAATCCACAAAATTCTAAAATCCACACAACCTCTGGTCCCAAGCTGCACGGATTTGAGACAACCTCTGGTCCCAAGCTGTGTGGATTTGAGAGAGTCTACTGTATTAAGAATCAATTTTTATCCTGCATTATAAATATCAGTCAAAGGTGAAAAGAATTTAGTATTTCAAAGTACAGCAATCAAATTATCACTGATTAGTATATAATAAAGAAAACTTATGAAAGAGGAAGGAGGGGGGGGGGGGGTCTGATTCGTTGAATTACCTGTGTTCTTGAGACAGAATTGGAGATTGAAAGCTTGACATAGGAGTATCTGGAGCCATAACTATATTAACAGGCAGCTTTTGCTGTTTCTTAAAAACCTCTGTTAAACGTTCACAGTCTCCCTTATCTTCACATACAAAAGCTATCATATCTCTGAAACTAATGACATTTTCTACATACTTTGCATTACTTTGAGACTTTATATTTATCTGTAAAGAAAAGAAAACAAATTAGCTTTTAAGTTAAGTAAAGTCAATGTTTAATAAAAGATCTAAGATATATATTAAAAAATTGCAAAAACAAGAAAGGAACATTCCATACTTTTTTTTCAATCACCAAATTGGCATAGAGTGAGACAAAAGACACCGTTTGATTCGAAATTGTCTCTTCTACACTAAACAGAAAAAAGATGCCCTTACCAAGATTTTGGTGATAAGTTGCTAAATGTTACTTTACATATGTTACTGCAGGAATTTTGTTAAATTGGTTATTATGAAGTTGATCTCGTTTTTGGTAACTTATTTTTAGAGCCAAAATCTATAAATACTTCACTAAATATCTTGGGATTAATTTGGTAGATAAGTGGACAAGCAAGTGTGAGCTTATGTGTGCAAGCATATCTCTGTATACATGTAATGTTAAAGTTCCCAGTAGCAGAAAGTTATGATTGTGTCTGCGACAGCAATTTAGTGGGATGAAAATTGTCTGCAGGAGTAGCGTGTTATATTTTCTTATGTACAAACATTATGAGTGTTAAAATAAACAGCATTCTTACTGATTAATACCAGCGGTGATTCTGAGTAAAAAATAAATTCTGAAATTCACAGCAAATTTTCCGAAAGGTTACAACAGAGGGGAAGGGGGGGACAAGGAGCGAAAATCCACTACTGGCACTAATTATGTGTTTTTCTTTGTGCGCTTTTGATGAAATTTGCATTTTTTCTCGATCTTTTGACGAAATCTGCTGTTTTTTGCGATCTTATGAAGAAATTACACGTTTCTTTCGTGATCTTTTGACGAAATTTGCCCTTTTTTCGCCATCCTTTACGAAATTTGCGTTTTTTCCTGGATTCTTTGACGAACTTCGTGTTTTTTCTGCGATTCTGTGACAGAAATTGGCGTTTTTTCGGCACCCCTGGGACGAAATTCACGTTTTTCCCGGGTTCTATTGACAAAATTCACGTTTTTACAGCGATACTTTGGCAGAAATTTGCGTTTTTCGCGATCTTTTGACAAAATTCCGCAAATTTAATCCCGATCTTTTGACATAAATTTTCTTTTTTTCGTGATCCTTTGACAGAAATTTGCGTCTTTTAGCGATCATTTTACAGAAATTTGCGTTTTTTTGCGATCGTTTAACATAAACTTGCATTTTTTCCGCCATTGTCTGACTAATTTAGTGTTTTTTCCTCGACCCTTTGATAAAGTTCAAGTTTCTTCCGCGATTTTGTGACAGAAATTTGCGTTTTTCTCGCGCCCCTGGGACGAAATTCACGTTTTTTTTCGGGAATTTTGGATAAAATTCAAGATTGTACAGCGATCCTTTGACATAAATTTGCGTTTTTTCGTGATCCTTTGACATAAGTTCGAGTTTTTTTGCGATCATTTGACTAAATTTGCGTTTTTTCAACAATGGTTTGACTAAATTCGCGTTCTCTCCGCGATCATTTTATTAAATTTGCATTCTTTCCGCGATCATTTTATTAAATTCGCATTCTTTCCGCGATCCTTTTACGAAATTCGTGTTTTTTCCGCTATCCTGTGGCAGAAATTTGCATTTTATCCACAACCCTGGGACGAAATTCGCGTTTTTATAGCGACCTTTTGGCTATAAATTACCGATTTTTTATGCGAACGATTGTCGAAATTGATATTTTTCGGCGACCATTTGTCGAATTTGCGATATTTTTTGTCAGAATTTTCGTACTTTTTTTTTTCTATTTTAAGGAAATACTTTTTTTTTCAAGTTGGCAAATTTATCTGCAAGGTCCAAAAAAAATCTGCGACGCACGTCACGCGTCACGCACTTTCTGCTACCGGGTTGAAGTTATAGATAAAGTGTCAGAAGAAACTCACATTTATTTAAATAAATATGTTAATTATTGGAAAATATAAGTAATTAAATTTGGAAAATAATACTTTAAATTTTAACTCCGTCATTACACTATGATCGTGTTGTTAAGTGGACAGTACATAGATAATATGGCAACTATGAAATAAGAATATTAAATTTGATAATTTTTTTAATTAAACTTAAATCTATATATATAAAAGAACGTTTAGACTGGAGGGGGCTAATCAAAGCACAGTCAAAACCACTAAATCCAGAAATATGAAAATATGGGAAAAAATACTTTTTATGACGTAGGTGCCTGCTAAGAAAGGATTTTTTTTTTTTTTATTACACTACTAAGGGGATAAAAAAGAGAAACTTTTAAAAAATTCCTTAAAATTTGATTTTATAGCAGTTATTTTTCAACTGATAACATATTTAAGTGTATTTTTGTAAGCTGAATCGAATGGTACTAACTAAATTATTTTAAGTCCAATATTTCATGATATATTTCATATTTTTCTAATTTGGCAATGTCTTTGGCATCAAAACTGAAAAATTTCTAACAATGAAAGGGACAATTTCTTAAAATACATCCATAGTGCACTTGATGGCACTGTGGATACAGTGTTACAATGCAAGTGAGTGTAGGTGCCTCCCTCATTTCATTATTTCTTGTTCTTGTGTTCAGTTGTGTGTAAATTTCGTCATTCAATGAAATGAATCGTCACGTTGTATCAACATTATAATTACCAATGGGGGTCTAAATTACTTATGGGGTCACCCCTTTTTAAATCTTAGGCATTTTTTATCTTAGTATTGCGAGGGTTAAAATACAAAGAAAAAAGGTTTATTCAGAACTTAGTACCACTATAAAATGAAAATATTTAATTTTAACATGAAAACAATGTTTGTGCAAATGAAAAAAAAGCTTGCATTTTCAAAGATTCGAAATGAAGCAATATTTGTCAGCTTATCATTTGATCGTAAATAAAAAGAAAAAATGGGTATTTTTATGTTAGCCATGCGCAAATCTCGCCAACAGCATTTATTAAATCTTTCTAAGCACTATTTACATTTGTGTGTTTGTTTACAGGGGTAAACTCTGGAACTACCGAACCAATTAAAAAAATAAAGGTGGCAAAATGCTGGTGACCATCTCTTCTCCAACATAGGCTATTTTTTATGTTGGTACAACAAGGCCCAAAGGGGTGCAGAAGCAAAGAAACTTTCTAAAATTGCAATTTCTGCGATATTGCTGAAACTATAAATTTGAAATTTAGCATGGTGGTTACATTTAAGATTTAAATACTTTCTATGAACGGTTTTTGAAAAGTTTGAAATTAAAAAGGATAAAAGAGCGGAAAACATTCTAAAAACGTTCCAAATTATGATTTCACAGAATTGATAAGGGTAAAAAATTTTAATTCAACGTGGCAGCTACTTTTAAGACAAAAATGCGCGGACAAAGAAGTTTTTAAAGAAAATTAGAAATTTAAAAAGGTGAAATGAACGTAAAGCATTTTATAAACATTTTTAATTGAGATTTCTATGGAATTGTAGGATAAAAACTTGAAATTTAACATGACTGCTGTTTTTATAATGCAAATGCAGTTGCAGAACAGTTTTAAAAAATTCAAAACTTAGGATTTTTCTGATACTGAAAGGACTAGAAACTTGAAATTTTGCATGACAGTTACTTTTAGGTGTCAAATGTTCTCTAGGGGTTTCTAAAAAAAAAATCAAAATTTAAAAGGGTGAAATGAGCCGAAAACTTTCTAAATTGTGCATTCTTTGAAAATGCTTGGGATAGAAACTCAGAGTTTGACATAACTGTTATTTTTAAGATACAATTATTCACTAAGAATGGTTTATAATAATATTCGAAATTTCGGTAAAATGAACGGAAAGCGTTCTAAAAATGTTCTAAATTACGATTTCTATGAAAATATTAGGGATAGAAACTTGAAATTTGACATGGCTGCTACTTTTAAGACGCAAGGGCACACACAGAAATGTTTTTTTTTTAATTCAAAATTTAAAAGGCTGCCGGGGGAAAAACCTTCTAGGCTTATGATTTTAGTTATACTGAAAGAACTAGAAACTTGAAATTTGACATGGTGGTTACTTTTAAGCTACAAATGCTTGCTAAGAATGGTTTCTAAAAAAAATTTATTTAAAAGGGTGACATGAGCAGAAAAGTTCTTAAAACATCTAAGTTACGATTTCTATGAAATTGTTTGGGACAGAAACTGGAAACTTGACATGGCTGTTACTTTTAAAACGTAAATACTCGCCCAGAACAGTTTTTGGTCGTTGATAGAAATATTCAGATGATCACCCTGACAAAATGGCCTTTCAGAGTACAAAGATATGTATCTGATTTCTTGGCAACTTATTGAAGACAACTGCTCGGAAAAATGAAAAGCAGGGCCCATGGCCCCACTCTCTTCCGACATGTGCTAACTACATTGCTATCTTTCAAACACTGTACTGACTGACGAAAGAAATGTTCCACCTGGAGAAAAGTTTGTTGTAACTCACACTCAGTACAAAAAGAGCCAAATTAGCAATTGCCAAACATAACGTTTTTACTTGGAAAGACCTGCAATCCTTGAGTTGAGAGAATGGCTGACTGAAATGTCCTTGGTTAACAGCGATTTCAATCGTAATCATTTTCGCATCCGCTGAACTTCGTCAGGGCGACATTCTACAAGATAGAGGATCTGTCAGATATTACATAAATGTAATGCCTGAAGGGGTTATAATACATTAGCAGAATAGCATATTGAAGTCAGAAATGTAATAGCTGATATTATAATCTTGTAACAATCTTTAAACTTAATTTAATTCTATTAAAATAAATCTATAGATAACTGTGGTTACTGAACTTTTGAAACTAAAAGAAAAATAAATATAGTGTAGGTGGTGGACAAAAGAATAACAGGTTTCAAAACAATACTAATATTTATTGATTAAAACAAAGATAAAAAGAAACAATAAAAAAAAAGGAAACTAAGTTAAACAAAATTACCTTGTATCAAATAACAATTGCAAAAACAAAATTATCTGCCTTGACTTTATATAAAAAATCATGGTGCATTGCACAGATATATCTTGTTGAAGAATATCAAAAGGAAAATCTATTATTTTTAATTAAACATGACATTCATGTAATTCAATGTACCAGTTAAAATAAAATATTTTGTGTAAATGACTTGCTTTAAACATCAGAACAATAGATTCATTTTGAAAAGATTAATGTTGAACACACTCATAAACACACAGCCAATTGTAAAACTTCAATCAAAGGTCATTGACTCAATACAAGCAGAGCAAATATGATGAAACATCTTGAAGACATAGTTCAGACACATTCTGACAAAGATCCTTCCAAGGATAACTTCTAACACAGTCCAAAGATCATCGTAGAAAAGCATCAATGTTGACAATCAGCTCCTAGCTCAAAAACATAATGATACTCAAAGGCACGTGTATATAACTAAGATAAAGTCTGGTAAAATATTTAAATACATTTCCTCAATATTGTAATGAAAAGCTAATTTAAAAACTATTTTCTTAAGAACTGACTTCATAAAAGCAAGAATAAAAGCTACAACAACAAAAAGCTGCAACAGACATTGTCATGAAAAATACACATTGGCACTAAACACCAACAACAATTAAAAACCAGAAAACTGAACTTCCCCTAAATCAGAAAGATATTTACATCATAGCCAGACACGATAATAACTTTAGTATGCAGCTCCAGACATGCCCATTGGCACATAATTACAGAAGAACGTAATCAAGACATTACTTGTCAAAGCAAGATGACTCGCCATCTTGTGGCAACTGGAAAAACTATACTTAGATCCAGTGTTGTAGTCGTAAAAAAACCAGAGGATATGCGCTATAGGCAGAAGATATACGCTAAAGTCATGAACGTCATGCCTAGGGTATATGCTATAGCTTTATTTGAGAAACAGAGGGTATACGGAGCTTCTTAAAAAAATCCAGAAGGTATACAGCATATACCTGCGTATACCCTCCACTACACCCCTGCTTAGATCGTATGGCAGGAAGTTATCAGAAAATATTGTAAATGAAAGAATACTGATAGAAACAAATAGGATTATATTAAACTGAATTCCAGGTAATGTAAAAGGAATAAAAATAGTTTTTATTTTAGAGTAAGTGAGCTTTACTTGGAGCTTATAGAAAAAGTCAGAAACGTGAATATACTTGTGTACACCGACAAGAATAAGGGTATGCAAATTGTCTATCAGGATCAAGAGACGTAAAAATGCTTTTCAGGAACAAGATAGAAGGGCTAAGAAAATGGCTAAGTTATCACATTTGAAAAAATGGTGGTGCGGAAATTTAAAAGCTATGAAAGAAAGTATTGTTTTGCGCATAACTCATAAATTTGTGGTCGAAAATTGACGAAATTTTGGCTGCTGAATGGAAATATTTATTTAAATCCAATAAATATATTTTAAAGACGAAATAATTAATATTTAATAAATCTTTAGAATACAATTTTTCGGAATCTGACAATAATCACAATATTTTGTAGAAACGCTTTTTATGAATATTCTATTTTGTTTACATTCTTGAAGTGATAAATAAATATTTTAATGGATATTTCTATAAATAAATATTATTTTTGAATTAATAACGGAATATAAATGTTTTATATTGATTTTTAGAAAAGTAATTTATAAAGAAGTTAAGTTTTGATTTGGTGTGGTGGTGTTATTTGTGACGGCCGATTATCAACACAAGGAATATAGCCCCGAGGAGGAGTGCACTCCATGGGGGGGTCTTTCTAAGGGAACCTAACCCATATTTATGGAAGAAGTTTTGATTTTGAATAAATAAGTTAGGAATAAACAATGAATAATTAAATTTAAATATTAAAGGGAAATGTATGAAACATTGTAACAATATATATTACTGTTCAAAAATATAAACTATAAATATGCATGTATTGTTGCACTTTTCACTTCTTTTGTTGTGACATATATTTATGTAATGATGTAACATTATGATGCCACATGGTTCATACTATTTTCAAAATAACGATAACAACAACAACAAAAATCCACGAGTAATTTAGTCAATGCCAAGTCTCAACCTTCGCTTCTAAGACAATGAATCAGAGACAAAGATGCAAATGATCAAAGAAAATACCTAATGCAAAAAAACATTAAAAATTCCCCATAAATAAAAAAAATATAAAAAATCTACATCGAATTTTGAAAAAATCTCTATGTGAGGTTGTCAGGGACAACTTTGAGTACTTCTGTACACAATGTTGTAGGCCTTATGCATTACAGCATGCAACCATACACACAATCAGACAGACTTACAAACTCTTTGTTTTATTAATATAGACTGGTTATTTCATTTCTAACAATTCACATGTCTTCTTTGTTTGTTTTTTTAGGGTTTTGTTCGTCTAACAAAACTCTATTCGACGAAATTTTGTGTACTAACAGCTGAATACCTGCTGTCATACGACAAATCCTAAAATTTTGAAGAAGTCTTTAATTAAAAAAGAAAAATGAATTCTTTCATAACCTTTGCCAGTCAAAAGCTTACTCCAACTCAATCAAAAAAGAGCACAATTGAAAGGGAAGCATATGCTGTAAACTGGGCACTTGGGAGATTCGAAATATGGACTTATGGAACCACCATAATATTGCATACGGATCATAATCTCCTAAAATACTTAACAGAGGTCACTCTTAAAAACGCCTGATTACAGAGATGGTCGTTGGCACTATCTCGCTATCAAGTATCTATTGCCCATAAACCAGGTAGTGCTAATACAGTGGCAGATGCTTTATCTCGCATTTATGAGTAGGGAAAAATATATTGTGATAAAAAATATCGTGTTATTTCATGATTATATATTGTATAATGTGTATTTGTAATATGTATATTTTTAGTATACAGTGTATAAGAATTTAATGTAAGTAGTTTAAGTAAAGGCTCTCGATGGGACGGGTAATGAAATAGGACTTTTAAGAGTAATTTCACAGCATGGGACACTGTCCAACATGTGGAAACTGGAGGGAAGGTGTGAAGTTCGCCTCTACTCCATGGTCCAAGAATATTTTAGAAAATGCTGAATGGCAACAGCCTGCGAACAGAGACTCGGAGTATGTGTTCGAAAAGCGTGCTGTGATGAGTGTGGAAATATTCTCCTTAAGAAATATGTAGTCACGAAGGGGGTTAACTATTATTCTATGTTTGTGTAATCTTCAATGTGTTCATAATGTATATATATTAAATGTGGTTAAATGTACAAGTGCGTATCTTCTGTTGTTTTCCTGATCACATCATCGAATCTACAACCAGCCATGAGACATACCACTCTTTTTTAATATTAATTTCAGATATTTTGTTATTTAATTTCAAAGTATCTCGGATTCTATGGGTACGATGACAATGGGGTTTGGTTCACTCAACTTGATATCAATACCGTAACACATTTTAGTTACACATTTAACCACCAGGGGGGTGCTTTCCTAATGGGTTTTCTTTTCCTCTAGCTGTGCCACATTTCTATAACTCGGCAACTATCTTTCGGATTTCAACACGACTAATTCCAAACATTAAAATTATCTTACTAGTGACACTCAATAACATTAAAGTAAAATTATGAGAAGTACGTATACCACTCTTTTCAAATAATAATTTCAGATATTATTTTATTTTATTTCAAAGTAGCTCGGGTTCTAAGGTCCTGATGATGACAGGATTTGGCTCATTCAACTTGATATCCTTACCTTACATATTTTTGTTCTACTTTTACCACCAGGGGACGCTTTCCTATCTCAATTTCTATGCGCCCGATCACAACGGGGTTTGGCTCATTCAACTTGGTCCTTGGTGGCTTTGTTAAGAAGGAGGTTTGTTTAAATCGGAATGCATCCCATGGCAGTGGAAATTAGAACTAACAGATTTTACAGAGCATGTGCTAGCGGTGACTTGTGTCAGATGTTCATACAGAACTTATTGCCCTTAATTTGTGAGTGATACTTACCACTATTTCAGAATAGTAATGCCAGCAAATTTCTTAATTTATTATTTGTTTCTCCCATACCCTCAACTTAGACATTGTATATTGGAGTTTCGTTTGGATAGAGATTTGTTTAGAATAACATGTGACCCCTAGTGGTGGTAAATGGTTTTGCAGCACGTGCATGGCACAGCTTCTATATGGTGTGAGAACTTCCGCTAAATTTTTGAGAATTTGGAATTTTAATTTTTATTTAAACAGTTTGCTTTGTTTTTAGAAAATAAGAAATTTTAAATTTTGCTTGAACATCTACTAAATTCTTGAGAAATTTCAGCATTTTAAATTTCGTTTAAACGATTTTTGTTTTTAGAAATTTAAAATTTTATTTAAATCTCAGCTAAATTTTTAAAATTAAAGAATTTAAAACAATTCATAATTTTTAATTTTATTTAAATAATTTCACTTGAATATTTTTAATTTTATTAAAAAAATAACTTCCTTTTACAACCATTTTAAAATTAAATTTATTGGTGCTATCATCTAGGTAAGGATTTAATAATTATAAATTAAGAATTTGGATTTATTAATTAAAGGATAAAGTGTTCTGAAACGAATATTAAACAAATCCCTCTATGTGATTTGCGATCACACTTACCCACTTGTTTTCATTATAATTGATTTTTAGAGATTTTGTGCAATTCTTACCTGTCTTTTAATTTTTTTTTTCTTAAATGTTTGGGTTATTTATATATATAATCTTATTTATATATAGGAATATATATATCTTCCTACTAGTAGTATTTTCTATATTTTTTTTTTTTTTTTTTTTTTTTAAATTGATAGGGTTGAATTTTTTTAATCTGGTTCTCATAATGTTATATGAAGTGAAAATTTGCAACTTTTCCATTAGCTGGATGCAAATCTCGCCTAATAGCAGTCATATTTTCTTGCCAAAAGCTGATTTTACTTTTGCATGTTTAAATTATAAACAGTGATTTTATGTTGAAATAACATTTCTTTAGTTTATGACATTATTTCTTAACAATTTCTGTTATTGTTGTTGAAGTGCATCAAACTGAAGACAAGGGAAGCTTCCTATTTATCCACTCCAACCTGACAATGAAATGAACAACATTTTTTGGTAATGGCTTAATCATTTACAATGTAACTTAACATAGACCATGGTATTAGAGGTGGGGAAATGTGGCCCGAAATTTGAAAATTGATCCGAGGCTTGAAAAATTACAAGCTAAAAATTCTAATGCTTACCCCATGTGCAACAGTTCTCAGGCTAAATAGTGTTGTGGTATATGTAGGTGTCTATTGGCTTTCTCTATGTCCTACAAGTACCACAAGAGCAGGGAATAAGCTTGAAGTCACTTCGGTCGCCTATTATTAAACACCAAAACTTCCCTAAATCACTTATTGATGTCTTTTCCTTAATGAAAATTGCTTTAAAAATTTTCCAATGGACTATTTTGTAGCCTGGGTACCTTTTTAACAATCTTCAGTAATTGGACTAGGAATTACAGTGGTGTATACAGACAATGGTTATTATTTACAATTGGAGAAATAAATGAGCAATATTTAAATCTAATATTTATTTTTCTATATTTTATTTTTATAAAATATTTTCCCTTGAATTTGGCATTCTCTCAAGCTTTGGTATGATAAGTTCTCAAACACAATAATTTCCCAGACACAAGTTAACCTACTGGGCATCAGTTATTAAAATTTTGATACAGCCTAGTATCTTAAGGTTTTTTTTATAGTCAGGATGACTTTAAGTACATCTACCAATATGTAGAAGTATTAGATCATTTTTTAATTTTTTAAGAAATTTTAAGGTGTTCAATATGTTAAATGTTAAAAAACGTATTTATTATTTTTCTATGCATTTCTACTATTGTGACTGAATTATAAGAGATTAAACCATCTTTCTCTAAACTGCCATCCTTTTTAAATGAATATGAATAAAATTTAATTTTTAATTGATTTTTCAATTTGATTTCTCATATGAGAACAGTAGTCTGTAAATGGTTAAGTTGTTTATTACACATATTATTACTACCACTTTTTTATTAACATTATTTTTCTATTAACTTTCTATATCTATAAATATTTGATAATTTTTTTATATTTTTATTATAATTTTTAAAATATTTCTATGCTATTTCAATAACATCAATCAAGAAATAAGTTTTAAACATGTAAATGTCTGAACATATGTTATACAAACCTTGGGAATCAATTACTTGCAAGTTTCTGTCTAATGCAAACATAATATTAAATAACGTTTGATAAATGATCATCATAAATGTAAACATTTTGTCAAAGGGCCAATTTTTACACTTGTGGTTGACTTCATCATTATTTTTTCTATTATTTGAATACCTTCAGGAGAAGGGTTTCTGTAGCATCTCTCTCTTTTTTTAAATTTAACTCTCCTTTTTCTCAGCTGTCTCTTCTGATCAAGGAAGATAACAATAATTTGAAGGTCACTTTCACTCTTCACAGAGACATAACATGTATTTCTTCTCATAAAACGAGGGTTTCTGATTGTAAAGTCATATTCTGTCACTGCAAAAATTTTGCTTGTACTATTTTCAGAAAATGGACTCTTCCAATAAACAAAAATGATTAATTCTCATACTAAAAATCGCTTTCACTTTAAAAAATAAAGCTCTTTGGAGACTTTAAAATGCATAAAACATCAAAATAGGGTGCCTAAATTTTATGATTAAAGTTTTAAAAAGCATAGCAAGTGTGCTGTTATCTTTTAAAGCAGTGGTTCCTAGAATTCTTAGATATCACAGATCTCTTTTCGTATTTCCTCTATCCTTACAGAATTAAAAATGAACTTACATTTTTTAAAAATAAATATTATAAAGTAAAATTAGATCCATAAGTAATACTGATGTCATATTGATGATGGCAACAACCTGGACAATCAATTTTGATTTTATCACAAAATTATTCACTTCTAATCGCATAATTTCAATATCAGAAATGGAAAAAAAATGTTTTTACAAATGCAATTTGTTTTACAACTGTATCACAATTTGCAGAATTTTTATGGTTTAAAAATAATTTTCAAGAATGCTTTTTTTTTTTTTTTTTTTCTCCTGAAAAAAAAAAAAAAAAAAAAAAAAACTTTGTTCCAAGTTTTGGTACTGGTCCAATTCGTCAACCTAGTACTGCAGTAGTCAATTGATTATTTGTCAAATAGCAGTCTCATCTTCCCCCCCCCCCTCTCCCCTCAAGATTTTATTTCTAACTGTGCCTCGTTTCCATAACTCTGCAACTATCTTGCGGATTTCAACAAAACTCATTCCAAACATTATAATTAACTTAATAATGACATTCTATAACATTAAAGTTCTGAGTAGTACATACCACTATTTTCGAATAATAACTGGATTTTTTAATTTCATTTTAAAGTATCTCGGGTTCTAAGAGCCTGATGCCGGTTCATTCAACTTAATATTGATCACCTTACATGTTTTAGTTCCACTTTTTACCGCCAGGGGGGCGCTCTCCTATCTTGTGTTCTATGGGCCTGATTATGATGGGGTTTGGCTCACTTAACTTCATATCGATAATAACCTTACATATTTTAGTTCCACTTTCTACTGTCAGGGAGCGCATTCCTATCTCGGGTCTTATGGCCCCTATCATAACGGGGTTTGGCTCATTCAACTTGGTTTTCGATGGTTTTGTTCACAAGGTATTTGTTTAGAACAGAGTGTGTCCCCTGGCAGTGGAAATAGGAACTAACAGATTTTGTAGAGCTTGCTCAGCATGCGTGCTATACGGTACCACAGGTAGTGCGGATCAATGTCAGATGTTCGTATAGAGCATATTGCCCCTTAATTTATGAGTGGTAGTCAGAGGTGAAAAATTTCTAGAAAATTTTACCAACCAGCAAAATGCAACGTACAGTTGAAAATTGTTATGACAAAATACTGCAAAAATAGTTGATTAATATTACTACAATGTATTTTCATAACTTTTTTTCTATAAAATTAAAAAATATTTACAAGAGAGGAAAGTTTAATATAAAATAGAACTTAACACAATGTTTACATCATACAGTGATGAACAGCATGGACCTCATTTTGGAGCAGCAAAAAGCCATTTTGGAGCAGCAAAAATGCTCATTTTGGAGCAGAAAATAACTATTTTGGAGCAGCAAAAATGTTCATTTTGGAGTAGCAAAAATGCTCATTTTTGAGTAGCAAAAATGCTCATTTTGGAGCAGAAAATAACTATTTTGGAGCATCACAATGTCATTTTGGTATTCTTTGACGAAATTCACATTTTTTCTGTGCTTCTTTGACGAAATTCGCGTTTTTTCTGTGCTTTTCTTTGATGAAATTCGCGTTTTTTCACAATCCTTTGATGAAATTAAGCGTGTTACGGTTTTTCGCGATCTTTTGACAAAATTTGCGGGGTTTTTTTTTGCGACCTTTTGATGAAATTTGTGGGTTTTTTCTGCATTCTTTTAACGAAATTCGCATTTTTTTCACAATCTTTTGACCCCGTTTTGTTCATTTTTTGACAAAATTAGCGATCCTTTGACAAAATTCCCTTTTTTCGCGATTCTTTGACAAAATGCGCGTGTTTTTTTTAGATCTTTTGAAGAAATTCGCATGTTTCTTGCGACTTTTTGATGAAATTTGAGCGTTTTTTGCGATATTTTAACGAAAGTAGGATTTTTTTTCATGATCTTTTGACCGTGTTTTGTTCGTTTTTTGACGAAGTTAGCTATTATTTAGCAGAATTCAAGTTTTTTTCATGATCCTATGACGAAATTTGCGTGTTTTTCGCGATCTTTTGACGAAATTTGCGTTTTATTCGCAATCTTTTAACGAAATCGCGTTTTTTTACGATGTTTTGACCGCGTTTTTTTTCGCTTTTTGACGAAGTTAGCGCTCCTTTGACAAAATTCACCCTTTTTTCGCGATCCTTTGAAGAAATTCGCGTGTTTTTCGCGAATTTGACGAAATTTGAGATTGTTTAATGAAATTTACGGTTTTTACCTCTATCTTTTAATTAAATTAGCGTTTTTTCACGATCTTTTGACCGTGTTTTGTTCGTATTTTCCCGAAATTAGCGATCCTTTGACGAAATTCGTGTGTTTTTCGCGATCTTTCGAAAAAATTTGCGTGTTTTTCGCGATCTTCTGACGAAATTTGCGTTTTATTTGCGATCTTTTAACGAAATAACTTTTTTCGTGATCTTTTGACTGCGTTTTGTTCGTTTTTTGATGATATTAGCGGTCCTTTGTTAAAATTCACGTTTTTTTTTTTTTTCGCGATCATTTGACAAACATCACGTGTTTTTTGCGATCTTTTGACCAAATTCACATGTTTTCTCAAACTTTTGGCGAAATTCGGGTAGAAAATGATCGATTTGGCTCACAAATTATTATCGAATTGGCGCAGTTGGGCGCAATTTTGTTGAAAAAGGATCGTTTTGGCGCAGAAATGCGCAGCATTATCGATTTGGCGCAATTGGAGCAATTGGCGCAGCTGTTCCATCACTGCATCATAGTAATTTGGAAAGTTGCAAAACATAAATTAACTAGTAAAATATATATATTGGCATATCTTTATAATTTGCAGTTTTCGAAAACTACCTAAAAACTCACTCACCCCTATCAGAAAATTTACTCGCCAATGGCGAGCAAAATGATGCACTTCCCCACCTTTGGTGGTACTTACCACTATTTCTGAATGGTAATTTCAGCAAATTTCTTAAAATCTTATTTGAGTACCCTAACCCTTCAACTAATATATCTATGACTAGGCTGTTTAACGGATTTTCGTTCGGATAGAGAGGTTTGTTTAGAATAGAGTGCATCACCTGGTGGTGGAATGTCGAACTAACAGAATTTGCAGTATGTGTGCAGCATGCCTGCGATACAGTGTGAGAAGTTGCAAAAATTAACATTTTGTTTGAACTTCCAATAAATTTTTAAACTTTCAGAATTTTAAATTTCATTTAAATAATTTGTTTTGTTTTGAGAAAATAAGAAATTTTAAACTTTGCTTGAACTTCTACTAAATTCTTGAGAAATTTCAGCATTTTAAATTTTGTTTAAACAACTTTTTTGTTTTTAGGAATTTAAAATTTTATTTATATCTCTGCTAAATTTTTAAAATTTTGGAATTTAAAAAAATTCGGAATTTTGAATTTTATTTAAATAATTTGGCTTGAATATCATTAATTTGATTAAAAAAACACTTCCTTTTATAATCATTTTAAAATTAAATTTATTGGTGCTACCACTATGTAAAGATTTAATAATTATAAATTAATAATTTGGATTTATTAATTAAAGGGTAATGTGTTTTGAAAGAAATATTAAATGAAACACTCTGTGTGATCTGCGATCACACTTACCCACTTGTTTAATTTATTTTTCACTTAAAGAGAAAATTTGAAGATGTATCACCACCAACGAAACTGAAGTTTTTATTAGTATAGATAACATATCAATGGTAAAATTATATTTGATGAATTTTGTATTTTTATTATGAACATTTTAGACTAGTATAAAAAATCACAACTATAAGTAATATATATATATATATTACGGAACCAGTTATCCAGAATGATATTTCCAATTCATTGATTTCAAAATCTTTTCAGAAAAAAAGCGTCATACAATGCCAGTTTGACATGTGCATTACTTGATACTATGCAATACAAATAGTATAACTTGATTCCAACATCTAGTACTTGAAACAGAAATTATATTTAGTAAGATATTTGACATTTTGATTGTCATGCAAAAGAAACATAAGAATTTTTGTTTCCAAGATATTCCCATAAATTGTCTTCTTTCAAACTCCAATTAACTTTTGATCTCGTTTGGACTGAATATTAATTTGTATTTGTATAATCTAATAGTTAATTTGAAATCAGAATCAATGCCACCAACATATATTCTACCAATCTGATCAAATGGATGTTGCTTTAATGCCCAACCAGTTATCCAGAAAAAACCAGTTATCTGGAACACATCTGAACCCAACCATTCAAGATAAGTGGTTCTATACTGTATATCATGAACATAGAATAGAGAAGGACTTCTCATGAAATAGTGTGAATATCGTGTCGCGATTTTGGACTTAAATGAGGTGATGGCAACGGTTAGAATAGAACCGTGTGCATACCAGCGCCTCTAGTGGACAACGTTCATTGGCTGGATCTCAATGATCAAAGAAGTTATTGGTAGAGAATATTGAAGCAGAGCAAACCGAGTAGAACCGTGCTACACAGCGCCATCTATTAGACAAATTTTCAAGGAACGGTTTTCTTCTTCTAAAACCTATTTCAAGAGAAGTCTTTCTCTATTCTATGCTCATGCTGTATATATATATCTATATATATAAAAGAAAGTCTGAATTTCGTATTAATCAACGCGCAGCCAAAACTACTGAACCTAAAATTTTGAAAATCGGGGTAAAAATAGTTCTTATGGCATTGAGTGCCGCTAAGAAAGGATTTTCTAAAATTCCACCCCTAAGGGGGGTAAAAAAGAGAACGAACTTTAAAAAAATTCCTTAAAAATCTGATATTATAGTTATTTTTTAACTGATAACATATTTTGGTGTATTTTTGTATGCTGAATCGAATGGTACTAACTAAATTCTTTTAAGCCCAATAGTTCGAGAGATATTTCATATTTTCTAATTTGGCACTATCTTTGGCGCCAAAACCTGAATTTTTCAAGTAATAATTTCTGAAAACTCATTCTCTTCATTCTGTTACTATAGCAAGGGAAGAAATTCAAATTGAATAATTTTTTAACCAATCTTTTGGTTAAATAATTAAAACAACTATGTCAGTTAGGAAAAATATTACAAACGCCTCAAAAACTAAAACTAAATAAATATAGAAAAAAAAACCTGTGGTACTTTTTCGTTCTAATTCTCGTCGCGATACCATGCCAAAATGTATGGTATCGCGCCATTTATTTCAACCCTAATCGTGCAAACGATTTTTATTGCAAACCGTGCCACACATTAACATTTACTAATTATTGAACGTGAATATTTTTATGCAGGAATTTTTAATGATGGAATTCATTTTGTTCCATCATAATCTCGCAAAACTTTTTAATTTGTTATTTTTTTAATAGAAAATATTTATTACTGATACTGATATAGATTTTACCATTTCGCAGTTATCTGATGATGAGGAAGCAACAATAAAATTATTTCAGAAGTTAGGAATTATACATATAAAAATGTTTTGTTCAAAAAACCATGAATGTCTTCATTGAAAGAATGAAATGTTTACTGAAATGTGAGACATACGTATTACGTACGCCATGCTTCAGTAATAAAAGACATTTACAATTACAAGACTGCAGTTTAAATTGGCTATATTTTATTACTTGCAAAATATTTATTTATTCTTATATTATAAGTATTTATTCTGGTACCCGTTGACCAATTTCGCCAAATTATTTAAATCGCCAAACCACTCGCCAAATTATACAAATTGACCTAATTTTTATTTTAAATAACGAAAGAACAAATAAATTAGTATAAAATTAATAAAAATACATTTAAAAAGTCGAAATAAAAATCACCTGATGACGTAAATACGTGTAACTTGCTTAAAGTCAAGTGAATGTGACATTTACGATCAACCATTACTGACCTTTAATCTTATAGTTTGGCAATAGATTTTTGGTCGGCGGGATAACCAAGTAGTACCATTATTTTTATTGATTTTAAAAAATGGTAGGTCAAAGACTGTAATTTTCAAAAGTTATATTTTTTAAATGCTCATTTTTTTATCAATATTTTTTTTTTCAAATGTATCATTTCATTTTTGTGCCAACTATTACGCTTGGTGACAATGGTGTTGGCATAACAGGGAAATACCAAAACAGTTACTGATTTTATTTCAAATGTAATGAAAAAAGGTTTAATGAGCAATAAATATTGTAAATATGACTATAACTCAGATTCTACTGAACAGAATTTTGTAGAACTTACACTGCTAAGTAGTAAATTTGGTTTATAAATGGTTTAATGTAAAAACCATCATTCTAAGTTGCTACGGGGGTTCTAAAATTAGGTGAACTCGATTATTAAAGATTTCAAGTCAACTAATTAAATGCACAGTAAGTTGGATAATATTTCAGGGATTTTTTCAATATTTATCATATCATTCTGTGTTGTGTAATTACAGAGCTATGCGGAAAAATTTTTCAGTTTTACAGGAAAGAAAATAGGAAGATATACGCTAGAGAGATAGGGTATACTAGAGAGTATGTATGCTATAGTTATGGAAGTTGAGCTGAGTTCATTAAAAAATTCATAAGTGATGCAGTATATATCTACCCCTACCTCCCAGAGAGTTCTATAATCAGGTTAACGCAATTATGAAAGTTATATTTAACTATCTCAATATATATATATATATAATGCAAAGAGAAATTTCATTCCGGCCGCTTATATCTTGAGTTCTGCTGAATAAATTTTGACGGGATTTACATTGTTAGTTAGATAATTTTTCAGAAAAGATGGTAGTATAAAACATAACGTTCTACGTTGCTTAGTTAAATAATTATGGGGAAAGTTCTAAATCAGATGAACCCAATTTTGAAAGATTTGCTTTTTTTAAAGGTTCACTGAATGAATTTTTATGGGATTTAAACTGTTAATTAGATCATTTTTAGGGAAGGTTTCGGTATATTTTCCGTTTTAAAAGATTCTGCTAAGTGGATTTCGATGCAACTTGATCGGTTAGTTAATTTTTCAGTGAATGTTTTAGTATAAAGCACATATCATTTGCTGTTGCTCGGTTGTTAGGTTGCTTGATTGTAGAATTATAGATGAAAGTTCTAGAATCAGGCGAACCCAATTATTATGAACGATCAGCCTTTTCAATAAGTCCAATTAACAGATTCTGATGAGACTTGCATTGATAATTTTTCATGAACGCTTTTAGTATATTACATATTGTTCTATTGTTCTTTACCGAATCCTACACTAACAGATCAAATAAAAAAATTGGTCCTTAGCAGTCTAAATTTTGTATGACTCAATAAAAGATATAATACCGTAATGACATTCATGTTGCTTTCAGCAATTCGGTTGGATACACCAGGTATGTATCCATATTGCTTTAAAACGCATGATCAAATTCACAGATATATTTTGTTTCATTCAACATTTCTTTAGAAAAACCGACCAGCGTAGCGGGCGAAGGCGGCTAGTATATATATATATTAGAAAGATTTTTAACTACAATACATTTTCAAAAAATACATCTGCTGCAAGTAATTTTCCGTGTAAATGCAATGACCCCACTCTAAAAAAATACATAAACAATGATCATGGACATATAATCACTGGAAATCTTGATATTGTTAATGATTTTAAATTGAAACAACTAATGGGTTATGGTACTAAATATAGACTTCCATCTAAATTTAATGTTAAATCTATTATCAAACAGTTTACACATGATATTGATATTTTTATTTATAAAATTTCTATCTCTTATAATAAGCCCATTGAATATTTTAATCAGTGGAAAATATTAGTAATTGAAAAATTAACTATGGCTTTAAAAAATAATATGGCTGATTTGGTTTCTATTAATACACAGCATATTTTCCAACAAATTACTAAATTACAAAAAAACTACGTTATTACATATGTAGACAAATCTCCTAATAATTATGCTATTATTTGTAAATCTTATTATCACCAACTTCTTACAAATTGTATTTCTTCTAATAAGTCATTTAAAAAAACTAATGAAAATGTAATTGTTAATAATCGTAAAATTCGAAGTTATTATAAACTATTAAATATTTTATCTACTAACTTTAATTATCCATATTTAGTTCTTATTCCCAAATTTCATAAAACTCCAATTAAATTTAGGACTGTAACTATTGGCTGCAATACATATAATAATAAAGCCAATAAACTTCTCTTAAAAATTCTTAATCAATTATATGTACTTACTACAAACAATGATAATACACATTGTATAAAAAATAGCTATCAACTTGTCAATATTTTAAAAAATCTTCATTGTGTATATAATATAACAACATATGACTTCAAAGATCTTTTTAATAATATAGACCTATTAGATTTACATAAAATTATAAATGCATTATTTAAAAAGTATTATAAAAAACTGGAATTACCATCTAATATTGATATTGCATATTTTAAATCTTTAACTAACTTCATTATCTATAATAATTATATCTTGCAAGATAACACTTTATATTTACAGCATGTCGGTATTCCACAAGGCGGTTGTACATCCAGTTTACTCTCAGACTTATACTTATATCATTATGAACGTAATTTTACTAATAATAATCGACATTTATATCGTTATATTGATGACATAATTTTAATTGATACTGATCATTCTGCAATTACTCCATTTCCAGTAGATTATCCCACTAATTTGGAATTAACGGAAGACCTTTTATCTAACAATACAATTAACTTCTTAGATCTTAAAATTACAATAAAAGACAACAAAACAATCACAGATTTATATGACAAACGTAAAGAATTTAAATTCAAAGTTAATACATTTACAAATTTTAAATCTTGTCTACATCATTCTGTATTTCAAAATATAATACTTAATCATTTATACAGAATAAAATGTTTATGTTCTTCTCCTCTAATTAACAATAATATTAAAAAACTAATTTATGATGCATTAAATCATGGTTTTCCAAAAAAATTCATATATTCATTAATATACAATTAGTATTTTTCTTACATGATCTTTTAAAACAAATTAACACATGCGTAAACAAAATTACAAAAAAATTATAAAAATCTCTATAAAAAATAAAATTTGTAAAATAACATAAAAAAATTATTATAGGTTGGATGGGTGGGTAGATGTTAGAGTACGGAGGAGGGTGGTGTTGTCTGGATAATACGCAATGGTTAATTTATATATTAAAAAAAAAAATGGGGCTTTTGTATTATTACTATATTTTTAATACGTATTTTATAAGGATGTTGATTTGATATTTTATATGTAATTGGTGAATTTCATTAATTATTAGCTTTATTATTGTTTAATCTTATTTACAATCATTTGTTATAAATTTTAATTTAATAAGGACAATATCATATTAATATTTTTAATATGACACCATAGGTCAATAATTAATAATTTTTATAGTGATTAATATACATATAAGTATATTTAATATAAATAAAGTTATACTGTATGGATTAAAATTGGGTAATTATATTTATTATTATTCCTCTATTCCTATTAATATTTTAATATTTATTTATTTTCACCTAGTGTTATATAATTTATTATTGGTTTATTGTTTTTGAATGTCCCACATTCATACTTTTAGGATTTTTATGGATGTATAAAATAATCCACACACTATATTTGTGCTTTTTAGGTAATTGGAATTTAAGTATCAGTTCACCTTCTTTATACTACCATATGTTTTTATTTCCTGTTCATTTTATAATTATCTTATATATAATAGTTTTTATTAAAGATTTTTATATTTTTAATAATTATTTATATTAATTATTAATGAATTTATTCTGTTTTATAGCATATAGCTATATGCTATATTTTATCGATGTTCTAGAATTATTTAAATTCTTAGTGTAGTTTAAATAAATTTGCTAATAGAATATTTTGTATGCTTTTTAAATTTTATTAACAATAGTTTTTTTTTTTTTTTTTTTTTAAATACATTGTGTGGTTTATATTCAGTTTATAATTATCTATATATAAGGATATTTTTGGTTTTGCTGTTAATAAAACAATTGTTATATTCAATTGCTTACAACTGAAGCAAGTCTTTTGACAATTAAATCATAAATGTAATACTAGATGGCAGCACCACAATTTGTGTTTTTTTTTTTCGAAAAGTTCTAGATTTACTTCTTCCAGCTACATTTCAGTTATAATTTACTACACCAGGGGGAATTTTTAGCTAAATTTTGACGATATTGTTTAACGGTTTTTAATTAATTTAATAGTGCATTTTAATTATGTAATTACTTTCTATTTATATTATTTTATATTATATTAAAAGTTATTTAACATTTATTTCAATATGTATTAACTGCATCCTATGGTATCAATTACTGTGATTTCTTAACTGTTTTATTAACCTTAATCTTTACGATATGGGTGCGATGTGAGCGTGGATTTATTCTAAAATATTAATCGGTATGGTGTTTATTATTTCATTTTATATCCTATAAATATTTAAATAGGTTTTATTGTTTTTTCCATTTCATATTATTTGTTTCTATTCTGTTTTCATTTTTAATCAATTCACTTGATTTTAATGGTTGTTAGGGCACAGGGGAAAATAGCTTTTAGCTTTAGCTTATTTTTCCCACAGAAAACAACCATTTTGCTTATATCATTGAATTCTGTGCCCTTGAAAACGTAATTCAATATATAAGCATTTCCATTATTTGTCGGTGTCCACTTTCTTATTTTTCTTCCATAATAATTCTTATAAATAATTAAATCTTTTTTTTTTTTTATATATATATATATATATACTTACAGCTTTAATTCATAATATTACGGTTTTTGATGGTGGTATGTTATGTTTAATTATTGGTTATATATTAGCATTCAAATTACTATGATGCATTTGCGCAAGTAATTATGAATGTATGCTTTTTACGATGTTTTTAAATATCTTTTCATTTTGAATGTCAATAATTCATTTTGAAGTATTTTTTCCTTTTGGTATCTTATATATATTCATATATATTCCCAGGTCGCTAAATGATTTAGCAATCTTTTAAATATTATACGCTTAGATAATTGCTGCAATAGCGCACTATCTATGTGCATTATCAATATGATTTCTACTATGTAATTATCTGATACCTTTTTTAAGGATTCCATTAATTTTTTCATTCCTATCATTGCATTGCTTTATTTAATGTTATTTAATTTTCTAGTTATGATTTTATCTTTATTTTCTTGTGGTTAGTATACGATATTGTCCTATATATTCTCTCTATATATTCTCTATTTATGCTATAGCTTTACATAATTCTGAAGAGAGATCATTTTATATCTTTACATCAATATGGTAGTAATAATTATTTCTGTTCATAGATTTAATGTTAATATGCTTTAGAAGTTTAAATTCATATTACTTCGATCTGAGAAATTAATTGGGAATGCGTTTTGGATGTCTTTGCAAGGTTAATGTTGTTCTGGGATTTGATGTAAGATGCGGATCTTTTTTTTTGCCTTACTTGTTATCAATGGGTCCAGTGGTATCTTGCTTTTATAGTATACGAAATAAGGGTTATCATTATTTGGTTATGGTAAATTTGAAGATTGTTTTTATGTTCTGCTTCTATTATTGTAAATATTGTATATATTATTCTTACTCAAGATTTATTATTTATTCAAGACTAATTTAATTAAATAATTAATTATTATATTATTAAATTTTCTTTTTTTATGGCAATTATTGCATTTTCCAAACATAATTTTTATATGGCAGTTCTTAGTAAACATCTCGATCCTGGCAAGATACACTTAGCATCTATGCAGTGTAGTGCCCGGTACAGGAACAATAATTGGGTTGTTCCTGGATCGTCATCCAGCAACCATTTATACTCTCCCCCTCGTCTTTATTTTTTCGTAAGTGTTATGATGCTCGGTGCAAGACATGTCCATACGCTTCTCAGACACAAATTATCTCAGATCCTAATTATTCAAGCTTTTGTAAAGCATTTAATGTAATTTATAGTATAAAGTGCAACTTATGTAATATGAAATATATTGGTGAAACATCAGGTCCAATTCATAAACGTATCAATCATCATCGTTCAGACTCTAATAATAACAAAGCAAAAAATATACAATCTACAGCTGAAATTCAACATTTTCATATACATCAATTTAAAAATACGACAATTGAAATTCTTCAAATTCTAAAAAATAAATCAGAACGTCTTTATATGGAATCATCATTTATGAAATATTACAACACAATTTATCCTTATGGACTTAACAGTGAAGTATTTAACAGACCTGTCAAAGTCTTCACATCTATAAATAACAATATTGATTATTCTCCAATTTATCCTACTCTTAATCATAATTTAAATAGTAAAACAACACGTAATAAACGAGGAAAGGGTTCATCATCAGTTGTAGTTTCCAAAAAATCTATCACTAAACATATAAATGATCTTCAAAGAAAATATTTAGAGAATTATAACTGGTTGTTAATTCGAAAACACATCTTTGCTATTAAAAAGAAACAGATTGTACAACATTTAAATGTATTTCTAAGTAAATCTTTCTCTAAACATTTCTCAGATATTTATTTTGACCTCATTATGTCTAGGGTTAATCTTTTAAATATTAATTTACAAAAAAAACATAAAATTCAAAACATGAATACTCAAATGTTAATTACTTTTTCAAATCACATATTTAATAAAATTAATCTCAATTCTATAATTAATGATAAAAATTGTTTTTTTCCTATTAATAATCTTCATATCTCAAAAACCTTTAAATATCCTAATACAATTGGTAGAAAGATTTTTAACTACAATACATTTTCAAAAAATACATCTGCTGCAAGTAATTTTCCGTGTAAATGCAATGACCCCACTCTAAAAAAATACATAAACAATGATCATGGACATATAATCACTAGAAATCTTGATATTGTTAATGATTTTAAATTGAAACAACTAATGGGTTATGGTACTAAATATAGACTTCCATCTAAATTTAATGTTAAATCTATTATCAAACAGTTTACACATGATATTGATATTTTTATTTATAAAATTTCTATCTCTTATAATAAGCCCATTGAATATTTTAATCAGTGGAAAATATTAGTAATTGAAAAATTAACTATGGCTTTAAAAAATAACATGGCTGATTTGGTTTCTATTAATACACAGCATATTTTCCAACAAATTACTAAATTACAAAAAAACTACGTTATTACATATGTAGACAAATCTCCTAATAATTATGCTATTATTTGTAAATCTTATTATCACCAACTTCTTACAAATTGTATTTCTTCTAATAAGTCATTTAAAAAAACTAATGAAAATGTAATTGTTAATAATCGTAAAATTCGAAGTTATTATAAACTATTAAATATTTTATCTACTAACTTTAATTATCCATATTTAGTTCTTATTCCCAAATTTCATAAAACTCCAATTAAATTTAGGACTGTAACTATTGGCTGCAATACATATAATAATAAAGCCAATAAACTTCTCTTAAAAATTCTTAATCAATTATATGTACTTACTACAAACAATGATAATACACATTGTATAAAAAATAGCTATCAACTTGTCAATATTTTAAAAAATCTTCATTGTGTATATAATATAACAACATATGACTTCAAAGATCTTTTTAATAATATAGACCTATTAGATTTACATAAAATTATAAATGCATTATTTAAAAAGTATTATAAAAAACTGGAATTACCATCTAATATTGATATTGCATATTTTAAATCTTTAACTAACTTCATTATCTATAATAATTATATCTTGCAAGATAACACTTTATATTTACAGCATGTCGGTATTCCACAAGGCGGTTGTACATCCAGTTTACTCTCAGACTTATACTTATATCATTATGAACGTAATTTTACTAATAATAATCGACATTTATATCGTTATATTGATGACATAATTTTAAATGATACTGATCATTCTGCAATTACTCCATTTCCAGTAGATTATCCCACTAATTTGGAATTAACGGAAAACCTTTTATCTAACTTCTTAGATCTTAAAATTACAATAAAAGACAACAAAACAATCACAGATTTATATGACAAACGTAAAGAATTTAAATTCAAAGTTAATACATTTACATATTTTAAATCTTGTCTACATCATTCTGTATTTCGAAATATAATACTTAATCATTTATACAGAATAAAATGTTTATGTTCTTCTCCTCTAATTAACAATAATATTAAAAAACTAATTTATGATGCATTAAATCATGGTTTTCCAAAAAAATTCATATATTCATTAATATACAATTAGTATTTTTCTTACATGATCTTTTAAAACAAATTAACACATGTGTAAACAAAATTACAAAAAAATTATAAATTCTATAAAAAATAAAAATTGTAAAATAACATAAAAATATTATAGGTTGGATGGGTGGGTAGATGTTAGAGTACGGAGGAGGGTGGTGTTGTCTGGATAATACGCAATAGTTAATTTATATATTAAAAAAAAAAAAAAATGGGGCTTTTGTATTATTACTATATTTTTAATACGTATTTTATAAGGATGTTGATTTGATATTTTATATGTAATTGGTGAATTTCATTAATTATTAGCTTTATTATTGTTTAATCTTATTTACAATCATTTGTTATAAATTTTAATTTAATAAGGACAATATCATATTAATTACTAATAGTATGCCATTTTTATAGTGATTAATATACATATAAGTATATTTAATATAAATAAAGTTATACTGTATGGATTAAAATTGGGTAATTATATTTATTATTATTCCTCTATTCCTATTAATATTTTAATATTTATTTATTTTCACCTAGTGTTATATAATTTATTATTGGTTTATTGTTTTTGAATGTCCCACATTCATACTTTTAGGATTTTTATGGATGTATAAAATAATCCACACACTATATTTGTGCTTTTTAGGTAATTGGAATTTAAGTATCAGTTCACCTTCTTTATACTACCATATGTTTTTATTTCCTGTTCATTTTATAATTATCTTATATATAATAGTTTTTATTAAAGATTTTTATATTTTTAATAATTATTTATATTAATTATTAATGAATTTATTCTGTTTTATAGCATATAGCTATATGCTATATTTTATCGATGTTCTAGAATTATTTAAATTCTTAGTGTAGTTTAAATAAATTTGCTAATAGAATATTTTGTATGCTTTTTAAATTTTATTAACAATAGTTTTTTTTTTTTTTTTTTTTTTTTTTTTTTCTTTTTTAAAAATACATTGTGTGGTTTATATTCAGTTTATAATTATCTATATATAAGGATATTTTTGGTTTTGCTGTTAATAAAACAATTGTTATATTCAATTGCTTACAACTGAAGCAAGTCTTTTGACAATTAAATCATAAATGTAATACTAGATGGCAGCACCACAATTTGTGTTTTTTTTTTTTTTTTTTTTCGAAAAGTTCTAGATTTACTTCTTCCAGCTACATTTCAGTTATAATTTACTACACCAGGGGGAATTTTTAGCTAAATTTTGACGATATTGTTTAACGGTTTTTAATTAATTTAATAGTGCATTTTAATTATGTAATTACTTTCTATTTATATTATTTTATATTATATTAAAAGTTATTTAACATTTATTTCAATATGTATTAACTGCATCCTATGGTATCAATTACTGTGATTTCTTAACTGTTTTATTAACCTTAATCTTTACGATATGGGTGCCATGTGAGCGTGGATTTATTCTAAAATATTAATCGGTATGGTGTTTATTATTTCATTTTATATCCTATAAATATTTAAATAGGTTTTATTGTTTTTTCCATTTCATATTATTTGTTTCTATTCTGTTTTCATTTTTAATCAATTCACTTGATTTTAATGGTTGTTAGGGCACAGGGGAAAATAGCTTTTAGCTTTAGCTTATTTTTCCCACAGAAAACAACCATTTTGCTTATATCATTGAATTCTGTGCCCTTGAAAACGTAATTCAATATATAAGCATTTCCATTATTTGTCGGTGTCCACTTTCTTATTTTTCTTCCATAATAATTCTTATAAATAATTAAATCTTTTTTTTTTTTTTTTTTTATATATATATATATATACTTACAGCTTTAATTCATAATATTACGGTTTTTGATGGTGGTAGGTTATGTTTAATTATTGGTTATATATATATATATATATATAAACTTTCTGTACAATTAAACCATTGAAACAAATGACATAAATTAAATAGTAAGAAATCACTAATATATATATATGAGGGGCTCACAACCATAGTAGACCAAGTCCATTTAAAAAAAAAAAAAAAAAAGAGAGAGAGAGCGCATTTAGAAGGTGCATAAAATCTGTTTTACCCACTCCCACAGTGAACCAAGTCTGTTTTCACATACTTCATCATATATGTCATCTGTTTACAGACTTAGTTTACTGTGGGAGTGGACAAAAGAGATTTTATGCACCTTTTAAATGGACTATCTCATTTTTTTTCTTTTTTTTCAAAATGGACTTGGTCTACTATGGTTGTGAGCCTCTCATATAATACAAACCTCTAACATGATTGGAAGATAGACATTAGAATTGAATCGGTTTCGATTTTCTAGTAACCAGCAAGCAGCTTGATAGGAATACTTGCAAACTCTTTTTAAATTTGCCATCTTTTTATTTTGCTCATTTTGCAATGAACTGAGTTGATTTTTAACATCTGTAAAAAATAAATCAAGATATGAATTAAAATATATTGATTAACTGAATATATTGATTAAAATAAAAACATGATTCGTTGAACCAAGCATCTCTGCTCCATTAAATCACAGCTCAATTATGTTGTTAGGAGCTTAATGGATGCAGAAACACTAATCTTGCTGGGTTAGTAGAGGTATTATTATTAGAGGAGTGTGTACTTCAGTCTAATATCTAACAAAGTATGTGCCCTAAAACACATTTGTACTAAAGTTTACATGGTATTCAACTATGAATTGAGCCACTAACATACATATTTTCAGGCATGAAAATGGAAAATAGAAAACAAGGTATAATTGACTGTTTAAGATTTTTCCAAGGGAAAAAAAATTACATGCTAAATACAGTAGAAGATCTTTATAACGCAAACCTAAAAATGCAAGGTTGTGCGTTATATAGATTTTTGCGTTATATGAATCACATTTCACACATCATTAAAATTACCTCATAAATATGGCCAAATATGTCAAACATATCAAAATACATTAGAGTACCTTTATACTGCTTTCCTTATTCACAGGACTTATCCAGATTATAAATTTTTGTATTACATAGATCATTTCATTAAACATACTTTATAAACATGGTCCAAATCCAAATATACCTGGACCCAAGTCATTCATTATATTCCTCATTTTCAAAAATGTTTATTGTAATAGAAACTTTTTTAGTTCTAAATTAAGGAGATAAAGTTGAACTAATCTATTACATTTAGTTTTCTAGAGAGCAGCAATTTTTTACAATTTGGAAATTCAGGTGTTTCTTCAGTGCAAAATTCATTGTTTACGTCAGAGAAGTTGTGCATTATATGGAGAATTGTGTTATAAAGATCTTCTACTATATATGCACATCTAAGTGATCTCTGCTCCAGAAATACATCTTTAATAATACATCATTGAAAATTCTCTAAAGTATTAAATAAATGCCACAAAATATTCTATTCAAAAAATAACTTTATGCAAACTTCACTTTTAAAGTTAAGATCACTCTGGAAAGACACTGTAAAACAACTTCATTTACATGATTTCCAGATGCTCATAATATAAGCTGACATTTTATTTGATTTGATAGCTCTTTTAAACAGTTCAGAAAAAACTCCAAGGGTTTGAATACACAAAATGTCTCAGGACTATATTTATCAGGTCTCCACCACACCCCCCCCCCCCCCTTTTCCTTATATCCCTATAATTTATATATATACAGTACAGGACCTGGAATCCTCAGGACCGAAGGCTTTCCGGATTTCGGGTCCTCCCGAATTCCGTCAACAAACCACGGGAAAAACGCAAATTTCATCAAATAAAATCACGAAAAAACACAACTTTCTTCAAAGGATTGAAAAAGCCCCCCGCAATTTCGTCAAAAGATCGCAAAAAATCCCGCAAATTTCGTCATAAGACCACGCATAAAATCGGAAGTTTTGTCAAAAGATCGCAAAAAAACGAAATTTCGCCAAAATCTCGCGAAAAAAATGCAAATTTCATCAAAAGATAGTGAAAAAAAAATTTCTTCAAAGAATCGCGAAAACACGCAAATTTAGTCAATGGATCACGGGGGGGAAAATGCAAATTTCATCAAAATCTCGTGAATAAAATGCAAATTTCTTCAAAAGAGAGCGAAAAAATTTTCTTCAAAGGATCACAAAAAGCCCCTTAATTTCGTCAAAAGATCGTGTACAAACGAGAATTTCGTTATAGGATCGAGGAAAAAACTCATAATTAGTGCCGAGCCTAGGGTGGCTCGGCACCCCCCCCCCCCCCCTGTTTTGATACTCAGAATCACCCCTGATTCAAGTAACACAATTGTGTAGCCATAATATTTTGTTGAAGTGAGAGATTGAGGATGTGAAATATCTGACGAATTTTTTTAAAAATGAATCCTAATATAAATTTTAAACTAATATTTGACAAAAAAATGATTTTTTTTATAATTTCAAGGGGGGGGGGGGGGCAACCGTGTTCCCCCATCATAGATGTAAGATATTTTAGTGGTTATACATTGCAAAAAAATAGACCAAAAAAAAATAAGAATCTGTAAAATTTTCGAAAAATTTCAAAAATTGCAAAATTTTAGTAAAAATTTACAAATTTAGAAAATGTTAAATTTTTTTTCTGGATTTTGGGTCCTTCCGTATTTTGGAATTCTGGATAATAGGTCCTGTATTGTATATATATATATATATTTATAAATTCAGAGAATGTCTAAAATTGCTTTAAAAATGGTACAATTTCACAAATGCATCATGAAAGATGTGACCAGCTGAACGAAATATCATTGCTAACAAGATATATATCCTTTCACAACTACTGTCTTACCATCGAGATTGAATCTTTCAGTAGGACAATGCTCTTTATCACAAAGCCAACAAATACTTATTTCACTAAAAAACATCAATTTCCAAATGCGCTAACAGAAGCTTACAAATATCTGAATGACCAGTGTCATTTCAGAAACACTCCTCCCAAACTTAAGGCCATTATCATCTATTATTTATCAAAGTTCCTTAAAACGATTGTCTTTCCGACTATATTTGCAAAATGATGGCTCATTATTTCTGCCAGATTTTAAATACAATTTTATTCTCCCTTGGTCACGTGCCATTTACATCATTCCAGGAAATATTTTTTCAAAGTGGAGGTGTATTTTGTCACATTAGTGCAGATTTATGAAATCAGAAAAACCTGGAATCAGAAAAAGATCAGATATAAATTCTCAGGATAGAGGATTTTTATACCATAAATACTCAATTGTATAAGTCAAGGGAAATTTTTTTATGTTAGAAAGAAAAGATTTTTCTTTTTGAATTTTGCATAAATCATTCGTACTGAGATTCATTTTTAAAACATCAATTAATGTAGATGCAAAAGTGTCCACAGAATCTCTAAACAAAAGACTTCCCTGGTTTTCCCTGATTATGAGAATTTATTAAAAAAAATTCTCCAATTTGGACTGTTCAGTAAATATTTTCTATTAACTAAATTTAAAAAACAATGTTAATTTACTAAAGAAGAACAGAAGATATTCAGAAAAACAAATTTAAATTATCCATTGTGGCATAGGCATCTGATGAATCACATAAAGGTGCAGTAATTCTGCCACATTCACAATTTTGACGCTTGCAAATTTTGATTATTCACAACTCTAAAATTGCAAACAAAATTATCATTTATGTGAGTGTAACTTGCTTAATTATGATTTTTTTTTTCCATTCCAATAATTAGAGTTCGAATTTTTTCTTCCTTTACCAATTCAATAGTAAAGCATTTATCTACCAGTAGAACTGTGTGATACTTTTACATTGCAATCTTTGAGATTATTTGCTGATATATTTGTTCATTAATTTTTAATCAGGCAAAATATTTTAATGAAATGCGGGTGTACATCAAAAATCTGTTCAAAAACCTTCCATACGATACTTCATTTATCGTTGTGTGTTTTGAATGTGCATAGAAAAATGTATGTTGACATTAGAAATGATATTATATAATAACTAGGGGGCTCAGCTCCCTGCGATCTACGCCCGCCAAACCCCGTTCACACTTCGCAGCCTCTGAAAATATAGTAATGTGCCCTGTTTGAAAAATATTAACAGATTACGGAAGATTGAATGATATTATTACCATAGCAGCGGCTATTTTCTGTAATTGGGTTGCCATGCTTCTCCGTTTGAATGAGACATTTTTCTGTTACCTTGGCCTCATCCATCATTGTCGTAACACTATTATTTAATATATTGATGGCCCAAAAATTGTGTAGATTAAACCTTTTGGCATTCAAAAGTACTTATAGAAAATTAAAATATCAATCTGTTGTTAATTAATCTACTGGCAAATTGTTTGTCTGCAGAAATTGTAAATTCTTTTGACACAGAGAATATTTATTGTATGCAACTGAATTTAACTTGTTATCGTTAAACTCAGAATATAATTGTAATTTTTTTTTTCGATTGGTACCCTAAAATTGTTTGCAACTTTCTAGAACTACTGATTATGCTGTCCCTTGTCAGACTATTGGCAGACTGGCTTTGGCCACAGTTTGTAAATTAATTTGAACTTCAATAAGTTTTTTTTTTAAATGTTTTGTAAAAGATAGGTGCCTTTCCCTTCTGACTGGGCTGGGTTTCTGCCTGCGATCCCCTGCATGTCAGGAAGACCCCCGGGTGGAGCGCAAATAAGTCTAAGCTGGATCTCTGATCAGGCGATCTTGCTCCACTCAGGCCATCAAACTGATGACTGTGGTATTGATAAATAAGATCAATTATACATTTGAAAATAAGCTTGTATAAAATGGTACGTTGAAAATGTCGCTATCTGTCTGACTTTTATAAAGATGCTATGGACAATATTCTTCCTTTTGGTTCAATGTTAAAAAAAACTCCCTCTGCTTGGGAATAGCTTTCAGAACCACGGTTTTGAAAACCATTGTGTTTTGCACTTATATTATATGTTTTGTTCGAGTTTTGGATATTTTCAGGAACAGGTATAGCTTATTTATGAATTCTTTTCTGTATTTTGATACACCATCATGCATATTTTTATGTTATTTTTACATTGCATATTGTCCCCAAAGCAGAATATGCTAAAAAGTGCGACGTATGTCGCAGAACATTTCAAGACAAATGTTACTTCTTTTTTTTTTTGGTAAAAGAAAAAAAGCAAAAAGAATTCGGGGGTGGGGGGAGGTACTACTTTCGTTGTGTTCGAATCTATTTAGGAAGAAATAAGAATGTCACGTGGCAATCAATCTTTCTCCCTCCCTTCTATTTCATCACCTACTTTCTGAATAACTAGCGATTTCTTTCCGAACGGGGGTTTTCTTCCGCGCATGGTCAAAGAACGAAGCTGGGAAAGTTTTTCACTAAAGCTTAAAAGCTGGGAATTGCGAAAAAACGTCAATTTCACCCAAGGACCATGTAAAAAATGCGAATTACGTCAAAATATCGCGGAAAAAACGCAAATTTTGTGAAAAGATCGCGGAAAAACGTAAATTTCGTGAAAAGATTGCAGAAAACGCATTCCGTGAAAAGATCGCGGATAAAACGCAAAATTCATGAAAAGATCGCGGAAAAACGCAATTTTCGACAAAGAATCGCGAAAAAGAATCACAAAATTCTTCAAAGTATCGCGGAAAATCGCAAAATTCGTGAAAAGATCGCGGAAAAAAGCAATTTTCGACAAAGAATTGTGAAAAAGAATCATAAAATTCTTCAAAGTATCACGGAAAAACGCAAATTTCGTGAAAAGATCGCGGATAAAACGCAAAGTTCGTGAAAAGATCGTGGAGAAAACGCAACTTTCGTGACAAAATCACGGAAAAAAACGCAAATTTCGTGACAAAATCATGGAAAAAAATGCAAATTTCATCAAAAGATCGCGAAAAAACACAAATTTCGAGAGAAGATCGCGGGAAAAATGCAAATTTCGACAAAGAATCGCGAAAAAAAAAATCACAAAATTCTTCAAAGTATCACGGGAAAACGCAAATTTCGTGAAAAAATCGCGGAAAAAACGCAAAATTCATGAAAAAATTGCGGAAAAAACACAAATTTCGAGAAAAGATCGCGGAAAAAACGCAAATTTTGTCAAAAGATCATGAAAAGGCACAGATTTTGCAAAAGGTCACAAAAAAACGTGAATTTCGTCAAAAGATCGCGAAAAAAACGAGAAATTCATTAAATGGCCGCAGAAAAATGCATATTAGTTAATGCCGAGGGGGGGGGGGGGGTTCCCCCTCTGCTGCAACCTTTCTGAAAATTTCCTGTGAATTTATTTTATTGCAATTAATAGTAAAAATAAAATTTTTCAGTTGAGTGTAATCATATTGAATGATAAGTAATATGTATTAGTAAATTACAATGTTGATAGTTAGAAAAAACAGATTTAATTACAAATCTAAACTGTTATTTGCTAAACATCAAATCTCATCTGACAAGCCTTCATAATTGTGAGATTGTGCAACAATTTATTGATATTGTCAGATCATTGCCAAATTGTTTTTTCAAAAATACAATACTTTCATGGCACATGTTTTCAGAAGAAAGTACTTTCCAAGGAGTACCTCTGCCAGACCTTCCAATAAGTAACAAAATATTAAGGTCTACTACTGATAATTCTAGTATATCGTATTTTATCAGTGACATGAAAGATATAGTGCAATATATTGATACACTGCATTAATACAGTGTCTATTTTGGACAAAGCACAGAACTTGATGAGATCATCAAAGCAACAAAATATTTATTCAATTTTGAATATCTGATTTTTCCACGTTCAGATGTGACAAACAAAATCTTGGATCTTTCCAATTTTTTAGAAATTCTGAATGTACTCCCTTGTGTTCCTCCCTCCAAAGAGGAAGGGAAGGAGCTGTATTTTGAATACACCGTATTTCTTGATTGGGTTTATGAAACTGTCAAAGAGTGCCAGGAGAGTGAAACATATTTTCAAAATAAGACCATGTTAAAAAATGCTATGAATACTTTAAAATCAGAGATCCCAATATTAACCAGTTTTCTAACTAAAATTTTGTCTATTCTAGTATCTGAAGCTATATGCGAATCATGGGGTCTACAATCAATAAAAATTTTTCTAAAAGGCCCAATACAGCGGATGAGAAGGAAACGACCATTGGTACAACAGACAAACGTATGTTTATTTATACGAATGGACCTCCATCTGGACATAAATCTGTTAGGAAACTTGTAAAAGCTGGCCTTATAACTATGTATGGACCAAATTTCCAAAGGCATTTTCTTCATAAAAGTAATATGTCTAAAAATCTCACTCCCAAAGTCAGTAACTTCTGTGTCAATGCCATGGTTCTAGAAATAAATCTTGCCTCCAGAATATGTTTCTTTTGTTTGACAGTGCTTTACGAAACACATCTTTAGCATTTTCATAAGAGATGAAATTACATCCTTACATATGTATATAAACATTCCCCCCCACCTTTTTTCCCCCATTGCGCTTGCAGAACATTTTTGATCATCTGAAATTCCGTTGCAAAACATTGCAAAGTATTCTGCTTTGGGGCGTATTGTTATATTAATTAATAGGAATATCCGAATTTTCAAATATGTATTTATCGAATTTTAATTTAAAGTATTTTGTGTATACATTTACCTGTATTTATGCTGCATCAAGTGATGTAATATACAAATAAATATGCTAGCCTCACTACTTTTATAGATTGTGATGTCACATTAAAATTCTCCGCAGTAAAATTCGTTTTAATGTATCATTTTAAAATATGATATAATTTACACTATTAAATGCATTTCTAATGCAATAATTTATTTATTTTTAAGTTTTTTTCTCTTTTAAGATTCACGGATACATACATTATTTAATTTAAAAGTATGTAGCCACCATGAACTTGTACAAACTCATCATTATTTTTATTGAAATTTAATTCCTCCTGTTGTTATGGGAACACACACAAAAAAAACAATATCTTTGGAATTGAAGTCTCATATAGATATATTTCTTATTTTTAACTGTTCGTCAATATTATCATTTGTCGATTATGACGTAATAACTCCGATTTTTGCTTTTAACGCATATTAATGAATTTATCATTTTAAAGTTTTCTTTCTCTTTTTAATATTCATGTGAAAATTTGTTTTGTTGTTATAAATGAAGTTTTATTATTTACGCTGCCTTAGAATTGACAACAAGCATTAAAAAATGCATGTTGAAACATGAAATAAAAGTCTCGTAAATATTTTTTAACTTTTTGGCAGAATTATTACTTGGCTATTTTAAATATGACGTAATTTCCCAGATTTACTGCTTTTAACACATATTAATGAATTTATTATTTTAAAGTTTTTTTTTCTCTTTTAATAGCCATAGTAAATACAATTTTTATGACGTAATTTTCAATATTTTCCTGTATTATTTTTTCAATATACTTTATGTGGTTGTCTTGAACCACATGTTGTTTTTACACCTGATGAAGGATTAATTTTATGTATTTTGAAATAACACTTCTCTGTGATTTACATTATATATCTATATTTATTTAAAATTTTAATTATTTTGCATTTTCTTAAATCTTCTCTGTAACATAGAAATCTTGATTATTATTTTGCAGACAAACAAAAATAGCAATATTCATCCATGATTTATTTATTTGTTGCATTTGTAAATGGTACTTCTATTATATTCAATCATAGATTCATACATACACTATGACGCAAAAGTTTAGACAATGACGTCATTCAGCTTTAAAATGTAGAATTATGACGTCAGAATTACAAAAACCTGTAAATATATTCAAAAACTGATTTAAAATGCTATGTACAAAAGACAGTCGTTTTATTTGCTATAATACTAATTTTTTTTCATAAAAATTCAAATGTGCTTGTCGCAAAAGTTTAGACACTTTTCTAAATTTCTTTGAATATTCGCTGGCATATGCAAATTTAGAATCGATGATGTCACAAATTTGGAGTACTTACGTTCTGCAAACGATTGCGCTTCATAGTCGACATGCTGAGAGCTAAAGAAATTCAAGTGAATGAGGTTTCAAGGATTTGGCAGTTGAAAGGTGAAGGGAAGAGCGTTTCTGAAATTTCTGCTATTATTAATAGGTCAAAAAAATCTATTTATCGAGTGGTTCCGAATATAAAGCAAAATGTCGGTCTGGGAGGCCACGTGTGACAAATGTACGAGAGGATCGCCTGATACAAAGACTAGCGAGTACTCAACAAATGAGCGTACGTGGAGTTCAAAGCTCATCGGGACTCTCTGTATCAAAGGATACGATTCGTAGACGAATTTTGGAAAAAGGAACAATCGTTTATAGCAAAATGCAGAAGAAACCAGCTCTGAAACCACATCATAAGTTACAAAGACTTATGTGGGCTCGAAAGCATATGTCATATGGAGAGAAATGTCAGTCAGTCATATTTAGCGATGAAAAAAAGTGGAATCTGGATGGTCCAGATGGTTGTTTATCGTATTGGCATGACTTGCGGAAGGAACCTCGACGTTTTTTTAGTCGCAGACAAGGAGGGGGCTCGGTGATGGTTTGGGCAGCCTTTTGCTATAATGGACAAGTATCTCTGACCTTCACCAGTGGTCGTCAAACTTCACAGCATTATACACAGACATTAGAAGAAAACCTACTGCCATTTGCTGAGCTTCTAGGGGGTCCTCAGTGGGAATTTCAGCAAGACAATGCTTCAATTCACACTGCAAAACATTCAAAATCTTGGTTTAATTCCCATAATATAAGATTTCTCGACTGGCCAGCATGTAGCCCAGATCTTAACCCTATAGAAAACCTTTGGAGCATCATGTGTCGCAAAGTTTATAGCAACGCTAGACAATACTCTTCTGAAAAGGAACTTAAGACATCTATTGAGAATGCATGGTACGATATCGATCCACAAACTATGCAAGATTTAGTTTCTTCCATGCAATCTTGTGTATATGACGTAATACATAAGCATGGATGCGCAACCAGGTTTTAAAAATTGTTTATTTCGATTTTATGTAATTTGTGTCTAAACTTTTGAGACAGCAGTTTATTTTTGTTACCATTTAATTTATTGCAATATGCACAATTCCACTTTTCTTTGTTATAAATATTGTTTATATGTACAGCACATTAATTTCAAGCAGTGATTTGAAAATTGAATAAATATTTTTCAAAGTATGTAAGAATTTCTTCATTGTCTAAACTTTTGCGTCATAGTGTATATACCCGGAAGCAGAATTTTCCGTGTCAGTCTGCAGCGTACTAAAATTTATCTGCGACCCAATAGTGCTAGACTAAGCCTACTAAAACAACAATATCCCATAAAATAAGAAAAATTTACCTTTATAAAGAAAATATAATGAAATTATGAAACAAATACCATAAATCTAGAGTCTTAAAAGTAAATTTCAGCTTTTTCTAAGCCTAGCCTTTCTTTTTAAGCTAGTGGATTAATCTGCAAGGTTTAAAATAATCTGCAGTGCCCGATGCCGTGCTGGACAGTTTCTGCTACTGGGCATATATATATTATATATATATATTCATATTCAATCATATATTATATATATATACATATATATATAATATATGATTAATATATATATTATGATAATATATATATTATTATTATTATTATTTTAGTTGGTATGTGGATTAAAATTTGCAATATTATATAAAAATCTCTAAAACAAAATCTTACTCATAAGGCAATATTCAATATGATTCTTCTCTGCTGAAAGTTTTTCCATTGTTTGATACAATTCATTGATCTCAGTTTGCATTTGTGCAAGAGCTTGTGACTTTAAGAGTTCTTGTTCCTAAATAATAATGATGGTAATAATAAATTTTTTATAGTAATTTTTTTTAAAATAATTTTTCAAATTATGTGTAGCAAATAAATTACAAAATACTATAGCCCTCCGTTATATCACTCTCAACAGCTGACGATGAAAAAAATGCAATGGGTCCAAATGAGTGAAATAACCGAGTACATTAAAAAGATAACCTACATGTAAATGTTTTAGATTTGCTTTGAAAATTTTAATTTAAATAGGTATTACAGTTTTCTAAAGAAAATTAATGATAGAAACCCTTTTTGCAAATCAACATTAAAAAAAAAAAATCCCTGCCGGCCCGGCCTACAGGCAGAGGTAGATTTCAAAGTCAAATATACTAATTTCACAAACAAAAACTAAATCATGATTAGAGATAAATCCACTTTAACAATTTTATCTGGCCGCTTTTGACGAGTTTTTATTTCATTTTTATATAATAGCTGGTTTTATAAGAATCATGTTAGGGCGGTATTCAAAAAAATACTTTTCCATGCTCAACAACTCGACATTTTCTGGCATAATTCCAGATTCATTTTTAATATAAAAAAAATATGAAACTTGCTGACGTGATTTTTGAAGAGATTTATAAGCGACCTGTGTTTTTATTTTTTGTTCAATTAATTAAAACTTGATATATAAACAATTATTTTCTCAGAAGAACAATATTTTTCGTTTCTAACACAATCGCTTCGGGAAATTCCGTTCAAAATGCCCACTTTGACATCATTTTTTGAAATATATTCTGCCTCTATCCAAAAATCGATCATTACAGTACATTATATAGTTTCTGAATAAGCGAATCTACCAATTAAATGCGTTTGAAAGCAAAAATGAATTTAAAAATGAGTCCGAAAATAAGCAGTTTGGATTTGAGTGACAATGATTTTTCCAACACAATCCACTTCGGTAGATTCGGTTCAAAGTGTCCTTTTTAACAGCATTTTAAAAAAATATATTCTGCCTCTATCAAACAATCGACCATTACGGTAGTTTATATAGTTTCTGAGTAAGAAAACGTACCAATTGGAAGCCTTTGAGAGCAAAAATGAATTGTAAAATGAGTCAGAAAATAAGCAGTTTGGATTTGAATACACCCTTACTAAGATGATTTTTTTTCGTCAACCGCTATGTATTTTTAATTTGTTTTGCTGTAAGAATTGGTCCTATCCAAAACTTGTCTATATAGATGTTGTAGACAAAATTAAGAAGATATATGATAAATTCATGGGAATTTTATATCTTTTGAATTGACGGAGTTTGAATTGACGGGATTTTTTTCTTCTTCAAACCCCCTTTTTGTTTCCGTTTTTAATTTTTTTTTTTGCGGTACGAATTGGTCCTATCAAAAACTTGTGAATATAAAAGTTGTAGATAATGTTAAGGAGATTTATAATAAAATTAATTGGATTTGATATCTTGAGAATTGACGAAGTTATGATTTTTTTTTCTCCCAAAAACCCTATTTTTTGCGCCCCTTGAGCCCATTTTTAACTTTATCAAAAATCTGTGATACATAAATTTTTTACCCTATTTTTAGAAGTAATAAAAACTTTAAACTGATTTGATATGTACAAAAATTAAGAAGTTATGGGGGGTTTTCTGTTTTCACAAAACCCCTCCCTATTTCCATCCCCTTGGTCCGATTTTGCCCATTAACGAACTTGACCGAGATTTTATGGCCATTGATTTTATGTATTAGTTTGGAAGAGATTGGTGCAGAATTACGAAAGTTATCGTGTCCAGAAGAAAGTGATATATATAGATAGATACATAGATAGATAGATAGATAGATAGATAGATAGATATATAAAGTTTTTTACTGAGGGTGGTTTTGGGTTCTAGGGGTCATGATCGGTGTAGATCTGCAAAAAATTTTCAGAAATTCCAACACAGGAACGATCCCAATAGGTAGTATTTCATAGGAAATCTACCTAAATATGTTTTAGGTATATATAAATATATGTTTTTTTTTTTTGTTTTTTTTTATGAAATAAGTGAGATATATTCAAATGAAAAATATAATGAAAATCTACTGTACATAAAAAAGGTTTATGAATAGCATGATATATCCGACAACATAATAAAAAAAGCTGTTACAAAAAAGTTATTAAAATAGAAAAATATTGAAGTGCCAAGAAATTTATAGATACAGCAACATGGGTAAAATCTATTTTGAACTTAAGGAGAAGTTCTACTTCTTCGGGTCAGAATTTCCAATTTTTTTTCAATTTTGCATTTTTTGCCTTCCCAATTGATGCCTTAATGCTCCTGTCCCTGCCGGGGAAGGCACTCACAAGCTAATGCTAATCCTATGAGGAGGGATTTTTCTAGTATCTCGTTTGCATTTCGACATTTTTAAATAATTTTTTTGCATCGAATAGCCGAGATCCGTCTCTACATCGCACCTTTTTTACTTTTTCGATTTTGGTTGTAGATATTTTTTAGAATGACACTTTAATTTTCAGAACCAGTTTTGAAAGTGAAAGAAACTTTATAAAAAATATCTGCAACCAAAATTGAAAAAGTAAAAAAGGTGCGATGTAGAGACAGACCTCGGCTATCTATTGCAAAAAAAATTATTTTAAAATGTCAAAATGCAAACGAAATATTAGATAAATCCCTCCTCATAGGATTAGCATTAACGTGTGAGTGTCTTCGACTGCAGGGACAGAAGCCTTAAAGTAGTATCATGATATTTCAATTCCTTACAATATTTTTTGCCCATTGAATGTAACGCTATCAAAAAATTTTAAAATTGTTTTTCTCAAAACCTTGTTTTTCAAACTGGGCGACCATGTTTCTTGAGAACTATTGAACCAATTTCCTTCTTTTTTTTATTTAAAAGAAAGCTAATCATTTTTGCTGCAGCCTATATGACCAAAGAGTATAATTTTCATTGATTAAATATTTTTTAAAGCTCACAAAAGGTTAAAAATATGTGAAAAAGTGACCTTCTTTCTTCAAATGACTGCCATTTTGTCAAAAATTAACTTTTTAAGCTAAAATGTTAGTATAGGCTCCAGAGAATTTAATGCCCAATCATAATATGGCGACCAAAGTGGTAGCACCAATGATGAAAAATTTGGGATATAGTCACAATAATAGTATATATAGTCACAATAATAGTACATATAGTCACAATAATAACTACGCCTGACAGACTTCGTAGCCAGAATGGATCTGGAGAATGTCTTCCTGATCTGATCATATGACCCAAAAACTTCATTCTTACTGAAGTTGCATTTTTCTAAATTAACAACCATTTCAGCATCTCTGATTAGGGTGACAACGATTTTAATCAAATGACTTAAATCAATGATTAAATTGTGATTTTAATCAACTGACTTTGTTTTAAAAACATTGATTAAAATCATAAATTTTGTAACTGTATAAAATTACATAAAAAATTATTAAAATCTAAGATGAACACAATTTGGAAAGTTCCTATTGGTATTTTGCCTTATGAATAAACAACAACAAAAAAAAAAGCTTTAACTATTTTTCTAAGCTTAGACTATTCCTCAGAAGTACAAACTAATCAAATTATTCATTCTTTTATATAAAATAAGCATAGCAAATGTATTAAATTTCTGCAAGTAAATGAATAAGTAGCCAGCATGTTATTTTCTCATTCTACTTTTGCAATAATAAATTTATAGAAAATTGGAGCTAAAGAAGAATGAAAAAAATGACATCTGCTCAAAAACCATTATAAAAGTATGTATAAGAGAAAAATAACTAATTGGTATAAAAATGTTAAACTCAGAAAGAGCTTCTTCAGTAAAGGTTGAACAAATGTTTTTATTTTTTAACTCATATACACCAAATAAAGAGATTAGTTAGGGATTGAAAAGGTTACAAAAACTTTACTTTTTTTAATTTAAAGTGATAATAATGCAGCTATTTAATATTTTGAGGATTTTAAATATAGCTGGCTATTCTTATATTTACTCTGTATGTGTGTGATTGTGTGTAACTGATTTTCATAATTGTTATGTGTGTAAGTTTAAATTTAGGCCATTAACAGTAATTTTTCCTCTCTAAATCTCTTAACTTACAAAATAAGCTGGAAATGGTATTTGTTTGTTTTGTTATTGTGCTACTTAGTGGAATTATACTTATTTGCAGTTTTTATTATTTCTGTAATTACTTACTGTTCCATCCTGCTCCTTTTAAAATTAACAAAATACACTCTGATTTCTGGGAGGAGGGAGGGGTCAAAAAAAGAAGAATCCACCTTTAGTTTTATCCAGAAATTCCTTGTAAAAACTTCCCCATATGACAGTATTTCTAAATCCATGTTCCCAATACATTGCAAAAATTATGAAACTTTATTTCTTTAGAAAAAAATAGGATATTATTAAACCGTGTCATTATTTAATTGTCTGAGCGAAGCGAAGGCTAATACTCAGCGAAATATTACTGTCCGGACACTTTACTACTACGATGGATATTAACGCCATGTCCTACTAAAAAAAAAGCCTAATAAAAACCTTTCGTCAAGCATAACTCAAAAAATATTTGTCGGATTTCGTATATGATTGCACCAGAAGGTACCTATGAGGGTCGCCTACTGAATGCACCTACTATGAAAAATAAGTTCCAAACCGTTTAAACATTATATAGAAAAAACTCTTAAAAAAGCACAATTTATCTGCATACGTCACAGAAATTTGGAGTGCGTCACTTTCACCGGCTGATGTTTTCGTAGACAACTGGTTTGAACACATGGAGCAAATAAAAAAAAATACGCACGCAGTAATATTGAATAGATCAGTTTCAACCACGTGATCACAAACCTTGCAACAACCCGTGGCAACCAGTTTTGGTGGGCAAACAAATAATAATACAGTATTCCGTACCACGGTGACCGTTTTTAACCTGTTGTATAAAATCTGGCATATTGTATGACATACAATTGTGGATGATTAAAACAAAAGACATGAGTGTTTATTGATCCGGAGGTTATCTATCTCTGGATGTCTGTCTGTCTATCATACAGCATGCAATTTTCTTGTAAAGGATGATATTATTATGCAGTAAAACCTCCATAGCGGACACACCCGATTAGCGGATACCTCTATTTAGCGGACATTTTTTCGATTACCAACTCTTAAATAACTGTACATGTTTTACTCTCAGTAGCGGTCACCTCTAAATAGAGGACAAATTCTGCATTCTCCGGGTGTCCGCTATTCAGAGGTTTTACTGTATATAATATTGATAATTATTTTACAGGGCCGCACAAAAGAATAAGAATATATGAAATGAATATAAACTAAATTCGGGATTGGTAGATCGCTGATGGTAATGTAATTTTAGGATGTTGTTACAGTCATCCGCAGCATGTTTTTAGAGTTTCGTCCATCTAACGAAACCCTACCTGTCTCACTCCTTTGTCTGTCTGTTTGTCCGTCTGTCACAGAGCCCGTTCTCAGAAACTATATATGTCGGAGACTTGAAAATTTGCATACTTATAGCTGAACACCACACATCAAACGGCAAATAATAAAATTTTGAAAAAGTCTGATATTTAACCCTCTGGGCTCTAACTTGTGTATTTTAAGCAATTTTTCTAACTCAGCCCCTAATTTAATTAGGTTGGAGACGTGAAATTTTGCATACTTATAGCTGAACATCTCACATCAAACGACAAATAATAAAATTTTGAAAAAGGCTAATATTTAACCCTTTGGGCTCTAACTTGTGTATTTAAAGCAATTTTTCTAACTCAGCCCCTAATTAAGTTGGAGACATGAAAGTTTGCATACTTATAGGAACACTTGCGATAACACGATAAATCATAAAATTTTGAAAAAGTCATATTTAACCCTCCGGTCTCTAACTTCTGTATTTTAAGCAATTTTTCTAACTCAGTCCCTAATTAAGTTGGAGATATTACATTTTGCATACTTATAGCTGAACACCTCACATCAAACGACAAGTAATAAAATTTTTAAAAAGTCTAATATTTAACCCTCTGGGCTCTAACTTATGTATTTCAAACAATTTTTCTAACTGAGCCCCTAATTAAGTTGGAGACATGAAATTTCGCATACTTATAGCTGAAATCCTCACATCAAACGACAAATAATAAAATTTTGAAAAATGTCTGATATTTAACCCTCTGGGCTCTAACTTATGTATTTTAAGCAATTTTTCTAACCCATCCCCTAACTAAGTTGGAGAATTGAAAGTTTGCATACTTATACTTGAAAACTGGCGATAACACGATAAATAATAAAATTTTGAAAAAGTCATATTTAACCCTCCAGTCTCTAACTTCTGTATTTTAAGCAATTTTTCTAACTCAGCCCCTAATTAAGTTGGAGATATGGAATTTTGCATACTTATAGCTGAACACCTCACATCAAGCGACAAGTAATAAAATTTTTAAAAAGTCTAATATTTAACCCTCTGGGCTCTAACTTATGTATTTTAAACAATTTTTCTAACTGAGCCCCTAATTAAGTTGGAGACATGAAATTTCGCATACTTATAGCTGAAATCCTCACATCAAACGACAAATAATAAAATTTTGAAAAATGTCTGATATTTAACCCTCTGGGCTCTAACTTATGTATTTTAAGCAATTTTTCTAACTCATCCCCTAACTAAGTTGGAGAATTGAAAGTTTGCATACTTATACTTGAAAACTTGCGATAACACGATAAATCATAAAATTTTGAAAAAGTCATATTTAACCCTCCAGTCTCTAACTTATGTATTTTAAGCAATTTTTCTAACTCATCCCCTAACTAAGTTGGAGAATTGAAAGTTTGCATACTTATACTTGAAAACTTGCGATAACACGATAAATCATAAAATTTTGAAAAAGTCATATTTAACCCTCTAGTCTCTAACTTCTGTATTTTAAGCAATTTTTCTAACTCAGCCCCTAATTAAGTTGGAGACATGGAATTTTGCATACTTATAGCTGAGCACCTCACATCAAACGACAAATAATAAAATTTTGAAAAAGGTCTAATATTTAACCCTCTGGGCTCTAACTTGTGTATTTTAAGCAATTTTTCTAACTCTGTCCCTAATTAAGTTGGAGACATGACATTTTGCATACTTATAGCTGAACACCTCACATCTAACGACAAATAATAAAATTTTGAAAAAGTCTATAACTTAATCCTCTGGGCTCTAACTTGTGTATTTTAAGCAATTTTTCTAACTCAGCCCCTAATTAAGTTGGAGACATGACATCTTGCATATTCATAGCTGAACACCTCACATCTAACGACAAATAATAAAATTTTGAAAAAGTCTATTACTTAATCCTCTGGGCTCTAACTTGTGTATTTTAAGCAATTTTTCTAACTCAGCCCCTAATTAAGTTGGAGACATGACATTTTGCATACTTATAGCTGAACACCTCACATCAAACGACAAATAATAAAATTTTGAAAAAGTCATATTTAACCCTCCAGTCTCTAACTTATGTATTTTAAGCAATTTTTCTAACTCATCCCCTAACTAAGTTGGAGAATTGAAAGTTTGCATACTTATACTTGAAAACTTGCGATAACACGATAAATCATAAAATTTTGAAAAAGTCATATTTAACCCTCTAGTCTCTAACTTCTGTATTTTAAGCAATTTTTCTAACTCAGCCCCTAATTAAGTTGGAGACATGGAATTTTGCATACTTATAGCTGAGCACCTCACATCAAACGACAAATAATAAAATTTTGAAAAAGGTCTAATATTTAACCCTCTGGGCTCTAACTTGTGTATTTTAAGCAATTTTTCTAACTCTGTCCCTAATTAAGTTGGAGACATGACATTTTGCATACTTATAGCTGAACACCTCACATCTAACGACAAATAATAAAATTTTGAAAAAGTCTATAACTTAATCCTCTGGGCTCTAACTTGTGTATTTTAAGCAATTTTTCTAACTCAGCCCCTAATTAAGTTGGAGACATGACATCTTGCATATTCATAGCTGAACACCTCACATCTAACGACAAATAATAAAATTTTGAAAAAGTCTATTACTTAATCCTCTGGGCTCTAACTTGTGTATTTTAAGCAATTTTTCTAACTCAGCCCCTAATTAAGTTGGAGACATGAAATTTTGCATACTTATAGCTGAACACCTCACATCAAAGAGCAAATAATAAAATTTTGAAAAAGTCTAATATTTAACCCTCTGAGCTCTAATTTGTGTATTTAAAGCAATTTTTCTAACTCAGCCCCTAATTATGTTGAAACATAAAAATTTGCATACTTATAGCTGAACACCTCACATCAAACGACAAATAATAAAATTTTGAAAAAATCTAATATTTAACCTCTAATATTTTGTCTAGCGCAATTTTTAAATTTAAACTGTTTTGCAATACTATTTTTTGTTCATTTTGCATAATAAGTGTAATGTGACGTAATTTGTTCTATTTCAGATTTCTAACGCATATTAATGAATTTATTTTACAATATGCTTTCTCTTTTAAAATTCACATGTAAATATAGTTTTTATGGCTTAATTTCCAATAAATGCCTGCTTTTTATACCTAATTATTTAATTGTAATTTGAAGGTTTTTTTCTGTTTATAATAGTAACGTGTAAATAATTTTTTTATTTGAAGCAAACATTATTGTTTGCACTGTTTATACAGTTGGCAACAGTTTAAATTAATACCATTTTCTAAAATATGTAAAAAATATCTGTCAAAATGCTGAATATTTGAATTTAAAATAGAAATAAAATCTCAAAAAATGAGTCAAATTGAAAAAAATTAATGAAATGTGCAGACCGGGATCTTCTATTGAATAAAATGATCTAAAAATGATTAAATTCCCATGTATAGCTTTTGCTGTTATAAGTTTTTTTTAATGGAACGATTTTGTCCAACTTTAGCATTAAATATCTCTTAAAATAATTCTTCGATTTGAAAACTGTATGCATTAGTGTGTTGATCAAACATTTCTCTATTATACCGCCGATTTTCCTATTTTTGTATGCAATATTTTTCTTAATATTAACGAAGAAAGACCTCCAGTCACAAAAAATTCAAAACCGGCCGCGGCGGCGGTGACAGCGTTAGTTACTTTTCATAGAATAGAGAGATATATAAAAATGAAAACTTGTCTATCTGTTTGTTTGTAATTCTATAAAAAATCCACAATTTGGAAGCCAAAATTGTGAAGAGATACGTACATGTGTATTAAAACATGGCCGAGACAACTAAAGTAATCCGGAATCGAAATAACTTATAGTTAATTTTTAATTAATAAAAAACCACCAATTTAACAGCAATTTCTTATCAAATTTAAACATTTTTCGTTATAGCAGTTGCCAACAATTAAAAAACACAATAAAATTATTACTACAACAATTAATTTTCTACTGCAAGATTTCCACGTGAAAAATGAAAATGAAATAAATAGTTTGCCGAATTTGAAAAAAAGGTGAATATTACGTCATAACTTTTCTATTGCAAGATATTCACGTGAAATATGAAAATGAAATAAATGGTTTGACGAATTTAAATGAAAGTGAATATACCATCATAGCTTTACTATTTCAAGGTTTCCACGTGAAAGAGGAAAATATTACGTCATATTGGAAATATAAAGGGCATGGTGGATATAGTATAACGTCATATGAGTGTGAAAAATGTATTGAAGCATAATAAAAACCCGATTAGGGAAATATTGGCGTATTTTAACATTATTGCTCCAATTATAAATTGAAATAAGTTCATTTATAGTTGTATTCTTTTGCGTCTGTTATATACATTTATACATTTTTATATAGCGTTTTCATATGATTCATTCAACAACATTTCGACTGCTTTTTTTAATGTTTGTTTTGTGTTGTATGTTAAATTTTGAAATTGATTTTTCAGAACAAACATCCTTCAAATTCTGGGCAGCGCCAGCACTTTAGCTTGTAACAGATAAATGGCTTTTGTATCTGTACATCTAATGCTAATATTGAAAAGCGTTATAATATTATAAAGTATATAATATTATTAATGCTTGTACGTTTGTGAGGTGTTATCTCTGAAACTACATAGCCAACTTAAAAAAATGTTGGTGGCCATCTCTGCTCCGAAAAAAAGACTATTTTATGCCAGTGCAAAAACCTACATCGCTGCAGGAGCAAAAAAGTTTTAAAATTGTGATTTCTGCGATATTGATTGGGTTAGAAACTTTAAATTTGGTGCGGTAGTTACTTTTAAGATGTAAATACTCGTAATGAAAGGTCTCTAAAAGGTTCAATTTGACGGATAAACGTAAAAATTTCTAGAAATGTTCTAAACTATGATTTATTTGGAATACTGAAATTTTTGAGATGCTGTTGGGGTTAGAAACTAGAACTTTGGCGTGGTAGTAATTATTAAGATGTAAATGCTCGTTGTAGAAAATTCTAAAAAATAGAAAGACTAAACAAAGCGGAAAAAGATCTAAAGATGATCTAAGTAACGAAGAAAATGGAACTGTTAGGAATATAAACATGAAAATTGAAATGGCTGTATTTATCATGACGTAAATTCTCGCAATAGAACAATTTCTAAAAATGTCACTATATAAAACAGTGCAGAAACAAAAAACTTTCAAAAATTTTCTATTTCTCTGTTACTGCTGAGCCCAAAATCTTGAAATTTTGCTTCGGGTTAGTTTTAAAATATACAATTGTCTCTATGAATGGTTTCTAAAAAATTTAAAATTTAAAAAGATGAAATTAACGGAAAGCGATCTCAATTACCATTAATTTGGAATTATTAGGTACAGCAACTTTAAATATTTCATAATGCTGCATTTCCTCCGGAAAACATGCGATTTAAATGCAACAAAACTGATAGATACCCACCTAGCATTAAATAAATTGTGTAAATATTGAATAAAGACCTGTATGAAACACTGAGTAGGTTGACCGAAAGTACTTGTTAAAGTGTTCCTTCTCTAGGCTTTTCTCTCTCTCGCCAAAGCCATTAACAGAGGGAAGTGCCGTTTTAAATGTGATATGAATTTTTTATCCGATTCGTTTTTCTAGACATTTTATCATAAGGTCATATTCTCAATTATCATTAGTAGATTTTTTATATATTAACTTATTCTGGTGAAATTTTGTAATCGGGTTCCTATTGGCGTATGTTAGCTTGCATGATTTGCTGAATAAATATGTGTGGATTTGTAAATTACTTCAAATGTCACTTTGACAGCTCAAAAGTTATGCAGACGATATATTCAGATATTGTGTCATACTTTATGTTGTAATCATTGCCGATTTCTTTTATTTAATACATGCTAAATACAGCTCAACTTGTGCAGAATATGTTTGAAAACAAAACAATACAGCGTATGTAGTGGCCAACATACACTCATCATTTAAATCCGATCGAGCATATCTAAAACACACTCTAACGAAGCATTGCATGCCACTTTTGATGTATTCGGTACTTTGATACTAATATATTAGATTTTGAGAAGAGAATTCCTTAAATGTTATCGACAACCTCATTGCATCCGTGGAAAACAGATATTGTACAATATTAACTATTCCGGAAGAGCACACACCATATAAAGTATAGTCCATTCTTTTTAAACATCATATATTTGTCATTTAAAGTTACTCAAATTGGTGCGGAGCGTCTGATTATGCTCTTGACATCATTTTATACAGTTAAAATTCCGATATAAGTAAATTAGTGTTTCATTTTCTATTTTACTTTTAATATATTGCGTACTTTCAATTTTATATCCATGCATGGCTGTCTTGAATGGTTTGATTTCCCATTTTTTTAAACAGTGTATACGAATTTATATATGAGATTTTGTAATTCTACAATTCGTTTATTTTCATCATTTCAATTTTTCGCAGTATATGGACAATTAAAGATAACATCTCATTTTCTTTGCTTCCACATGTTATTATTAAATCTATGTTCTCAGTAATATCGCTCAGACTAATCCCTCTGAGGGAAGTCCTAGTTGTATTTTTCAATTTGTAATTCATAAAATCCTTAAAAATTATCATTATTTATTATATTAACAAATTATATATATATTTTTCATATCATTACTACATTACTAATACATTTATGCATAAAGTAATGCTCTTTTTTTTTTTTTTTTTTTTTTTTTTTTTAACTGAAATAATGCTTTTTTGGGGAACTAGCATTTTGCCCCTTTTTCTGTATAGAATGAATACTAAATTATTATCATTTTAGACATTAAAGCATACAAAAATATATTATTTTTCTACTTAGAGAGTTAATTGTTTATTTAATAATTATTAATTTTAAGCAATATGTTAACAATTTAATATTAAATGCAGTTAATAATTTTAATAACTGTAAATATGAGTAGTATTTAATATAGTTTTAGATAATTATTACAAAATATTAATGTCTATAATGTTATTGTACACAATAATGAAAATGAATGCAGTTTTTATAATTATACTGATTACAAACTACTAATTATAATTAATTAAAAGTTAAAAACATAGATTATGTTAGAAATTAGAGGTTTAATTCGATTTTTTTTTTTTTTTTTAAATCATGATTTTTTTATTTATCTCTGATACACTGAAATATTTGTCCAAGATGGTCAAGGGGTTCTTCCCATGCTCAAGAAAATATTGCAATGCGTCAATATAAGACCTGCAGTATTTTTTATGCTTTTGAAAAAGTTTATCCATTCCATAGATTTCTGAAAAGGGCTCCCAGCGTTTTTTAGGCCAAAGGGTATCACTTTCCATTGGTAATGTTCTGAATGTGTGATAAAGGCTGTTAAGGGTTTTGATTCATCCTCCATTGGAATCTGCCAATAGCCATTTGTTAGGTCCAATATTGTAATAAAATTTGCTTGACCAATTTCATATGACAAAACTTTTACAATTTTCATTGGATATGCATCTGTTACAGAAAATTTATTCAAGTGTCGAAAATCTAGACATAATCTAAAATTTATAAAGGCTAACTATCTTATTAATTAATTCAGAAAAATTTCATTAAGTTTTCATTTTAAATTTAGTATTTTAATGATCTTTTCTCTAAATTCAAAGGTAAAAATAAACTATCAACTTCAGCATTGAATAAATATTTTTAACATTAAGAATAATTAATTATAGTCAAACTCAATTATAACAAGCCCTGATTTAACGAGAACCTGGATTTAATGAGGAAATGACAAATACTTGGTTGGTACAATGTTAAGTCTATGGGAGCATAACTTGCTCTGAAAGAGCAAACCCCAGTTATAGCGAGCAATATTTTTGTGATTCATAAGATTTCTATTGATTTCTACCTCTCCAGCTCAGCTAATTATTTCTTGAGAAAATTCTTTTAACATTCCAAAGTCAACCGAAAGTTAGTGATGAGTCATAAATCCTGAGAACAAGTGATGGCAGCATTTTTCATTGTGTGAGGACCTCCCACAATGACCTTGAGGAGACATATGGAGAGGAAGGAGGTTGCTGATTGGACGGAAGTTCACACTGCGTAGGAGTGGCAGGGTAGGGGACTTGTGCGTAAATCATTCTTTGGTCTGCATTCATAGAGTATGCTTGTCACATTTTATCTTGCGATGTCGAAACGTAAAATTTTATCAGTTGATGAAAAAGTAAGGATTTTATGAAAATTAGAGGATGGCTTACTAAAATCTGAAATTTGCAAAAAGTTTGATTTATCTTCTACTGTTACCACTTTGTTAAAGAACAAGGAAAAATTAATAGCTGCATACAATCAAAATAAGAATGACTGTAAACGCTTGAAGAAATGTGCTAAAGAGGATTTGGACGAAGTTCTTTTGAAATGGATGAAAGTACAGATTTGATTTACCTGTAAGGGGTCCACTTTTAAAAGTTCAAGCAGAAAAAGTTTTTGAACAATTTGGTTATTCTGGATTTATATATTCGAATAGATGGCTTGATTGATTCAAGAATAGAAATGGAAAAATTTGTGGTGAAGCAAAGTTTGCAAACACGGTAGGTATCACTACATAGATGAGTGAAAAGTGCCCAAGTCATCAGAGAAGGATACAAAAAAGATGACATTTATAATGCCAATAAAATGGACATTTTCGTAAAAAGTGCATCGGAGGCAAGCTCTCCAAAAATCGATTAACAGCTTTAGTGTGCTCTAATATGTCTGGCATTGACAAAAAGAAACTGTAGGTTATTGGCAAGTCCAAAAACCCTAGGTGTTTTTAAGAATGTAAAAAAGCTTCCTGTTGATTATGACCCGCAGCAGGAATGCCTGGATGACCGCGGAAATGTTAACAAAATTCATTTCAAAATGGAAGAGCCGACTAAGGAAAGAAAAGCTTAAAATTTTGCTTTTAATTGATAATTGTTCCGCGCATCCTGAAATCACTTGACTTACAAACATCAGGATTGAATTTTTACCACTGAATTCGACAAGTGTTAACCAGTCTATGGACCAAGGGGTAGAGGTCTGTCCGGGCTTGGCCCGCAGCCCGTATAAACAGGTCTACAATGCCAGGCCGGGCCGATGAAAAAAATTAAGCCATGCTGTAAAAACTTAATTGAAGCCGATAAAATATCAGCCATTTTAAATAAAGGTGACTTTCGTGAGAATAAGTATAAATGTGCATCACGTGCCGATGCTAGTTTGACAACATCAATACAGAAATGTAACATGTCCAGCATGCATACAGATCAGCATCAGACAGTTAAATGGTGTCTGAGCTAGGGCTTAATTTTTTAAGCAGACTCATGCTGGGCAGAGATCAGGCTTGCATTTTTTTTCTACATAGTCGAGCAAGGCCGGAACTGGACTTTATTGTTCTCAGGATGTGTAGGGAAGGCAATATGTTTTGTAAAAATATTAATAGTGATAACGAACTTCTGTTAATGGAATCTTTGGAAATATACCTTCAGGTGGTTCTTAAATTCCCTGCTCAACAATGAGAAATTTTCTGACACATTTTCTGACTCCTTTTTAACTGTAAAGGCATAAAATTGACAGACCTGACTATTGAAGGGATTTGGAATCAAACAGTGTTTTCCATTTTTTTTATAAATAAATTACTTATCGAGATACAAGAGATTCTTGTCACATGACTACAGGTTTTTTCCCTTTCCCGTTCTATCGCTTCTGAGAATTCGATTCAAAACTTTAACTTTGACACTATTTTCTCAAAGATATATTGCCTTTATCAAAAAATGGATAACACTATTCAATTACATAGTTTCTGAATAAGAACACCTGCCAATCTTATGCGTTTCTGAAAAGAAATGTATCAGAAAGTATCTCCCCTGGATTTAAAAAAAAAACCTTATTAAATGGCAGAGAAATATTTTTACAAATCAGCTCTTTATTATACAGCTTCAAAGTTATCATATTTTTAACCCTCCTTTTTTTCTTTTATTCCAAACTACATTAATTTTTTAATGAATCCTAATTTGAATGTTGAAACGTCTAAGGCTCTAAGTAATCATTAATGTTGCTATTGTGTATTTTCTGTCTTGCGAACACATAATAATTTTAAAATATACCATAAAATTATCCCATAAATATGTATGCAGTATTATTCTTTAAAAGAATCTTAATTGTATGTCTAGAAAAAACGGAATTTTTTGTAGAAATTGAGTCGACCCTCATTTAATTGATTTTTCCATGGGCCGGGCCTGTTTTCATTGATTTTTGTACGGGCCGGGCCGTGAACTGTAAAAATATAAATGGCTCGTGCCAAACTTTTAATATTTTCATCTGGACTGGAAATTCCAGCCCGAGCTGACCCCTACCAAGGAGTCATCAGAAGTTTTAAATCAAAGTTTCGTAAGCACTTTACTTTGATGCTTCTCGATAGAAGAGAAAAAATAAGAATAACCCCAAATGCTAATGTAAACATACTGAAAGTGATACGTTTAATGAACGATGCAATGAGAAAATGATGCATCAACATGCATTACCAACTGCTTCCATAAGGCTGGATTGGACATTTCTCAAGAAGGGCAAATGTCTAAGGAAGAAGAAGTAGACAACTTGAAAAATTTGGAAATGAATAGAGAATAATTTGAAAATTATGTATCTGTTGAGTGTTGATGCTAATTTTATCACTGAGATACCTACTCTCGTGGATAGTGTAGCTGAAATTCAAGTTAAAGAAGATGAAAGAAATGATGAAAGTGATGATGATAATGATGAATGTAAAGAATTTCAAGCTGAACCACCCCCCAACATACTCAACGGCTTCTGAGTATGCAGAAGAACTTCAAACTTTTTTTGAAGCCAGGGGTGCAAACGACGATGTTTTTTGGGCTATGAGTCTACTCCAAAGAGCAATAATACAAGAAAGAAACAATAAGACAGACCAACTTCTTTTGTACTGCACAGAAAAAAAAAAAATAAAGTATGCATAATAAAGTAAGTATGCATGAATTTTTATAATTTTTTATGAACCCGTTTTTTACGAGCACCCGGTTATAACGAGCAAATATCACGGACCTTTTGTGCTCGCTATAAGCTAGTTCGACTGTATATTATTTTAACTATATACCTCTTAATTTTAAAACAGTAATCACTTTTTGTAACTTCATCGTGTACCATTCTTTATTATCTGAAATAAATTATCAATCTCCATAGAAAATAAATATTTTCCACTTTAATTCTTTTTAAATGCTTATTTATTTTAATTAACACTAATTATCCATTACTTATTTATAAGTTTCAAAAAGTATTTTATTTTATCTCAATGATCTTTTACACAATGTTAATTTTCTAATAAATAAACAAGCAAAGATGATAACTTCTTCTTTAGGCCAAACAACAACTTGCAGATTCCCTCCAGTCTTTTTTCCATCACTTAGCCACCATTTTCAGATTTAGTTCATTGAACCTATCATCAGTTCAGTGCAGATCAAAACAAGCCATCCAAGTCATAAAGAAAATTCCTGCATCTGCAAAACTGTTGCCACTCTGAGTAATACTGCGTTGAAAACCGGATTGTGAGACCGTTCCTGTAATTTTGTGTGCCGTGCCCGATCACAACTTTCTGTGCACACTTGCCAATCTGGCAACGATGCTGCATATGCTGATTGGTTAAACTTTGTATTTTTAAAGTCGGTTGGAAAAGAAAGGTCATGTGTTTATTTCCTGAATTTGCTTCGAGGATTAAGTGAGGGCAGGGTATGTTGAATTCATAGAGAGGCCAGATCCTATATATAAGGAGTCTGGCAGCCCAGTTAAAGGGAGAGTCTTCAAATTTTTTAACCTCTTTTCAAAAAAATTTCAGCTAGCTGCTGAATATTATAATCTGATTGAGAAAAATAAGTAAACATACTCCTTAAAATGTTCAGCTGTATGCTCAATTAGAAAATATCCCTAAAATAGATGTCATGAAGAATTTCTTGCAATATTTTGATGATATAATCAACATCCCTAAGAAATCTCTGATAGTAACAAGAGTTGAGCATCATTTCTGAATAAGTACGGATATGTGATTTCAAAGAACTTTGCCGATCCTGCTATTTTTATTTTGTCAAAGAATATTCATAAAATAATTTCATCTATTGAATAAATTCATTCTATCTATAGTGCAACAAGACAACTAAAGTTTCCTCGTACAGTAGCCTCCTTCTCAACTGGAACTTCACTTTAACCGGCCGACTTTTTTTTCCAACACCAGGCAAAATACAGGGATGACGGCCTCGGAAACTCAGCTTATGTTTTTGAGTTGAACTACAATCCTGAGGGGAAGTAAGCAAAATTCAGAAAAAAGAACGTTGATTCTAAATGGATAAGCGTTGACCTTCAGGTTGTGGCCAAGGGGTAGGGGACATTCTGCCCAGGAACAATGTCCTCTGGAAGATTTGAGATTTTGTATTTTTAATGGTCAAAAATGCAATCTCCCCTCTTCGTAACTCCAAAATGTCTGATCTATCTGCAAACTGTTTTGTACAAACATTTTAAAATCTTGAGGGTTGCGAACAGATCACCGTAGATGTATAAGAGTTGTTTGAGTCTGATAAAGATTTAAAGCATGAAACATTATTTGACGAGGATATAATTAGGACTGTAACTGATGTTGTTCAATATGAAGATGATCCTGATGATGATCCAGTTGAAGTCAATACTGCTAAAATTCCTCATACGGAAGGTGTTAAAGCATTAGAGTTGGTGTTAAGCTATGTTGAGCAGTGGCTAACAGCTTCCTCGGTTAAACTTATGATGTTAAGAGATGGAGAGATTATGCTGCAAAATGTCGAGCATGTTGCCTTCAACAGAAAAAGGTCACTGATTTCTTTATGGTTGATTAACTTAAATATACATAATGTAGAGCAATTTCAACATCTTATAAAGGTGTGTGACACGATATTCGACAATTCAATTTGAGTTAAATATTTTTCATTATTTGTTATCAGTGATATTTTTTCTTTCAATTCAGTTAATTATAACTATTATTCATTTCAAAAAATATAGAAAATATGTACATTTTAGAACTACACAAATTGAAAAACTAAATGCATCGTACAGGTTTAATTAATTAAATTATGCAGATACTTATTTATTTATTTTTTTTTTTTTTACTTCTCCACTTTAACCGGTTTTTCTCTTAACCGGATTACCCTCAGTCCCGTTTAGGCTGGTTAAGCAGGAAGCTACTGTACTGTTATTTTTACTTTGTCAAATAATGTACATAAAATATTTTGATCTATTGAATAAATTCATTCTATCTACAATAGTGTGTCAACGATTTTAACCAGTAGATTTAAATTAGTGATTAAATTGCGATTTTAATCAACCGATTTTTTTTAAATCATTGATTAAAATCAAATTTTTTTTTAATGTTTAAAGTGTGAAAAGAAAGTTTTTAAATCTAAGATAAACATAATTTGAAAGTTTCTACAGGTATTTTGACTTATGAATAAACAAAAAAAAAGAGCTTTAAATAATTGTTTCTAAGCTTAATTCCTTAGTATTGTAAAAAACTAAAAACAGTTAAGTTTGTAAAAAGCATTGTTTTTATCCAACATAAAACAGTTTCATTTAAAAATGATATTTAAATCTAATACAATTTGCAATGTCATAATTTCCTTTAAGTAATCAATTTATGCATTATTTTATATAAAATAAATATAGCAAGTGTATTAAATTTCTGCAAGTAAAAGAATAAATAGTCAGTGTCTTAGTTTCCCATTCTACTTTTGTAATAATAAATTAATAGCAATCTCGAGTCAAAGAAGAATGAAAGAGTGACATCTGCTCAACAGCTTAATTGTAAATGAATGCATAAGAGAAAAGGAACTAATTGGTATAAAAATGTCCAGCACAGCAAGAGCTTCTTCGGTATAGATTGAATAAATGTTTTTTTTTTTTTTTTTTTTTTTTTCAACTTTTTAACTTATATATACTAAATAAAACTAGTATGTTGTGGCCATCACAAAACTTTCTTCTATCTCATACTTGTCAATACTTCAAAATTCATTATCACAGTGCATCTATGCTCATCATGAGGATTCTAAAAAGATGAAATTCCGTGCATTAGTTCTTGAGATATTACTGTCCATGAAATCGTGTAAATCCATCAAAATGTAGCATAGCAGCGCCACCTATTGGGTGATTTACACCAGACCCTAATTATCATACACATGTGTCAATGTCTAACTGAATATGAAGTTTGGGAGAAAATCCGTGCATTAGTTCCTAAGATAGAGCTATTGCACAAATCATGACGAATGCAGCATAACAGCGCCACCTGTTGAGCGATTTACACAACACATAATCAGTATCAACATTTATCAAGGTGTACTTGAATCTGAAGTTTGATGAAAATTCGTGCATTAGTTCTTGAGATAGAGCTATTGAGGAAATAGTGCGAAATGCAGCATAGCAGCGCCACCTATTGGGCGATATTCACCAACACGTAGTCAGCATCATTTCATATCAAAGAGTAACTGAATCTGAAGTTTGATGAAAATATGTCCATTAGTTCTTGAGATACAGCGATTGAAGAAATCGTGAAAAATGCTCTACAGCAGCGCCACCTGTTGTACGATTTACACCAAAATGTACACAATGTCAATTCATATCAAGGATTAACTGATTCTGAAGTTTAGTGAAAATTGTTGCATTAGTTCTTCAGATACCGCTATAATGGAAATTCTGAAAAGTGCAGCATAGCAGCGCCACCTGTTGAGCGATTTGCACCAAAACACAAACAGCACTAATTCATATCAAAGTATACATGAATCTGAAGTTTGTTGAAAATCCAAGCATTAGTTGTTGAGATAGAGCTATTGCGGAAATTGTATAAAATGCAGTATAGCAGCGCCACTTGTTGAGCGATTTACACCAAACTGTACAAAACTTCAATTCATGTCAAGGATTAACTGAATCTGAAGTTTGATGAAAATCCGTGCATTAATACTTGAGATAGAGCCACTGCGGTAATTTTTAAAAATGCAGCATAGCAGCGCCACCTGTTGAGCGATTTGCACCAACATGTAATCAGCATCAAGTCTTATCAAGGACTAACTGAATCTAAAGTTTCATGAAAATCCGTGCTTTAGTTCTTGAGATAGAGCCATTGCGGAAATCATAAAAATGCAGCATAGCAGCGCCACCTGTTGAGCGATTTGCACCAACACGTAATCAGCATCAAGTCATATCAAGGACTAACAGAATCTGAAGTTTCATGAAAATCCGTGCATTAGTTCTTGAGATAGAGCTATTGCGAAAATCGTGAAAAATGCAGCATTGCAGCGCCACCTGTTGAGCGATTTGCACCAAAAACTAATCAGCATCAATTTGTATTAGGGACTAACTGAATATCAATTTTTATTAAATTCCATGCATTAGTTCTTGAGATAGAGCGCCCACAAAATTTGTGTCACATACACACAGACAGACAGACTCACAGAGTCACAGACAGACATTTTGTAAAAACATGTTTTTCGGGTTCTCTGACCCCTAAAACGTGTAAATCCGTCGAAAACCGGAATTCGAAAATTTTCATGAATCCAATACTTTCTTCTTGTAAAGATAGAAGAAAGTAAAAAATTTTCATGAATCCAATACTTTCTTCTTGTAAAGATAGAAGAAAGTAATAACTGAATCTGAAGTTTGATGAAAATATGTCCATTAGTTCTTGAGATACAGCGATTGAAGAAATCGTGAAAAATGCTCTACAGCAGCGCCACCTGTTGTGCGATTTACACCAAAATGTACAAAATGTCAATTCATATCAAGGATTAACTGATTCTGAAGTTTAGTAAAAATTGTTGCATTAGTTCTTCAGATACCGCTATAATGGAAATTCTGAAAAGTGCAGCATAGCAGCGCCACCTGTTGAGCGATTTGCACCAAAACACAAACAGCACTAATTCATATCAAAGTATACATGAATCTGAAGTTTGTTGAAAATCCAAGCATTAGTTGTTGAGATAGAGCTATTGCGAAAATTGTATAAAATGCAGTATAGCAGTGCCATCTGTTGAGCGATTTACACCAAACTGTACAAAACTTCAATTCATGTCAAGGATTAACTGAATCTGAAGTTTGATGAAAATCCGTGCATTAATACTTGAGATAGAGCCACTGCGGTAATTTTTAAAAATGCAGCATAGCAGCGCCACCTGTTGAGCGATTTGCACCAACATGTAATCAGCATCAAGTCTTATCAAGGACTAACTGAATCTAAAGTTTCATGAAAATCCGTGCTTTAGTTCTTGAGATAGAGCCATTGCGGAAATCATAAAAATGCAGCATAGCAGCGCCACCTGTTGAGCGATTTGCACCAACACGTAATCAGCATCAAGTCATATCAAGGACTAACAGAATCTGAAGTTTCATGAAAATCCGTGTGTTGCATCATAAAAAATATAATGCATCATTTCCCATTCAAATTAATTTAAATAATATAATTTATTTCAATTTTACAACTTAAATTAACATTTTCAAACACCTAATTTCTAATCACAAGTTTTAAACTTATAATGTAAATTTTAATGATAAATAATTCAATATTTCCTTATTTTTCAATGTAAACATTATCTCTTATTAAGATTATTTAAGTGCAATTAGTATTTTATTATATTTCAGTAATTTAACTTTCAAATTTCTTTCAACATACATCGCGAATGTGTAAACACATCGGAATTTTCTAAGTCTAAAATATAAAAAATAGAAATCTTTTATTTATCAATATTTCCCTTTTAAATTATATTATGTGGATAGAAATATTTATTTCTAGCCGATTGCAAAATTTTCAGTGACTTGTGATAAATACTTTGGCAGAAATACGCAAAAATGTATTTTCTATCTTTTCTCATTTTTAATTTCGGCGCGCGACGCCATGAGATCATTCTTTCCGACATTTTGAAAGTTCCAACAAGAAGGGTATTCCCCTTTGCCAAACAGACGCTTAGTTCAAAACCGGACGTTTGCTAAATCGTTTAACATTCCTTTTGGAACACGCACGTTGTGTGTGACGTCAGGCGCGGGGAGGATAGGCGTTTTTAATTGGCTGGCGCGCTCTGTAATGGCTTTTCATGTTTGAAACTCTGGGTTCTGGAAGTCATCATTCTTCACCAGGGAGCCGTTAAAGCAAGTAACTTGTGGGGGCTGCGACGCCGTGCTTTTTTAAGCCGGCTGTTGCGGCAGAAGAGTTCGGCTAGCCAGTGAGAAGAGATCGACGTTTTGTTAGGCCTTGGCGGCCGTATATCATCTAAAGGAAATATAATTTTTTTCTTCAAGAAGCATTTCTAAGTAAATTTCATAGAACATTAATTGGAAGCCTTGAATTGTTGTTCTGCTCATCGACATTTTATTATTCTTCGATCAACCATACTTCTTTGCTATAAAAATATGAATTGATTATCTGTTTTTTTTGTCGATGCGATGAATAGTAAATTGCCTATGTAACGAACTGAAATCGTCAAAATCTGCATTTCTGAAGGAAGTTCTCAAACATCCTATTTCCAATTTTCCAAATCCGTAACTTCTCCTTCGGTTCGGATTCGCATTTAATAAAAAGAAATAGAATCTACATTCCCGAAGGAAGTTTGTCAACAGCATGTTTCCAGTTCTCCAAATACAAGGGTCCTTCTACGATACGAGTTTGGTTTTATATTCCTGAACTTTACTCCCTAGTTTAACTTTATGTTCCTGAACTTAGTTCATTTTGGAGGCCTTAAAACTAAAAGAAATATTGCTTAAAATATCAGACTATAACATCACGATATCCGAACTTCACATTCTATCATGTCAACTTAATTTTCATATTTTAACAATTTACTTCTGCTTTTTCTCAGATGACAATATATCTCCAATTTTCTAAAGTTATATTAAATTTTACATTCATTTTGATAATCTTTTCATAATTCATAATGTAAGAATGCATTCAAATTAGCAAATTTTATATATGTTTAAATAAACGTCATTTGTGAATTATCTTTCTGTGTTCAAGTACTTGGGTGAGTGTTTTCTTTTCTTTATTTTTTTTCAGCTACGATAACTAGTAAATATAATTTTATTTGATCTTATATAAATTGAAATAATTCTTAAAAAACACATTAAGCAATGTCTACCACTTACGTCATCGGCTGTAGTGTAATTTTGAGCTTATGAATCGGAATTAATTTTATTCAATTCAAACTTAGGATTGAATTTCACTCTCTGATTCATTAAGCCCAGCATTACAGTACACCGTGCATTAGTTCTTGAGATAGAGCTATTGCGAAAATCGTGAAAAATGCAGCATTGCAGCGCCACCTGTTGAGCGATTTGCACCAAAAACTAATCAGCATCAATTTGTATTAGGGACTAACTGAATATCAATTTTTATTAAATTCCGTGCATTAGTTCTTGAGATAGAGCGCCCACAAAATTTGTGTCACATACACACAGACAGACAGACTCACAGAGTCACAGACAGACATTTTGTAAAAACATGTTTTTCGGGTTCTCTGACCCCTAAAACGTGTAAATCCGTCGAAAACCAGAATTCGAAAATTTTCATGAATCCAATACTTTCTTCTTGTAAAGATAGAAGAAAGTAAAAATTAATTAGGAATTGAAAAGGCAGCAAAACTTTTCTTAAAAAGAAAAAAAAATGAACCATTGAAAGCTAATGATTCCCACTGAGATGTAATGTTGTGACGATTTGGACGTCATAACACACAGGGTCACGCGACAGTAAAATGGTTAGTACAATAGAAACAGTTATCCCGATCTGCATTGTGAAAAGATCAAATGGGATAATGTTAATTAATAAATTAGGAGAGAAGAAAATTTTGGAATAAAATTAATTTTGACAATAACTCAAGGACGCCTTATTTAACGTTGAAATGGAAATATCGAACTTGTAGGTTGCATAGAGAAACATTCAATTCTAATAATTTCAAAATATTAGTTCTTTAGATACCATAAATTATGAATATTATCTAAAAGGGAACAAGGAAGGAGTTCAAAGGAAAGACATAAGTATACATACATAAACAAACTTTATTTTCATTATATAAAATTCATAACTCAAATATGATTTGTTATATCACAATAATCTTTTCAAATTAAGATTCAAATTATCTATTATTTTATCAGAATATAACATAGTTCCATTCTCATTAGAACAGCAAAACTTTCATCAAAATTATATTTTGTTACTTATTTTTTTTATTAATTTATGTAATCCTATACTTGCTCTTTTGTTCACAGCACGATCCGATGATGGGGCTTTTGCCAAAATTTTAATCAAAATTTTATTTATGAAAAATAATATTCCCGTTACCATTAAAATCTTTATCATAAACAATCATAATATTCAATGACATAAGATTATGTACTTTAGTGAAAATTTAGAAAATTAGTTGCTTAATATTAAATGTACACATTATAAGAAAACATGAAAACAATAGCCACGAGTATATATTGAAATAAATATAAGGAATTTCTCACCCAAATAGACTTCGATCTTTTCTGTAATCACCCAAATTATAGAGTTCAATCATAGCTCATGGAATCCAAAGCAAACACAAATAAGTTCATCTGGGCATAAAGTTTTTTTCTCTTTTATATATGTACAGTGGTGGACATAATTATAAGACACCTACCTAATTTGACATACAGTGAAAGAAAAGATTCAGAGCTTAAAAATGCTTTATCAAATACGACAAAAACATAAATTTATTCTGTTATCACACGTAATTGTTCTACAGAAATGATATTTTTATAGAGTTTAATAAAAAAAATTATAAATACCATGGACAAAATTATAAGACACCCTAACATTTTAATTAAAACACCTGCATTTTTTTCGAAAATAATGTGCAATATGCAAATTTTCTGCACGCTGTTATGACGTCAGCAGTTAACTAAAGCAGACGATAACCGACTTCACGCATTTACAAACATGCCACGAGGTACAGAATTAAAAGAAAGTGAAATTCGCGAAATTTGGAGATTAAATGGAACTGGTGCTTCAGTTAATAATATTTCAAAAGTTATTAAACGCTCAAGATGTGCAATTTCAAATGTTTTGAAAAGAGGAATTAATGGATCTGTGATTAAAAGATCTGGACGTACTCCTTGCTTGTCCCCGAGAGACAGACGCCATGTGTTTTCACTCACTACACAGAATAAGATGACCACTACAGGCATTAAAAATGCTTTGAAACTGAATTGTTCAAGGAGAACCATTCGCAGGGTGTTGCATAATGCTTCCTATGTGAAATTTAAAAAATTGAAGAAAAAACCACCGCTTCTAAGGCAGCACAAAATGGACCGTTTGAACTTCGCTAAACAAAGTATGGCCTGGACCTCCAAATGGTACTCTGTGTTATTTTCTGATGAAAAAAAGTTTAACCTGGATGGTCCTGACGGGTTTTACTATTATTGGCATGATTTACGGAAGTCTCCTGATGTACAAATGAGCCGCCAAATGGGTGGAGGCTCAGTAATAGTTTGGGCTGGTTTTTCGGCTCAAGGGAAAACCGATATCGTTTTTGTGCATTCAAGAATGAATTCCGAAAAGTATAAGAACCTTCTTAAAGATCAACTAGCCATATACGGTGAACTTCTTTGTGGCGAAAACTACACTTTCCAGCACGATAACGCGTCGATTCATACATCACACGTGACAAAAAAGTGGCTTTCAGAGCAAAGTATCAATGTTCTTCCGTGGCCTTCTCGCTCCCCAGACTTAAATCCCATCGAAAACTTGTGGGGGATCTTAGCTCGTGAGGTTTACCGAAATGGGAGGCAGTTTACATGTGTCGAAGACCTAAAGAATGCTATAAAATATGCTTGGGAAGGATTGTCTCGCGATATTTTGTTAGAATTGATAGATTCGATGCCGAATCGTGTCTTTCATGTTATAAAAAACAATGGCGGCTCCACCAAATATTGAATAACCATGTTAGAGGATTTTCTTTTAAACCATTAGTGTCTGCTAATTATGTTGACCACTGTATTTGGAAAAAAAAGTTGGTGTCTTATAATTTTGTCCATTATGTTTTTAAGTTTTTTCATTAAATTGTATGAAAATATGATTTCTGTAAAACAATTACGTGTGATAACAGAATAAATTTATGTTTCTGTCGTATTTGATAAAGCATTTTTAAGCTCTGAATCTTTTCTTTCACTGTAATGTCAAATTAGGTAGGTGTCTTATAATTATGTCCCCCACTGTAGAGTTCATGGGGATCTTTCACCAACCAATTTCACTTCCTTTAGGCACTCTATGACGCATGAAAATTATCCGAGCTCCAACTCCACAATGTACACTTTCACTGGCAAAATCTGCAGACACTTCATACATCTCTCTACTATCCACTGAACTTATATCTCCTAATCAGGTGAAATCTTCTGTAGAATTTTGCATCAATTTATTTTCAAAGACTTGTCTGCTCTCAGCGATCTTCGTCAATAGATCTTGACAAGGATACGTCTACTCTCAGCATTAATTTCCATCATCATTTCCTTTTTTTCTGCATCAATCATTTTTTTGTGACAAAGACTTGTCTGCTTTCAGCATTCATTTCAATCGCTAATTTTTGTATTGTGCTTAAAATTTGCTGCGAAGGAACTTGATGTAAAATTTTGAAGTATCTGGATCGTCTTAGAGGAAGTCACATCTTAAAAATGTTATAGAACCTCTTGAGGACGAGACACAAGACTTAATAATCTTCTCTCATTCCATCTTCCAAGATCCAAATATTTTTTTTTGGGAGGGCTAAATTAACCCAGAGCTGTCATTCTGATTGGAGGCTACTCCTGGTCCCTTATTGGTACTCTAGACATCCCCATCTATGGGCGTGCCAATTTATTTTTCACTGCATAGCATTAACTTAATTTTTTTGCCCCTTGCATCAGGTTTCTCATGGAAATCACCACCCACGTCGAGTGTTGTAAAACCATCTTAATTGATAGAAAATTTATGGTTTCAACATCGTAAATTTTCTATTCTTTCGCTATACATTTTCTGTCCAAGTCTGGCGTCAGTACTGTTCGCTTTATCTGTAATTTCCTATTTTCTGTCTGGTCTTATTTGGGGAGTTTTATTTTATTACACTGTTTTTGCACATATAAATATTTACAATTCGAAATTTTTAATTTTCAATATTAATACAAAATAAATTCACAATTCATATTCCTTATTTTTTTCTAAACATACCAATACCAAACAACATATATATTTTTATTTTTATTACGCATTATATAATTATTTATTTTAATATACTTTAATTTTGGAGTATTTTTTATGTTATTTTAATTTATTGTATAAATTAATTACTGAAGAATTATTTTCCGAGAATTCAATTATTTTTAAATGTTATTGGATCGTGCGAAAATTATTTAATTAGTTAAATTAATAATAAGTCTTGTTGTGTAGATTTCTACACGACATGTAATAATGCTGCTATATAAATATTTTGAAGATTTCAGATATAACTGGCTATTCTTATATTTATTCTGTATGTGTGTATGAATAGGTTTAACTCATTTTCATAATTTTTTGGGCAGCATACATATACATGTGTGTAAGTTTAGATTTTGGTGATTAACAGTAATTTTTCTAACTACAAATGCAAAACAAGCTACAAATAATATTTGTTAGTTTTGTTATTTATTTGTGCTACTAACTAATGAAATTACTTATTTGCAGTTTTATAAATTCTGCAATTACTTTGTCTCTTCTAAGCCATTTTTTAAGAGAGCCGCAGCCCACCTTAAAAAAAGTTAAATTCACCTGTAGTTGTAGCCTGAGATTTCTTGTAAAAAAACTTCCCATTCAACAGTATTTCTAAATTCGTGTGCCCAAGATCTTGCAAAAATAATAGAACTTTATTTCTTTAGAAAAAACAGGATATTATTAAAACATGTTGTTATTTAATTGTATTTTTCAATTTGTGATTCATAAAATTATTAAAAATTAAGTACACTTTATTTATTATTCTAAAAATTCTTCTTTTTTTTTCTTATATCATTACTAAACACATTACGAATATATTTCCTCATGAAATAGTGCCCCTCTTTCTTCCTGAAATGAATACTACATTATTAATTATCATTTTAAATTAAAGCTTAAAAATGTATATAATAAGTTCTTAATTAGAGAGTTAATTGTTTAATAATTATTAATTTGAAGTAGTGTTAATTTTTTAATATTAAATTCAGTTATAAATAATTTTAATAAATGTTAAATATCACTAGTATTTAATAAAGTTTTACATAATTATTACTATACTAATGTAGATAACATTATTGTATGGTACTAACTAATGAAACCACTAATTTGCAGTTTTTTAATTTTTTAATTACTAACTAATAATTATAATTTTATTAATTAAAGTGTAAAAACATAGATTATGTTAGCATTTAGTGGTTTAATTGTTTTGGAAACCTAAAACTCTTGATAGCTATTCAGTATTTGAACACTGGAAAAAAAAAATCATGAAAATCCGATTCAAATTTTTAAAAATCCAATTTTTTTTTTTTTTTTTTTTTTTTTTACACCCTAATTTACAGTGAAATAAGACTGTTGTGTTCCAGTGCTTCCTTTTCCCTTTGGGGAAAAAAGAATTTAAATAAAAAATAAAATGTATCTATTGATCTGATTTATCTTGTCAAGAAAGTTAGAAAAATAATTAAAATTTCTATAAACTCTAAGAAATTCATCAATCATGAATCATTTTGTAATATTTCATTTTATATTCAGGACATTTTATAAAATTTCACACACTCACATCCCTTTCTTATTACTGTTACAGCAATAATTTTAATATCACTTCTTTGATAATTGCTGAAACGTTAGTGAAGGCTTACTGTGAAGACACAGAAAGTTTTTGGTTTCTGTTAGTCTGTCTGTTCTGCGATAATTACTACAAAAAGCATCTTATTAGCTTGAAATTAAGAAAGCATGTTGGTGAGGTTGTGATGTAGAAATCACATTTCTTTAATATGTTATGTCCATGTGCTGTATTTACCACCCCAGAGATTCTTTTATTTTATTTCTCTGATTGTTTTTGCAGCTCTCTCATTTTACTGTAAGGTAACACATGGAGTTTTCTTTCTTCTTCCTGCCTCCCCCCCCCCCCCCCGTTTCTTCATAGTGATCTATCTTTAGCTTATAGCTCATATCACACTGATGTGCATTTACGTAATAAAAAGGGTATGTGTTCGCTAAGGCAACGAAATGTACTTTCGCTTTTCATGGGGTTTTAATTTGTTTCTCCTTATGTCACATCATTTTAATTCAATATTGGATTTGCACCTAATTTGGCATCACTTCTATAGCCCCTGTTTATCTAGTATTTATACTAATGCAGTTAAGTTTTCAACAGAATTTTTAAGGAATTTCGTTAGTTTTTGATTACGATGTAGCTCATTGCTTTTTTTTAAAGTCCGGGTCCTAAGACCTGCTTCAAAAATTTATGATTTACAATATAATTTCAAACTCCTAAGTTTAAAAATGATGTCTCAATCCTTTGAAAAAAAAATCTTTTTTTTTTCTTTATTGTCAGGATTATTTAATTTTTACCCATATGAATTCTGGATCGTTCTAATATCAAGCCGATCTCTAAAGAATACATTTAGGCAGAATTAAAAGTGTGATTCTCTTCATAGAATATCTTGTGTATCACAACATATGGTGACCAGCAGTGTATTTCTTCCACCTCTCTTTACCAAGAACTTTTCGCAATTTGATCTGAAACATAGGTTTGCATCAAATATGAAGATGTTAGTAACATTACGGTTTCAAATTAAATGTGGATGCTATTAAAAGGCTATCACAAAAAATACTTTATGATGCCAAATCACGTTTGCTATTTAGCCAGTTGGTAATGGACATGATGATGAATGATTACCTATAGGGATTTTAAGCTTCCAAACAAGCCTATTTTTGGGTTATTTTAGTAAGTTAATGCTATCGTTATGTAGATTATTATGTATTTAGATAATATCTAGATATAAATATTATAGAACGGCAATCAAAATTTTTTTTTGGAAACAAAAATTGTAAAAACATTAGATTTCTTAATTAGATGACTCAATTTACATTTCCAAAAGTTCCTTATCCATCAGATGCAGGTGTTTGTGGTTTGCAAGCAAGTAAATACTGCTATATGGATATTAGGATAACATAAAATACTTATCCAAACTGTTGTTTATCCTTATAAATCACAGTGTAAAAAGAAATCTAAGATATGTGATAACCATTAGCACAATCAATAGAAAATTGCAAATGTAAATTTAATCAGACTACTGGCAGTTCAGGGGGGCAGAGCCTCCTAAAGAAATCTACTTTATTATCTAATTTATTACCAGAACAAGTATCTCATAAGAATTTTAGAATATCATTACATAACAACTAATTTAACGCTTCTAATTTCTGAAACCTTCGAAATAATTTTTATTCTTATAATTATTTATGTAATTTGAAAACTTTAAATTGCTGTTTGTAGGAAGTTGAATATTACACAAAAGAGTATTAAAACACAACAACTTGCAATAAAATATAAGGTTAACAAATATGTTCTTCATTTTGTGAATCACACATCAAACTTTTTTACTGGGTGAGTTTTATTTTCATTATCATTACTCTTTTCAAATGAAATATAATTCGGATTTTATATTTAGGCAAGTTACTAGATAGATATTTAAATTTAATTCCAAAAATACTGATTTAGTCATGAAATTAACTTGCATTTCAATAGTAATTTAATAAATTGAATTTTGGAAAAATTAAAATAAAAAAGTATTTTGCATGATTTTAACTCTATTAAATTTCATACATGTTTCATAAAATTAAGTAATTTCTTAAGTAACATTTATTTCCATGATTTATGAAACTTAATAAATTTCATAAAAAATTGAAACTTAAATTCTATTAGCAACATTCTGAAGTTTATTACAACGCAATATTATCTATAAGAATGTTAACCACTATATATTTTTTCATGCTCCGGCCTTTTACGAATTGCAAGTATAAGATGTTGGATATTTATAATGATTTTAAATTTATTTAATTTATCATATAATGAATTGCAAATTACATTAATTAATTTTAAGAATTCTACCAATATCCCTTTCTTGCATTTCATATCCTAATCCAACAAACAAAAAACTAACAAAGGTTTCTTCAATGAACGATTTCATTCCCTATTTTTATAAAAGCATTGGTGGTGCATATCATAAAGACTGTAAGTAGTACCATAAAAAATAATAAACTGTGTGTAAATATATTGAAAACATCAATCATATCCTTAAAATTTAAAGGGGTACAATAGAAATAAAATGGTGGTAACCAAAAGAAAAAAAGGTGGGGGAGATGAAACTTATTAACAAAAATTTTTAGAATAATAACTATTTTCCCATTTCTAGCTTTGGCATACTATATGTACATGCACATCATTACTAACCAGTCGAAGGATTAAACTTAAATTTGTTGAGTTTTTTTTTCTATTTCAATTCCTGAAAGGGAAGGAGTTTTATATAAAAAAAAAAACCTTGGAGCTTTCCTACACAACAAACACTTTATGCAGGTTAACAATCAAAATAATGTGAACTTACATCATATTCATTTTGGTTTTGTAATTCTTCTGACAAAAGTTTCTGCAAGCCTTCAACCTGTTTATTCAAATCATGTAACCTAAATAACAGAAGTCAACAAAATTGTTTACAAAATCTACCCATAACATTAGTTCATAAAAATTTAAATTGTACAAAATGTAGAAATAACTGAGCGAGCAGAATTAAATTAACACATTCAAATTTGAAAGTAATTTTATCTTAAATTTTCTTATACCCATATTTCAGGCATTATAGTAGCCATTAGTATAGACACTTTTTCCACATTTGTTTAACATTAATATATAAAGACTCATGACACTTAATTTTCATTTAAAAAAATCTTATCTTTCGTTTTGTACATATTAAAATCGAAATTTATAATTTACATTCTCTTTACTTTTCTTAAAAACAAAAACACACTTCTTTATCTAAAAAGGACATATATTCCGGTATATCGTTAAAACTATGCTATTTTATCAATATATACTGCATTGTCCATACTCTTTGGCACTTCTCTGAAAAAATGTTTTCGTCCTTTCTAGGACTTCATCAGTTTCAAATGGCGGCTCGCATTTTCGCTTTTGACCTTTTATCTTCTCTCTCTTTCCTCTTTTTCCCTCTTCTCCCTTTTCACTTTCCCCTTCTTTCCAGCATTTTTAGCCAACAGGAGTCAACATTTGCATGCGCCATATCGTAGCATATACTTTTTCTGTCGAGAAAGAGAGAGAAGATAAAAGGTCAAAAGCGAAACTGTGAGCTGCCATTTGAAACTGATGAAGTCCTAGAAAGGACGAAAACGTTTTTTCAGAGAAGTGCCAAAGAGTATGGACAATGCAGTATATATTGATAAAATAGCATAGTTTTAACGATATACCGGAATATATGTCCTTTTTAAATAAAGAAGTGTGTTTTTGTTTTTAAGAAAAGTAAAGAGAATGTAAATTATAAATTTCGATTTTAATATGTACAAAACGAAAGATAAAAGATTATTTTAAATGAAAATTAAGTGTCATGAGTCTTTATATATTAATGTTAAACAAATGTGGAAAAAGTGTCTATACTAATGGCTACTATAATGCCTGAAATATGGGTATAAGAAAATTTAAGTGTAATATGGGCATTAAATGAGACAGGAATTCCTGTCGAAAAACACTGACTAAATAATTTTATCTTAATCATACATTGATGAAATATTTAGGGACTTATATTTTTTTTTTCATTCCAGCATGAAAAATGTCCAGGCCAGGGATTGAACATGGAATCTCAGACTTCACACACCAACGCTCTACCGTATGAGTTCAGTTGATAAAGAATGACGATAAAAGGAAAGAAATTTTTATTCTTAATTTTTGTTGTTAAGAAGTTATCAAGAGGATTAAATTTCTGTCTGTTAAGGGAGGGGGGGGGGGGAATTAAACAGAATTAAAAAAAGATAAATATTTTGGGTGGAGCAATTTTTTTTAAATATATAAAAAATTTCGCAATAGGAAATATGATGTAAATATAAGAGTTGAAGAAATATTATTTTACATAATGATTTAATGTTTTATGCTTTTCCATGCTTAACTTTTTTTTTTAGTGGCATATATGTGCCATTTTGTCTGAAATACAGTAAAACCTCTACTATCCAAAACTCTTTTAACCGAAACTCTCGGTTCACCGAAATCCAATTTTAAAGCCTTTTTTTTTTTTTAATCACATTCTTTGTGTGCAAAATCCATTTTGAAAGCTTTTTTTTCTTTTTTTAACTATCATATTCCTTGTGTGCAAGCGGTCCTTTTCGAACTAAAAGTACATATAAATATTTTTGATCTCCTATCTTAGAGTTCCTTTGAATTTAACTTGAGCTCCCGTAAGCTGCAGAGTGGAATAAAGGAAACAAATTAGCAATTCTGCAGCTTTTGAAAGTTTTGAAAAAGTTTTGACATGACTGGAGCAGCAGAAAGACTGATACTGGTGAAAATAATATTAAAAAAAACCGTGATAGAGTTTCAAAGCAAAGGCAATCAAAACAGCAACAAACAAAATATTTTTTCAAACATTTAAACATGTGTGACATATATGTAACATTAAACATATATGTAAAAGATACTTAATTTCAAAATTAAAATTCAGGTAATTTATTCTTGTTTCTATTTTGCTATTGCTTAATTTTTATTAAGCACTTGTTACCATTATAAGAAATATTGCATATATTTCTCCTTAATCCTAAAAATGAAGCATTCTTCAGTATCCAAAAATTTCAATTATCCGAAAGATGGCCGGTTCCAACTACTTCGGATAATCAAGGTTCTACTGTATTGAGAGTTTAGGAACAGAAAAAATGGTGATGGATGCTGATTTTTCCATTTCACCTCAAGTCATGTTCTGAACTATCTCAATTAATTAACAAGTTCCCTCAAAAATATTTACTAACATAATTACTTTGACACAAAAACTCAACATAAATCCGTATTTTAAAAATAATAAAACAACATTTTAAGTTGGATAAAGTAAGTAAGATTTCTTGAACCACTCAAGTTAGAAAAAATATATGAAAATTCAAGCACATAAACAATTGGAATTGGTCTAATATTTCAAACATACCTGTATATATCCAGCCGGACCTTGATATCTCGAACCTCGTTATCTCGAAACCCTTATTATCTCGAAAAAAAGAAATTTCCTTTGCATTTCCATCAAAATTCTTATGTATTTTCCATAGTTTTCTTGAAATATATCTTCCAAAACCCTTGATATGTCGAAATTTTTTCCACAGAAATTAGTTTTACTTTTTACTTTTGAGTATTTTCTGCTGTAGAACCAGTTTAATCTGGATGCTGATTTCACATTCTTTTAGCCCTTTGTTGATTTAAAGAACTAAAGGGGTAAGAATGGAAGGCTTTTGAAACCGTAACTAACGAAACAGGTCAAATAGCTATGCTGAAAGGAAAGATTCAGTCCCGCGCTTGCTTCATCACATCCAGTAATTCGGCAAATTCTTTGGGGCTAAACCTAAAATAACACGAAAGCACTCTCATTCCCACGGAAGTTTAAAACGACATTTGTTTGACATTCTTCCAAGTATCCCCTACTGCACGACCTTTGACCCCTTTGACAAAACTCCTACTCCGTCTCACGAAAGAGGAAACAAACAAAACATAAAATGTTTAACTGCAGAAAGCATTCCTCCACATTTTATTCATTATTGCTACTGGGGAAGGGGGAGGGAATAGCACAGGCAGTGTCTGTGTGGAGGGGGAGAGTATTATCTTGTTACTTGCTACAATGAGCATTCCTCGTGACATTCTTCTGTTTTGAAGCAGGTGAAGCAGGGGGTCGGTTTTTTCATTTCTTAACCGACCAGTGAAGAGCAAAAACGTGTTCCTTAACATTCCTAGTTTCATTTACTAACTTCTGAAAAATGGCTGGTGAAAAGCATAAATTGAACGTGTTATCGATTGAAGGTAAAATTAAAATCTTGAAGTTTGTTGATGAAAACAAACTAAAAAAGAAAATCGAAATTGCTGCTAATTTTAAAATCCCTTCCAGCACTCTCAACAATTATAAAAAACCGTGAAACAATAAAAAAAAACTATGATGGTGGAAATAGGAAAAAAATGAAAACTCGGAATTCAGCCTATCCTGACGTTGAAGAATGTGTTCGAAAATGGTCTGTCCAATGCCGTGATCAAAACATTCCTTTGAGTGGGTTGATGTTACAGCAAAAAGCAGAGGATTTTGCAAAAGAACTTGACCTGAACAGTGAATTTAAAGCAAGCAACGGTTGGCTGGAAAATTTCAAAAAAAGGCATAAAATCGTTTTTCGGAAACTTTGCGGTGAAAGTGCATCGGTTGATGGAGCTACCTGTGAAGAGTGGCTTTCAGAAATCCCTTCTCTTTTAAAGGACTACAAAGCAGATGATTTATTTAACGCAGACAAAACTGGATTGTTCTACCAGTGTTTGCCCAACAAAACTACTGCATTTAAAGGTAAAGACTGCCGGTTGGCACACAGAGTAAACTGCGTGTAACTGTGCTTTTGGTAGCAAATCAAAGTGGTAAAGAAAAGCTTCCTCCTCTTATGATAGGGCGATCTCAAAAGCCGAGGTGCTTTGCTAAAATTAAATCATTTCCAATGCTGTACAGGTCAAATTTAAAGGCTTGGATGGCAAGCTCAATTTTTGCTGATTGGCTGATAGAAATCGATAAAACAATGGCTAAAAGTAAATGACACATTCTCCTCTTCATAGACAATTGTAAAACCCACTCTAATCTGCCAAGGCTAAAAAATATCACTGTTAAATTTTTGCCACCTAAAATGTATTGACATCGCGGGTAAATAACGGATGGCTGATATTGAATAAAACATATTTAATTGTAAAACCATTTAAAATACAAAGCTAAAAACTAGGTTAAAATAATACAACCTGGCAATTACATAACTGGTAAAGACTGGTGCGCGCTCCACTGGAACAGCTGATAATATAAACATTCTGAACACATCACAAGTTTAGTTGTTTGGTGCTACTGCCGGTTACAATAAATAAATACATGGAGTAAAGGAAACATGGAGTATAGGAAAATAACAGTTCAATACATAACAGTTCGTCCCCCCAAAGTTCAAACATAGTCCCTCAAATAGTCAGGTGCCCTCCTTGCATGTTCAGACCGTCTCAGCACTGGCGGAATGTTCACTGGCTCTACTCTTGGAGATATAGCTGGAGATCTCACCACAGCCGTTGGACTCTCAGGCAGCACTCCTGGAACACTCTCTAATCCAGGCGAGGAAATTACTTCAGGCACCACTTCGGAAGAACCACTAAACGTTACTTCAGTCGTAGACTCACAAGGAATTTTAGGACCCGACGCAGCTCTACCTCCCATTGTGGAACTTGGAAAATTTTCAGTCTTTCTAAATCTCAGCTGATCAACATGTTGATGGTGATTTTGACCTTCTGTCAACACAACTTCATATGTAACAGGTCCTTTAGCTGCCGTCACTGTGACCGGTATCCATTTGTCTCCTCGGGAATAATTTCTAATGTATATTGGATCTCCTGTAGAAAACTTCCTTGTCACCACACCTCTGCCTTGCCTTTCAGAAACACAACTGGCAGGATGCAAATGACTCAAAACTGTTTTCAACTTGCGTTTCATCAGCATCTCAGCTGGAGTTATCCCTGTCGTTGAATGAGGAGTAGTATGAAGCCCCAACAACATACGACATAGTCTTGTATGCCAATCACCCTCAGAGATTCGATGTAAATTTTGCTTGATCACCTGAACCTGCCTTTATACCTGTCCTTTTGAAGACGGATGATAAGGGGAGGTGAAGACGTGTCTAATGCCATTTCTCAAAGTAAACTGCTGCAATTCCTCAGATCTAAAAGCTCGGCCATTATCAGAAACCAAAATATCTGGTATACCATGAATAGAAAAAATTTCACGCAGCTCGTGGGTCACTGTCACAGAATTCAAATTGGGGATAATTTTAACTTCAGGCCATTTTGAATAAGCATCCACCAAAATAAAAAGTAATTTGCCATGAAATGGACCCGCAAAATCAACATGTATCCTGGACCATGGTCTAGACGTAGAAAACCAACCGTCAGACATTGTTTTCGCCGGCTCATTTCTGGTAATCTGGCATCTGTGACATTTGTTCACTAGATCTTCAATATCCCTATCCAAACCTGGCCACCACACATAACCTCGGGCAATTGCCTTGGTCAACACAATTCCTTGGTGTGTCGTATGTAAAAAAGATAAAACATTTTGATGAAAACAAGCAGGAACAACCACTCTTGATCCCCACAGAATACAATCCTGAAAAATTGACAATTCGTTCTGCCTGCGATTATATGCTTCAAATGACTTGACTCGTTCACCAGGCCAACCATGTAGTATCCAAAATTTGACCTGCGACAACTCTGGATCATTCTGGGTTGCACATGCAATATTCCTGGCCATCAGAAGACTCTCCCTTTCAGGCACTTCAAACATCAGAACATCAGCTGGGTCTGGGAAACCTGACTCAGAAGCGTCAACTGGCAAGTGGCTCAGTGCGTCAGCGTTACCCATTTTATTGCCTGAACGATGTCGCAACTCATAGTTGTAACCCTGCAGCATAAGTTTCCACCGTAACATTCTTGGAGAAATCATCACAGGCATGACCGAATTTAGTTTAAAAAGTCCCAAGAGAGGTTTATGGTCAATCAAGATAGTGAAAGATTGCCCTGCCAAAAACTGATGAAACTTCTGCACTCCAAATATAATTGCCAAAGCTTCTCGATCAATCTGGGCATAGTTCCTCTCAGGCATTCGCAAGGTTCTGGATCCGTAGGCAACCGGCAATTCCACACCGTCCTCCATAACGCGTGATAAAACAGCTCCTACTCCATAAGGCGAAGCATCGCAGACCAAAACCAAAGGCCTCCCAGGGTCATAGTGTACCAAAACTGCATCGGACATCAGCAAATCTTTCGTCTTCTGGAATGCCTTTTCCTGTGGTCCACACCACTTCCATGCACTGCCCTGGTCCAAAAGTCGGTGCAAAGGTTCCAAAATCGTCGACTTCTGTGGCAAAAACCTCTCATAAAAATTATATAACCCTAAAAATGACTGTAGCTCTTTCTTATTTCGGGGAGCAGGTGCATTTTTGATCGGCAAAATTTTATCATCTGTTGGATGGATACCAGATCCGTCAACTTGAAATCCCAAGAATTTAACTGACTTTGCTCCGATGTGACCGATTCAACTTTAATCCAGCTTTCTGAAGACGCTCAAGCACCTGACACAAACGTTTAGAGTGGTCAGCAGAATTCTATCCCCCAACAATGACATCATCGAGCAAAGTTGCAACCCCAGGAATGTCAGCCAGCACAACATCCATCGTGCGTTGAAAAATAGCCGGAGCTGCCACTATACCAAAAGGAAGTCTTCTGACTCTATACAACCCTTTAGGCATGTTCAAAGTCAAAAGATCAGCTGACTGTTCATCCACCCGGAGTTGCAAATAGGCGTAAGACAAGTCTAATTTAGAAAAAATAGTACAACCCGAAAGTTTACTGAAAACCTCATTGGCCGTTGGCAGTGGGTAAGACACTTTTTGTAAAACTTTGTTAACTGTGGCCGAATAATCCCCACATAATCTCATCTGGCCATTTCTCTTCAAAACTGGAACAATGGGAGTTGCCCAACTTGAAAACTGAACCCTCTCGATGATACCAGAAGCCTCTTGACGATGCAATTCCTTCTCCACCTTTTCCCGTAAAGAGAATGGAACTGACCTGGCCTTTAAAAAAAATTGGAGCTGCATCTCGAAGTATGAGAATATTCACTGGTGGACCATTGTAGACCCCAATTCCTTCATCAAAAAGTCCTGGAAACTGGGAAAAGATATCTTCAGACCCCACATGATTAATGTGTAACTCGATACCCAGGGCCTCGAACCAGTTCCTTCCCATCAAACTTGGGCCATTTCCTTTAATTACCAATACAGGTAAAACCACTTTTCGATTACCATGCTCCACCTGGGCCGAAAAGGTTCCCAATACCACCACTGGTTGCCTTGACCATGTTTTCAAAACTAAATCTTCATTTGACAACTGGCATTTATTTGAAAAAAATTTTTGATAAGTATCTTCACCAATTATTGAATGACCTGCCCCTGTATCAATTTGCATCTCCAATTCTTGACCCTCAACAGTGACCACCAAACTGTACACCCGATTCGCAGGAAAAGAATAAAATAAATCTTCATCCAACTGTGGCACCGACTGGTTGATTAACAAATTCTGGTTCTTATACTTTTGTTTATTTCCCTGTTGCGTTCCAGATTTTTTTCTATATGTTTTGGTTATATAGGCTCTCTCAAGATGTCCTAATTTGGAACAAAAATTGCATTTAGCATTTTTAAACTTACAACATCTGCTGTGTGCGCGCCTGAACATCGATAGCATTGTACCTTTTTGAACTTCCCTTTTAAATCAGGCGTATTCTTATGCTGAAAACCAGCCATGTTCTTTTTTGCATCGCTGTACAAAGGCTGTCCATTACTCGATATATTTCGGATCTCTGTTACACTTCGCTGTGCCACTTCACTAGCGAGAGCCATATCCACTGCTTTCTTAAAAGTTAATGTCGGCCCTTCCTCGAAAAGACAATGTTGTAAACCCTGGTCATGCACGCCACACACAATCCGGTCACGGAGCCTATCTTCCAAATCCGAAAATTTACAGGTGTCACTCAGTCGCTGTAATTCTGCAATATAATCAGCCATTGATTCATTCAGACGCTGGTCTCACTTATTAAACTGGTATCGCTCCACAATTGGATTCGGCGCAGGAGAAAAATGCTCATCTAATTTTGCAATTATATCGTTGTATGCAGCAGCTTCTAATGTATCTGGTTTAACCAGTGAATCCGCAATGGGAAAAGTAGTGTCGCCACACACTGTCAAAAATATATACTTCTTACGAGCCTCCGCAATATCATTAGCCTTGAAATAAAAATCTAACTTCTGCTTATACAACTTCCACGAAGTACCGATAACGTAATTTTCTATCTGGCCAAATTTAGCCATATTTCCAGAGTGTCCAGCAAAAAAACTACTAAATTCTTCTTAAATACTGGAATAAACTTGCTGGGTTACGTAAATACTTCGTATACTGGCATGAAAAGTTTTTTAACAATTCATCAAAACATCGCACTGCGCTGTCAAAATTAAGCCTAACTAGCTTCCCACTCGTCGCCATTAAAATGTATTGACATCGTGGGTAAATAACAGATGGCTGATATTGAATAAAACATATTTAATTGTAAAACCATTTAAAATATAAAGCTAAAAACTAGGTTAAAATAATACAACCTGGCAATTACATAACTGGTAAAGACTGGCGCGTGTTCCACTGGAACAGCTGATAATATAAACATTCTGAATACATCACAAGTTTAGTTGTTTGGTGCTACTGCCAGTTACAATAAATAAATACATGGAGTAAAGGAAACATGGAGTATAGGAAAATAACAGTTCAATACATAACACCACCAAACACGACTTCAAAGTTACAACCACTGGACCAGGGGATAATCTGTAGTTTCAAAGTTGGTTATCGAGCCCAAATTGTGAGAAGACTTCTTGATAATATCAGTAAAGGTAAACCTTCTAACATACCTATCAAAATCTTACAGTCAATGCGAATGGCTGATTATGCATGGAGGAATGTTACAGAAACAACAATAAGAAATTTTTTCATCAAAGCAGGATATTTAGACAATGTAACTTCCAGTGAAACAGAGGAAGCTGATTCCAGTAAACGAGCAACTGAAGAAGACGAACTGAATCCAGAACAGTGGGAATCGGTACAAAAGGCGTGTGATACTGGCATTACATTCGAAGAATTCTTAAATGTAGACGATGAGCTTGAAACATGAGGCACTATGACAGATAAAGAGAATGTTTCGAGCATTAATGCAGAAATTTCTGATGAAGAAATTGAAGACCTACAAGATATACAAGAGCATGAAATAATTACAGTGAAAGAAGCCGAGAAGGCAGTTGACCTGCTGCGAAGATTTCTTGAAACAAGCGAAAATATTAGAACTGAAGCGTTTGGTGCCATTGCTACGCTAGAGAAGACTGTGCAATTGCAAAAAGATTCTGTAAGTCGACAGACTTCAATTACGGACTTTTTCTTCAGAAACAACTGAATGCATTTTTTAATGAAAAAATGGATAATACTATTTAATCAAAACAGGTATGTGTATAACACAATTTTGAAATTATTAAAAAGTTGCAAAATGTAATTTTTTAATTATTAGTAGATTCTGTGTAGTTTTTGATGAATCGTATTTTTTACAGCAAATAGCGGTTTGTGAGATTAGATTTTTTAATTTTGTCAAAACCTTGATATCGCGAAACCTCTATATCTCGAATTTTTTTCTCTTCCCCACAGATTCAAGATATCGAGGCTGTACTGTATGTACTAGGAAACATCAGAAATATTATCAAATAAAAGCTGTTATAAATAGTTGGTTGGTTCGCCGAGGTTACACCGGGAACTTCTAATGCATAAAATGATCTAAAAATGATTAAATTCCTATGTATAGTTTTTGCTCCCATAAAACTTTTTTAATGGAATGATTTTGACCAACTTCAACATTAAATATCTCTTAAAATTCAATTTCAAAACTGTCTGCATCAGCATGTTTATCAAACATTTCTCTGTAATACCACTGATTTTCATATTTTTGTATGCAGTAGTTTTCTCAATATTAATGAAGAAAGACCAAAAAAGGTCACAAAAAATTCAAAAACAGCAGCGGTGACAGCGTTAGTTACTTTTTTTAGAATGGAGAGATAAAAAAGTAGAAATATATTTCAAGAAGAATGTACACAAAAAAATAAGATAAAAATTGGGGTTCTTCTTTGTTATAGTAGCATCAACAATTACGATTACACCAAATTGGAGTCGATTTCACCAAGGTTATGAAGAGTGCACGTATAATAATCAAATTTGCATTTCCTTAAAGCATTATCTGCTATAAAGTTATTTTATGCATAATAGTAATATTTTATCGATTCCTCTTCATTTAAATCAATAAAATATGCAAATAATAAATGTATATCACTGAAGAAAAATAAAGAAAAAATTTTAAAGATTGGCTAAAAAAGAAAGTTTTAGAGATTGATAAAGATATCATTAGGGCGGGAGGCCAGGAAATGATACTGTATATCGTAAGGAAAAAGGGGGGAAGGAGGGTCCAAAATTGCCAAAAAAAAAATTGATAATGTTATATATGCATAACCCCTTTGAAGCTTTTTCTGGACAAATAAAGAACATTTGCTGAAACAAATTCGTTATATATACTATATGGAGACTATTTTTAATGCAATCATGGGAAAAAGTGACTGTTACTAATAAAAATTCATTATATACAGAAATACGTAATATGGAATTTTGTTATAGAAAGACTCAATTGTATAGTTTTATGCATATGAAAGTTGGAAAAATGGTTACAACAATGAAAGATAGTTTGCAAGAAACCACACTCAGTAAAACTCATAAATTAATCCTTTATTATTATTTTTAATCTGCGGTCTTGTTTCAAAATGTCAGACACCCTAAAATTTTAAACTGTTATATCTTAGCCATTTTTTAAGATAGAGACAAAACAAGAAATCTTCTGGAATCTCTGTATCAAGGTTGAACTAGCAAAAAATGAATTTGGATTTCTAATTTTTTTTAGTTTGAAATCTTTAAGTAGCCATTTTGAAACAAGATGGCAGACCAAGCTGACCAACGAACCCAGTCAAGATCTTACTAAGTCCAATACAAATGCTTAGTTACATCCAAAAGGTTTATGAGTGCTATCACAAGGCAAAAATCAGATATAAATATTGATATGTAAAAACATTTGAACGGAGGGAGTCATGATACTTTTTGTAATTAAAGCTACCTAAAAATACAGTGTATGTAGTAGTCAGCATGCTCTCCTTGCTTAAATCTGATCAAGCATGTGCGGAGCACACTTGAACGATGCAAGTCTACTGTTCTCTTCAGTTCAAGCTCTCAAGAAAAAAAAACAAGCAACAGCAATTATTGCAAATGGGAAAATAAAAAAGTCAATCTTGGCACCTTTTTTTTTTGTTGTTGTTGCTGTTGTTGTTTATTTGACCTAAACATGTACGCTGTTTAAATTTTATTACAGTCTAAATCAACACAAAACTACAGATTCCAGACAAATAAAATTTTGATACTGATTGAAATTGATTTTTTTTTTAAATCATGATTTTAATAAACTTGATTTAAATTGGTGTACCTTGTTTAAAGGCCCTTTCACTTAAAACAAAAATGCTATGCTTTATGTATGTTTTTGAACACAGAGAATTCTAAGCAATTTTCTCCTCCCCACCTCCCTAATAATGAGGACTTTGTCGCTTATTAATACTTTGAAACTGTTTAAGTGATATCATTGACCAGATCAAAGATTTACAATAGTTATTTACATATTGATATTTGACACAATATTTATTTATTTTTTAAAAATACCTATTTTTGTTGAAGAAATGAAACCTTTTGCTTTAAAAAATGTAACTTGTAGATACATACATATATATATATATATATATATATGAAAGGATAAAAAGCCTTTAAAATTCCAAATTTAAATTAAAATCCAAAGTTTCTTTCTCCTAACTTTAAATCTATTTCTAAAACCAGTTTTACCCCTCGTAACTTTGTTTCCCAGCAATACATCTTATTACTTTCAGAGATCATTTTAGGACGATTCTTTAAGAGTGAAACTGCTAATCTAAGCGCTTTTTGCAGGCATCTGTGGGTAGGGCTGATACGTCACAGTCCCTGGGAATTGTGCGGGCCTTGACCACAGATCAATCAAAACTTAATGAACCAATTAAATTAGATGTTCCTCCCAAATTAACAATTCTGCCCTCTGCTGGAAAATATTAGAATCTTCAGCATATTACCCAGAACACGCGCGAAGAAAGATGGAATTTGGCTATTTGAGAGGCTAGCTAAACTTACGGCCATGTAACCTCCCAAAATCTACGCTGTTGGCTCCGGGACCGGCGATCGGCTCGCGAATCAGATGTATGATGAGCGCCTAATAAATGAGCTCGATTCGCATAAAGGTTCCCGAGTCAATTTCTCATCCCATCTTAACCATCCTCTAAGACAATCCCACTGGAATACATTATTTTATTTATTACAGAAGTCGCGCAGGATAAAGGATGCGCGTGAAGAAATCCCAAGCCTTAACCCACACCAAGTCAAATTCCGAGAGCTGAGATCGACCACGAACAGTTACTTTAGCCCAGTGAATGCTGAATTCGGACCGGATAGATCCTGCTCATATGCTTTGAAAAGTCCCAAGCCTAGCCCGTCACCTGCCGTTGAAATCCAACGAAAATCCCAGCGCCTACATAATGTCTACGCCGGTAATCCCATGCCTGGCCAGTGACGTGTTTCCGAAAACGTCTTAAGTCGGCGAAAAACTTTTTAAATCAATTTCTATGGCAAAAGGACACCCGGAAAAGACTTACCACTGTGAAAATCTCTGTGTTATTATCTAAATCTGTAAAACAACCTGCCATGAAAAGTTTGGACGAAACAAGAAAAGAAACCATTAATTTTTTTTGCCCTCTCTCTCTGCGTCGTCGGATAACAGAAGTTGTGAGATTTAAAGAAAAGTTTTTTTTTTTCTTTCCCGACAACCAACGAAAAGAAGACTTTGTTAAGACAACTTGGAACTTGGAAATAACACCTTTTGGAGCACCTGAGAAAAACTTCCATATCTCCAGTATAATAATGTCCATATTACAATAGTTCTCAGAAACATGAAAAAACTCCATAAATATCAGGACGTGACACACCCAAGAAGAATCATTATAAATTTGTTAAGACAATTGCAACAAGCGCAATATTACGTTCCGAGATTGAAAACCAATAATTCCTTATTCTACTTAGGTGATAAGAAACATTTTCCTCGCGCCAAATATAGGTCAAAGAACAGCTGTGTTTTAAAGGCTAAACGATAGTAAAAATGAATCACGCTCAGGGTTCGATTTAAGCGGTATCGCATCGCAATTTGCGATTCAGATTTAACTAAAATGCGATCCAAGAAATGCATTAAATCGCAATCATTGCGATGCATATTTCCCACACCCTTTGTTATGTCATGTACACTTAAAGTCAGGGATGCTGTGGACGCGCTATAGCGCATAAATTACGCGAAAAATCGGATACGGGACGCAAAAAAAAAGCTCTTACACGTCCCGTGGGACGCGTATAATTTCGTGAAAAAATCGCGGAAAACAGACGATTTTCGTCAAAGAATCGTGAAAAAAGCGTAAATCTCATCAAAATATCGCGCAAAAGCAGCGATTTTCGTAAAAGGGCCGCGAAAAAATAGCGTATTTCGTCAAAGCATCGCGAAATAAAAAGCGAATTTCGTCAAAAAATCGCGGAAATAAGTGCAAATTTCATGAAAATATCGCTGAAATAAGCGCAAATTTCATCAAAATATTGCGAAAAACGCGATTTTCGTAAAAGGGCCGCGACAAATTAGCGTATTTCGTTAAAAGATCGCGAAAAAATAGCGAATTTCGTCAAAAAATCGCGGAAAAAAGCCGAATTTTGTCAAAGGATCGCGAAAAAAGCGCAAATTTCATCAAAAAATCGCGGAAAAAAGCCGATTTTCGTCAAAGGATCGCGAAAAAATATTGTTTTTCATCAAAGGATCCCCCAAAAATAGCAAATGTCGTCAAAAAATAACGTAAAAAAGCCGATTTTCGTCAAAGGATCGCGAAAAAAGCACAAATTTCGTGAAAATATAGCGGAAAAAACGCTATTTTCGTAAAAGGGCTGAGACAAAATAGTGTATTTCGACAAAAGATTGCGAAAAAAATAGCAAATTTCGTCAAAAAATCGCGGAATAAAGCCGAATTTTGTCAAAGTATCGCGGAAAAAACACGATTTTCGTGACAGACTCGCGAAAAAATAGCGAATTTCAACAAAAGGATCGCGGAAAAACGCGAATTTCGTCAAAGTAACGCGGAAAAAACGTGAATTTAGTCAAAGCACCAAAAAAGATGTGCAAACTAAACTTATAGGTAGAAAATTCATAAAATGGGATTTAATTTCTTTTTTATGAGATTCTTAAAAATACAGCATGATTTCAGTGTACTTTGATAATATTTATATTCATTAGGTGGACCAGTAAAAATCACCCCCCCCCCCCCCCTCGTTCTTACTGCATTGAAATGTCTCCCGCCTTCAGAACATTTAAGATTTGATGCTTATTAGTGATTTAGATATAAATTTCCCTTCCAAGGAAAATGTCTGATTCCAACACAGATCTATGCTGACAAATAATTCAATGGGAAGTATAATAATGAAAGCACCCATTCATTCAACGAAAAGTACACCTTTACTTACCATAAGTGTTCTTTTTTTCAGCAAAAATATCTTTTTCAATAAACCCGCCTTGCCTCTTTTTAAAAGAATGTGAACATTAGTGATACTTTTTAGTGGAACTTGGTATCTTCTACTCTCAAATAAACATTATTTTACAATTAAAATTGTATCTTGCATTTTTACTTTTAAAAAAGTAAAGAAAATTTCTCTTAATATTTTTTAAAAATATCTTATTTGAGTGCAAATAATGCTGGTTTTAATTCATTATTTAATTATTGTTAAAACAATAATTAATGCATTTCATTTATCTTAATAAACAACTTTCATTTATTCCTTTAAAATATAAATTATTATTGATGGGGACCCGCTTTTGTAAAAAAGGGACCCAGATTTTTGGAAATCCTGGGTCCCGGGGACCCAGGTTTTTTCAAGTACAGCGGCATCACTGCAAGTTAAAATTTAAAGGTGTTTTTACACGACATACATTGTGTTTTCACCCTCCCCAAGTGTTTATTTACAATGGAAGTACAGCGAGGAAGTACGCTTTTTTAAAAAAAAAATTTGTTGTAAATTTTCAAGATTTAAAAGTTACGTTAGCTATTTTTTACTTCCTATACAAAAGTGTCTAACTGCTATTCAAAACTGACTTTGTATAGCAGTTACTGCTATGCAACTTTCTTTTTCTAAATCGACCCCTGATCACGCTTGAAATCACTGGACAACTGAACTTCTTTTATTTTTCATTTAAAATGGTGATTAAAGTGTGTACTTTTTTTATAAATTATTTACATGTTTTTATTTGGATATGCTAACTTACAGGTATGAAGCTTCTTTTTATTTTACTTTTATCGATGTTTGTCTTTGAAAAATTACGTATAAAAGATGGAAAAAAAAAAATACTGACGTGCTTTCTTTTAAAGATTATTTTCCTTTTAAATTTTTTTCAGTTTGTAAATTAGATAACATTACAGATTTCTTTTTATGTTCATTTTATGAAATATTTTAGTAATAAGAAAAGTTTTTTTTTGTACATTAAACAATGTTAAGTTTTTCGTGATAATGAAAACTAAGAATGAAAAAGATAGCAAAAAATACTGTTAGTAATATGGGTATTATATTAAAGGTATTTTAAAGATTTTAAGCAAATTTAAATGTGGTATTTTCAAATTTTTATTACTTTTATTTTTTTTTAATTTTCTTGTGAGATTTAAAGTTTATGATTAAAATTTTTGAAAATTTTGATGTAGACATACGACATGCGCGTTAAAATCGTAATAACTAAGGTAACAGTAGTTTTTGTTTTCTTATTCATCCGGTGAAGCAGACGTGCGATCACCAATAAGTGAATTTATTTTATTTTAATGTTTTTTCATATTGTAAATAAATTCACGAAACTAGTTACATGTTTTAAAAAAAAAAATTATCAAATAATACTTGTGGAAATGAATATTTGATAAAATTTAGTATCCTATTCCATTAATTATTTTTATAAATACAGATGAGCACCCTGAAATTTTTAAATGTTTGTAAATAGTAATTTATGCCAGGTTGTGTGTTAGATTAATCCATATTTGAATCATTTTCGTGTAGATAGATTTTATTTTAATGAGAACGTTTTTAAAATATTTCTTTTTGTATATAGAATTTTATGCAAATATTACTCATTCTAGATTTTTGTGTATAGCTGAATATTACATTTTATATTGTTGTATTTTAATATTTTAGTACTTGAGTTTTTAATTTTTAATATTTTATCCAATATATATTTTTTTTATAATAAATCCCATTTCATAAATAAAAGATATGAGTAGGTATTTCACCCCTGCCAATTTTAGAAAACAGGTGAAGGTCCCGCCCCCACCATGCTCAAAATATATTCAATATTTTCAATCATTGGTTTAGACATGACCTTGGTAACCCCACTTTAACCGTGGTAAATCCAATAGTGTCTAATTCCACACATCCAATTTTTAAAGATGACCATGGTTCTACCTCATTAAGTCTAAACAAAATATTTTTTTTTAAAGCAACTTCCACCGAAAACACCCCTCTACAGACAAAAGGGATTCAGTGACCTGTATAATCTGATCAAATGTGGCAACTGTTGATAAAATAAATGTCCGGACAATAAAAGCTAGCTAACAAAAATTTGTCAACGGGTTGCCATGCACTTAGAAGTCTTGGTCATAATCCTGTTTGTTTGAACCAGGGTCTATTATTTTATTAATTTTTTTGTTTGTTTTATTTATTTAATTTTCCTGTTTTATTTATTGATTTTTTTTTTCTTTTTGCCAGTAGTAAAATTCTTGAATTCTTAAAAATTTAGAGATTTTTGCTATTTGCCAAGAGCTGAGTGAAATGTAGATGTGGTTTATTAAATTATGAGTTTAGTTTATTAATGGCACTGAGGAAAATAAATACCTCAGTCTGCAAATTGGTAAACACCATTACTTACAGGTAAACTGCATCTGCATCTTCACACAAAAAAATAAACATAAAGCTCATTTTTCTTTTTTTTTTAATTTTTGCTAAAATCTCCACTGAGATTTAGGATTATGCGAAAACCGTAAATGGTTTAGGATGTGCTAAAACCTCCCTGAGGTTTAGGATAAATATTACTTACCTTGTAAATAGTCTTCAATATATTTTTCTTTATTTTCATTGTGCATTTCAATATTATTGTTATATTTGTTTAATGTTTACAGTTTTTTTTTTAAATCAATTTTATATTTCAACATATTTTTACATTTTCACATTTCCAAATGAGTGAAGAAAAGTTTTCAATTTTTAAATATTTCTATAATGTGAATGTTTTGTGCATAAACCAAATTTTTCCCAGTAATCATATGTGAGTATAGTTTTATATTTATCATATTTTTTTTAATATTACCTGTATTTTTGTATTTTATAATAATTTCAATTATTGTGAAAATCATACCAATTTATGCCATAAGGGATTAAAATACAGAACTTACCTCGAAAAATAAGGAAAAGACTCTTATATTATGTGCATAAATTTATATTTTTACAGAGTCTAAACATTATATAAAAAAGTTGAAATATGTGCTTAAATACTCTAACTGAAAAATGCACAAACTGGAGGACTTTCAAGTAAGAAAAATATGGTCACTACTTTAAATTGTATCATTTTATTATTTTTTTTTCTTTCGATATATTTCTAGTACTATTATTGTTGTTTGTGTTTTCAGCTTTTCTTCATATTTTATGTCACTATATTATTCAAATATTATATGTAAAGTCCGATCGGATCGTCTCGAGAGCCATATCCCAAACTTAAATACTTCAGCTAAAAAATTTATAATCTTAAATTTCTTCCTTAAAGTTTATACTTCAAAATTTAAATTTTAAATATGTTTTCCAGCAGCAAAATTTAGCCCTCACGTCTTAGCAAACTTAACTTTAACATTATATTTACTTTAAATTTTACTTTAGACTTAATTTTAACGTTACATTTAATTTAAATTTACCTTTAGATTTACCCTAATCTGCAATGTCGCACTTATCTGTTTTTGTATTCGCCATTCTCCGTGCGAGTCCCCCCGGATTTGCAGGCAATTCCGGGTGGACCTCAACTTGGAGGGGGGGGGGGGGGGTATGAAAGGATAAAAAGCCTTTAAAATTCCAAATTTAAATTAAAATCCGAAGTTTCTTTCTCCTAACTTTAAATCTATTTCTAAAACCAGTTTTACCCCTCGTAACTTTGTTTCCCAGCAATACATCTTATTACTTTCAGAGATCATTTTAGGACGATTCTTTAAGAGTGAAACTGCTAATCTAAGCACTTTTTGCAGGCATCTGTGGGTAGGGCTGATACGTCACAGTCCCTGGGAATTGTGCGGGCCTTGACCACAGATCAATCAAAACTTAATGAACCAATTAAATTAGATGTTCCTCCCAAATTAACAATTCTGCTCTCTGCTGGAAAATATTAGAATCTTCAGCATATTACCCAGAACACGCGCGAAGAAAGATGGAATTTGGCTATTTGAGAGGCTAGCTAAACTTACGGCCATGCAACCTCCCAAAGTCTACGCAAGTTGGCTCCGGGACCGGCAATCGACTCGCGAATCAGATGTATGATGAGCGCCTAATAAATGAGTTCGATTCGCATAAAGGTTCCCGAGTCAATTTCTCATCCAATCCCAGCTTAACCATCATCCAGGACAATACCACCTGGATAACATTATTTTATTATTACATATATATTTACCAGTCATAACTTATTTTGAAATTATGGCTGAACTCCATTTAACATGTTCCTCTGATGAGAATTAGGATATAAAAAGAACAAAATTAAGAGTGAAAAATCCAGATAACCTAATGAATTGATACTTTATTACTGAATAAATACTTTATTAACCAAGCATTTTGTTATTTTCATAATATTACTTCTGCAGTAAATCTACATTCACACTTATTAATTATATGTTAATAATTTTAACGTAAGAAATTGTATGCCATAGATTTTTTTTCTAATCAAGATGTGTTGCTGATCTAAAATGATTGAGAAATGCTTATTAAGCAGTACCCTTAATAAATAATGAAAATTACCTTTTTTTCTGCTCTTCTTTTTCTTTTAATCTGTTTTTATATTCAATTTTAGCCGTTTCAACCTACATAAAAAAGGATGTACAACATATTACATATAACGGTCAATTCATTGAAAATTTTGCAAAAACAAAAGGCCAATTATTTTGAGAGAGAGGAAGGATGAGAAGGGGAGGGTCTGTATGTGAGAGACATAATTTAAGAGAAATCAAAATTAAAGGAAGAAAATTGGTATTGAATTTAAATAATAAATAGGTCACTATTAGGGATGCACTGAATAATGATGTCAAACTGTTTTAAAATATAAATTTTAAATATTTTTACACTATAAAATATAGGAGTATTTTGGCTGGCTGAATATCCGGTTTTCGGCTTATTAGTAACTATTTGGTATTCTGTTTACCTCTGTTCAGCATTTAATACTTAATATTCAGCATATAGATAAACAGAATACCAAATAGTAACTAATAAGCTGAAAATATTCAGCCAGCTAAATAGTACTATTCGGCCAAATACCAAATATTAGGCTGGCCAAACTCCTATATTTCACAGTTTAAAAATATTAAAAAGTTAAATATTAAAACAATTTTAAATAACATTTAATACAAATACTTCCATTTTGATGAACAAGACCTTTTTACAAGTAAACTTTGCACAAAAAAATCTATGCTTTGAGTTATTGAGGATAGTTTTAAAACTTTTTTAATTAATAAAACTTTAAACTTCATGGTTTCTGCTGTGAATTAAAATAAATTTCTTACATTCTAAAACAAGTATTACCGTATTATCCCGCATTAGCCGGCATGCCGCAAAATTCGTGGGAAACCAGATTTTTTAATATTAGTGCCTGGTCTTTCCCGGCATGCCAGAAAAAGCAAGGGTCTTCAAAAACGGGAAGAAAAGTGGTTCATTAGCTGTATTCAGTAGCAGCGATTGGTATTGAGGAGGAGGGGTGCAATATAGAGTTTGTCCCCACTTTTCTAATTATTTAATTTACCTTTTCGACATATTTAAGAGAATAAAAACGTGTTTCATGTGTCTCATACCATTTCACACAAAGCTCTCTCCCCAGCACAATCCGATATTTATAATGTGGAAATATATTATCTCATAAATTATTACATGAACAGAAATATTCTTACTACATATAAAATAAGAAAAATATAATAATTATCTAAATATATAAAGACAGAAATAATTGCTTACCTTATATCAAAAAAGTAATTTTATATGATAATTTAAAAAACTGAAATCCAGGGTTTTATTTAATAAGAAAGAATTAGAAATACAAAATTTACTCTATATTTTATCATTAATTATCACTATATTCGCTTTCTTCGCCTGTAGACCAAAGTCTCGACTTCTTCATCAGAATCAGGAATAGCATTCTTTTCAATAAGTTCTTTCAAACGATTGTGTAAAGTCTAAGTTTATTTTCGTAGTTAAACCACATTCTATAAAAAACTGTTTAATTAAGTCTTCGGAAATTTTTTTTAAGTTGCCTTTACCCAGAGAGCTATCGTAAGATACGAAGCAGATCGATGTTTACCAGACTTTGTGAATTCCTGTTCTCCATTTCTAAGCCAATCACTCCATAAAACACCTCATTTCAGTTTTGAACATCTGATACCAATGCACATCTACAGGCTGTAACAATGGAGTCCATCCTCCAGGAATTATTACAAGATTTGTTTTATAATGTTGTTTAAAACTGAATTTAACAGTCATTTTCAGGTGGAGTTTTGTACCAGGGTTGGTAAGTTTTTGCCATAGGTGGAAAAAACCTGATTAAAACCATCCCGGCAAAAATAGGTTTTTGCCAAAGTGTGGCAAAAATAGGTCCATTTAATTTTTTTTCGCAGAAAAAAGAAAACAATATTTTATGAAAGAAAAAAGAAACTTAACAGTTAAAAAATCAATATTCTAAATTTATTTTTGCACTCTTAAGTTAAGAAATAAAAAAAATTGTATCTATTATATTATGAAATCAGTTTGGTCCTGCCAGGCAGGACCAAACTGATTTCATAGATTAGAAATGGATTTCATAGATACAAAATTTGTACAATACATTTACAGTCGTGGAAAAAAAAAAGTAAACACCCCCTACTAATTCTTCAACAAATTATCGTGGAAGAAAGTTACTGGTACCGAACAATTGGCAATAAAGTCTGCTTTTAAATGATGTATATAAAATTTGCTTAGGGGGCTATCTACATATTAAAACGAACCCAAACTTTGTTTTTTTCCATGGCAGTACACAATTCCGACAGCATAAATGAACTCTACACCCTTCAATTAGCCTAAAAATGAATTTTTATGCAATTCGTACCATAAATTTCCGAGAAATTAATTATTTTAAAACGAGCGTATTTTAAAGGCTGTATCCAAATTGAAGTTCCGTTCTCGATTGTTAACCGAGAGAGCCCCTTTCTTGATCAAGGCACCTTAAGTGCCACTCAAGGAGTCAATGAAGCCTGTTAAATTTCAGTACAGCAGAATAAATTTCAAAATGTCTACTAACTTCCATCATAGACGGCCCCTTAAGTCATCATTTTGCTGTTTTTTAAGCATCATTTGAAAACTACTTGGAAGATAAATGTGAAATTTTGGTCTTCCATAAAGCAGGACTTAATAAATCTAAATCCATCAAAAAAATTGTAGGTTGCAGTTCATAATTTTTTCGAATATTAATTTCATATTTCATAATTCATATCATAATTTTATAAAAATTGCAAATTCAGTGTATTTATGTTTGGGTATATTAGTGTTATTGCTACAAAAAAAAAAAATTAGCACATTAGGAGCATAATTTCAGGAGATATAAATAAAAATATGAAAATGTAATTAATTTAACATTAGAAGCACTCAATTTTGATTGTTTATAATTCAAAAACTTATTCAAATGACTTGAAATTTGGTGTCTAGGCATAGTTTGAATTGAAGATTTGAAATATCTCGTTAAAATTGGGTATTGCCATTGAAAAAAATGAAGTTTGGATTCCTTTTAATATGTAGATGACCCCTAAGAAAATTTTATATACATCATTTAAAAGTAGACTTTATTTCCAATCGTTCAGTACCAGTAACTTTCGTCTACGATGATTTGTTGGGGAGTTAGTAGGGGGTGTTTACTTTTTTTTTTCCACGACTGTACATAGATTTCATAGACACAAAATTGTGCAATAGCTTTTACAAAACCTGTGTACCTGCACACTTACTTTTCCATTGACCAACTACAAAACAGGGTGCAAAATTCTGGTATTTTGTTATCTATCTTGTGATCATTTGACAATGGACTGCTGGATTTGAGAATTTCAAAAGAGTATTTGTGGAGAGGGGGAATACAGTACAAAAAGATAAAATGGCTACAGGCTACTTACTGAAAGTAAACAAAATAACTTTTTGTCCCTTTCTTGGAGTATAAGAGGGAAGGGGAAAAAATTCTAGTTTTCTAACAAGACACAACAATTTTTTCAATATATAATTTCCAATTTAATTTAATTACTTTTTTATCTGCAACAGACTACTTTCATCAGATAAATAATTATAAATTGGTACCAAAGACCTAAACATTTAACATAGCTTAAGACTTATTACATAAAACAAAAGTAGCAAAGTTATATAAAACCTTTTGATAATTAAAAAAATATTAATGGCTGACAAAATACTTTACTTAAGAAAAAAAAAAAATTAGATATCTGATTTTTAATTTGGTTCTCAAATTCCTAAGTATTAGACTGAATCCCACCTATTTTATAAAGATTTAAAATATTTAATTATATTTATTAATTAGCAAATTAAATAAAGATATTAAATTATATCTTATTAAATTTAATTGTTTATATCATTATTATCCTTATTAGCTTATAGATTTTATTACACATTAAAGAAAAATAAGAATTTGCCATTTTTGCCCTGGTTTTTTCCAGTTTTTGCCACTGTTCTGGCAAAAATACCTTTTTGCTGGCAAAAATGCCAACCCTGTTTTGTACTGTCCATTACTAAGACAGATTTTGGTTTAAAAAAACAATTAGGTTGAGTCAATTAGTCCCAAACTTTTTGCTTATATACATTCATCAAGTCTCCATTCATAGTTCCTTTCATGGATACAGTGATTACAACATCCTTTGGGAAATCTGACTTTGGAATATTTTTTAAGCCTTTAAAAATTATCATTGGTTTCAGTTTTGTTCTATCGGCCACTGCGCTCAATATAACTGTGTATCGTAGTTTTTCCTTACCAGCCGTTCTGCATAACATGGATCTTACGCCTTTAGAGTCATAAGTTTTCAGCTGTGGCAGATCAAACCACATAGATGTTTCGTCCATTGTTGCCAATGCAACTTATATTCACATCATTAGCAATATCTTTGAAAAAACTAAAAAAAAAATTCACACGATTTCTGTGCATCATTCGGAATTTTTCGGCCTATACTTGTTACTGATCTGCTCACAATGTTGTGTCTATTAAGGAACCTTTCGAGCCGTCCATTCAATGCTTTAAAATCAACGTGCTGATCATTTACATCGTTTTTCAGAATTTTTTCTGCCTGTGATTTTATTTGAAAAGATGTAATTGTTCGACTTATTTTTCTTCCTTCTTGAATCCAGTTAAAATGTGTATACTTTCCATGTCTGGGAATTTTGTCCTTTTCTTTAATACACTGGTTTCCAAAAATTAAGGAAAAATCACAAAAAGAGCAATAACTCGTTCAAAAATGAACATATCCGTATGAAATTTGCATATGTTGTTAACTAAAAGATACTGAATAAAATTACAAAATGCAAATTAGTGGTGCTGCAATTTGATTGCGTCATCTGTGAGGAGCATAAAAATGTATGCTAGAGAGTACAGCTGCTGGGGTCGCTGTGATTATGACAGAAGAAAACTGAGATAGCCAATTTGTTAGTATGACCTCGAGGTATCACTTGTCAACATAACTGATTGGACTAAAGCGATTGGAAGATTGGAGGTAGGTCAAAGTCAGACAGAGGTTGCCAGATGGCTAAATCTGGTCTTTCTGTTTTGCATAGGCTTTAGAAACAATTTTAAACCACTGGTTCGGCCTCCAGAAGGTTTAGTCAAGGACGGGCAAGAGCTACGACAAGCACCTATGACAGATATTTGCAGTTATGTACACGAAAGAATAGAACAGCAACATTCTCTCATCTTAGATTCTCCCTTGCTGCAGCCACTGGAAGGTTGGTATGAAAGTCTACTGTGCATAGAAGGCTTCATGTAGGTGGTCCTTATGCAATGCAACCAGACATTTGTGTGCCGCTCACCTCATGTCACCGGAGGGAACTTTTAAGGTGGGCACGTCAACATGTCCACTGAACAGCTGGTCAATGGAGGCGTGTTCTCTTTACGGATGAGTTCCAGTTCAGCCTCCAAAGCGATAGTAGGCATTGATTGATTTGGAGAGAACATGGAACATGCTATCATCCATCAAATATTCGTAAAAGAGATTCGTATGGAGGAGGCAGTGTCTGTGTGTGGGATGGTATCTCTTTAGGCAGACATACAGACCTCCATGTCTTTCCACGTAGAAATGTGAATGTTCACGTCTATAGAGATGACATTCTTGATGCTTATGTGCACCCTTATGCTGGTACAATAGTTAATGATTTCCTGTTACAGAACGACAATGCTAGACCGTGCGGGGCTCACATCATAGAAGATTATCTTTTGCACCAAACAATTGCGCGCATGGAATGGCCAGCTCGATCACTGAACTTGTATCCCGTTTAGCATACTTGGGATGCCTTAGGAAGATGTGTCACTGCTTTCAACCCTCCTCCTCAGACCCTTGCCACGCTTACAACTGCTTTACAAGAGCAATGACTCTCACTTCCAAGCAAATTTATCCACACATCGCTGTATGTGCTGTATTGCTTCTAGTTGTGATCATACCCCATATTAAAGATACTTTTCCTATACCAAACTAACTCATTTATTTTGTTTATTTTATAGTTGTGTTAATTTCTGAAACACCACAATCGTCTCGTAATTTCTTATAATGCTATTTTATACCTTACTATGTGTTGTACATTGTGGCTCAGTTTTATTAAAATCTACTTGTAACATTTTGAGTAATCGCTACTTTTGTTGTTTTTCCTTAATTTTTGGAAACCAGTGCAGTTCCTTGCCCAATGGAACATAACGCCTATTGCATATTTGCACATCTCATTCCTTAAGACTCATCAGTTTTTCCCTTTGTTTATCCCAGTCTTTAACACAAGAGCAGGAAATACAGAAAAATTTAGAAGTTGCACTAATACTGTCATTTAGTTCATCTAACATTGCTAAAGCTTCCAATTTAAAAGCAATTGTATGACTTCGCGAACGTGTGTCCTTACTTCTCTCCATTTTGAACGTTAAAATACCGCCCAATCAAAATGCAGAATTTGTATCAGTTGGACAACTCAGTCTTTTCCCTTTATATTGTTTTTCCTTTTTCCACTCCACTCCAGCATACAAGGGAGAGAGGAAAAAGAACTCCTTACCCGTTTCCTTGACATGTCGTCATCCCGGAGTAGAAACGTCATACATGAAAATTTTCCATAATAATAAGATAAATAAAATCTAATAATCACTTAGATATAAATGAATATATATATAGAGAGAGACAGAGATAAAAGTAAGTATTGATGTTTTTTCCTTAAAATGAAAAATGTTGTTAGAAAAACCAACATGAATCAGCCACCTGTTACAAAGTAGCGAAACCTCATATTTTCCGGCATGCCGGTAAATACGAGTTTTTCCAGCATACCAGCATGCCAGCTAATGCGGGGGAATACGGTAAAATTTAAAGAAATATTTTTCAGTCATATAGTGTTTATTCGTCAGGAAGGGTCTAAAGTAAAAAATATACAAAAATAATTAGGGATGCACCAAATAGTGATTTTGGCTGAATACCAAATACAAAGTAATGTTAGTCTGAATACCGAATATTCAACCAGACGAATTCGATCTCATATCGAATATTTGGCTCGCCGAATACTTTTATATTTCAGTGTTTAAAGGTATTAAAAAGTTAAATTTAAAAACAATTTTATATAGTATTTAATACATATACTTTCATTTTGATATACAACACCTTTTTACAAGTAAACTTTACACAAAGAAAAATTCTATGCTTTAAGTTATTATTTTAAAAAAGGATAGTTTTAAAACTTTTTTAATTAATAAAATTTTAAATTTTATGGCTGTTTCCATGATTTAAAACAACTGAATAAAATATCTTATATTCCAAAACAAACATTTTAAAATCAAAGAGAAATTTTGAAGGAATTGGAAGGACTTTTACAGTCATATATTGTTTATTTATACAGAAGGGACTAAAGTAAAAAATAAATAAATAATATAATTTATTCTGTTGGCAACACAGAAAGAATAATGTCCCTGTTCCTTTTGATTTAGAAAGAAAGTTTTTAAGGGGACAGTTTACCTCAAAATTGATCAAAAAAATTATTTTTGTTTTTAAATATTAAATGAAAGCCTGTTTAATTGTGAATATTTTGACACCTCATTTTTATCCATACGGCAATTATATCGCGAGATATTGTAAATTTTGTTAACACAATCAGCACAATTCCCCACACAAATGAAAACTTTAAACGGTTTTTCTCTATGTTCATATTTTCTTCACTTTCATGTTTTAAAAATGCTAAGGCCTTTTTTTTAATTTTAATTTGAGATAGATTTAAAAAATTTTGTAGATTTTCTTTTTATATATATGTGATAAATCAGTGCATGGACTTCGCCTTCAGGTTATTATAATTTCCAAAAAAATAAATAAAAGTAATATGCAGATATGTTAGATTTCATCGTTTTACACTAGATATATCAGTAAAAAAATTATATTAAATGTAATATTATATTTGTATCTAAAAATCCATGTACAGTCTCGTGTAATACACATTTGAAAATCTAAAAAAAATAATTGGGCAAAATTTTAATGTTTAAAAAAGTAGTAGGGATTTTAAAAAATTCAAATTTTCTTAAACTTTTTTAAAGATTTTTAGTAAATATGCAGTTAAGAGAAATTTGGTTTTGCAAAATTTACTTTTATTTGAACATTGAAATGCAATGAGTTCAACATTTGAAGAATATTTTTTAAGGTAAAAAAATTGTTGAAAAGGTAAACTGTCCTTTTAAATGCTCCAAAGAGTCTGGAGTGGACGATCATTTTCAGAGATTGTAAACATACAAGGCTGTTCTTAAAATAGTGTAACAAACTTTCAGAGGAGATAATGCAGTCAAGACAGACATTTTTTGAGCAAGAAACATCTCAATCTATTTAGTTTATCATAACTACAATATATTCAATCAAAAATATGGAGTGTGTCAGTACAAGCAAAAACTAAAATTTTGTTCACAATTTTAACAATGATGGAATTTTAGAGAGATTTGCATCATATTAATTTTGATTGTATAGAATGGGATTTGAGTGACTGAATTTAGGCTAGTGAAAGGGTATAAGTATTGTCAGCTGTATTCGGAATAGAGGAATGTCTAGCTCAGTGATTTATACATGAATGGTGGCAATTTCCAGTATTTCACGTCATGTTATCATATTTCACAGAGATCAAAATAACTCTGTTGAAAATATAGTTAACATAGCTTCATTATTGTTAAAGTAACAAACGAAAATCGAGATACGCCGTATTTATGACAGAATAGTGGATTGCAATCCTGGTTTCCTGTGCAAAAATTGTCTGTCTAGATGTCTATTATCACCCACTTAAAGTTTTTTCCATTTGGTTTAGAAATAACCTATTAGTAAAAAAGCAAGAAGCAGATTTTTTACCAGATAATGTTTAGGAATTTGCATTTGTGCATCATTAATTCCTATGAAGGTCATCAAGAACGGTTAATTTTCTTAAATGACACTTTTCAAACAGCAAATAAATAACGTAAAAGCATTCTCTTTTATTTAATATGATTCTATTCTAGTTATTTTAAATACCTTTGTTAATTGACAGTTAAGTTTCAAAAAGATTTTTTTAAGTATTTGGTTTGGTTGAATACTTTGATGCTCGGGCAAGCCCAATATTCAACAGACTGAATAGTTTGATATTCGGCCTAACCAAATGTTCAGTAGTATGGCTGAATATTGAATATTCATATTCATCCCTATAAAAAATACAATCTGTTCAAATAATGGCACTTTCCTGCTGCTTTTGATTTAGCAAAGAATTTTTTTAATGTGTCAGAAAACAATGTCTGGAGTGGGAGATCATTTTCAGCAGTTCTAAACATACAGGGTATTCTTAAAATCTTCAACAAACTTTCAGTGGAAATAATGTGATCAAGGCAAATATTTTTTGAACAAGAAATGACATCTTAATCTACTTATTCCATCAAAAATATAATTCAATCAAAAATGCAGGGTGTGTCAAGCTGTAACTAAATTTTTGTTCACAACTTTAACAATAACGAAGAGATTTTAGCGAGATTTTCATCATATTAACTTTGTATGACATGCGATGACATCGTTGGAAATGAGTGAATTTTGGTCAGTGACATATTATATGAACTGTCAACTACATTCTGAGTAATGGAATGTGTATACTCAGTGTTGTTTTAATATGAATGGAAGTGATTCCCAGCACTTCTTGACATGTGATCATATTTCACAGAAATCAAAGTCTGTTTAAAATATTGTTACAATACCTTCATTATTGGAGTAATGAACGAGAATCCAAGTTCAACCTGAAGTAAGACACACTGTATTTTTGACTAAATGAGTGGATTGTAATCCTGGTTTCCTGGGCAAAAATTTTCTGTCTTGATACCTTTTATCACCTCTGAAAGTTTGTTTCATTATGTATAGAAACACCTTGTTTGTGAAAAAACAAAACACAGATTATTAGCAGACAATAATTAAGAACTTGTATTTGTGCACCATTAATTCCTATGAAGATTGTCATTAATGGGTAATTAAGTGTTGCTTTTCAAACAGCAAATAAATAATATAAAAGCATTTTCTTGTATTTAAATATATTATTTCTTAAACCCTTTGTGGCGAGTGACAAGTATACATGCCATTTAAGGTGCAAGAAATCTTTGTATTTTAACATTAGTATTTTACTTCAGAATATTTTGCCACCTAATCTCATAATTTCATTGATTTAATAAAGCAAAAATTACAATATGAAAAAACTGGTGCCAAAAAATTAAAAGTAGTATAGAAGGCTCTCATTGTGATGAGGTTAATTATTCTGAATATCTTTATTAATTGACAGTTAAAAGTAGAAGTTGCATAAGGTTTTAAAAATATTTTTTCAGAGGTTTTTGTAAGTACAGTAGACACTCCCATATCTGGACTGATAAAAGATCAAAATTTATTATAAATTCAATTTTTTTTAAATGTTACTAGAATTCAACCTGCTTGTTCGATGTGTTAACGAAAGATGTCCAAACAATTTTTTTGCATATTTGCCGCATTAGCATCTATATATTTAGTCCTAACTCATTATCTCCTCTATTTCTTATCAGTTGTATGGAGTTCTTAAAGATTCTCTGCTAATTTTTTGGATGATCTGAAATCTATAAACATTATAGATGCAATATTCTCGTCTGCTAAAAGCACAGGAAACAGTTAAAAGCTTTACTTTAAAAAACAAGTTGGAATAAATTATCAGCAATCTATGACAGTTGTGAAAATTCAGAAGACCTACATTTAACAAATGCAGTAAGGAAAGTTTCTGGTTGTTAAAATATCCCAGAAACAGAAGTTCTTGACTGGGTAAATAGTGATGTAGATCACCACCTGACTGACGAAGAAATCTTAAATTCCATAAATGAAATAAAAATGGATTTAAACAGTAATGATGAAGTACCACTTGAAGAGAAATGCGTTTCATCGGAGGAAGCAATTCAAGCATAAGAGGTATGTAATTTTTTTTCTAATTTTTTAAAACTTTTTAAAGTTGATACTGAGTTTTATGTATTTTAAATTCCATTTTATAATGGTTGCTTTGCAATTCATAGAACAGTGCAGCGAATGAACTTCCTCTGACGTGTTATAACGATGAAGTACCTCTTGAAGAGAAATGCGTTTCATCGGAGGAAGCAATTCAAGCATAAGAGGTATGCAATTTTTTTTAAACTTTTTAAAGTTGATACTGAATTTTATACATTTTAAATTCCATTTTATAATGGTTGCTTTGCAATTCATAGAACAGTGCAGCGAATGAACTCCCTCTGACGATTATAAGGAGGCATTGACATGAGGTAACAGCTCGTCGGACAATCGAGAGAAGAAGAAAAGAAATTTCATGTAATATTTTTAAAAATAAATTATATACTTCAAAAAATAATAGGTACATTTATGACTCTTTTTTAATAAAAAATATATCACTCTCTCTTATCCAGATTTTTATTTAGTGTTGCCTCTAAGCCGTTTCCCAAAGTCCATTTTATTTCTTTTATGCATCTGGTGGCCCCTTTTAACCCTTCCGATGCACCCGTCAGCCCTTTTTAACACTTCCTATGCACCACGTAGCCTTTAAGAAAGTTTCACAGCATCCAATTGCTCTTCTTTATAATCAAAATCTGCCATTTTCTTTTCATCTATCAGCATTTGCACAAAAGCACATGCATATTTTTCTGCTAGTCTGATTCTTAGCGATGAGATAACAAGAATTTTGAGCATGAGATGTGAACTAATCGGAAATTGGATTTTTATCCCCTGCAATTTTTTCGGCAAATTTACATCAACTCTTCAGGCTTTGTGTGAGCACTCTAATGAGCAGTACAGTTCATTCTGGGAAAAGTGATTTTTGCTCAAATGATCTCAGGAAACACTGCAGTTGACAGCCGATGCTGTTCCTTTCGGCCTGACTCTGCTTTGTCATGATGAGTAAAAGTGACAGTGAATGGTTCTCAATTATGTACAAAAATCACATTACAATGAACTGCGGGGGAAAAGGGGCAACCCTGTCGAAACATACAATGATGAATGACTTAAAATAGAAAAATTTAGATTTTACCCAAATAATTTTGTATTTCTTATTTTCCAATATTTTTTTCTATAAAGTAGAGTGCCGATTATCGGAACTCCAATTAACCGAACTTCCAATTATCTGAACAGCCTATTTCTCCCAAAAATTTATTTAACCGAACTCCCAATTATCCAATGGTTTGGAATAAAATTTTAAATAAAGAAAAAACTGATAGTGGATCAGAAAATGTGAAATGTAAAACAATAAATTATGTATATATGCTATGAGTATGTAAAAGTGTATAAGATCCTAAGCTATGAAGAAAATGAAATTAACAAGTGGTTAAGTAGTGAAGTACATGACCCTGGATATCAGATTTTAAATGGTGATGAGATTGTGGGTGAGATTCATGATGAAAAAGAAATTGAAGAAAATGAAAACAAATGCTCTAAAAATAACCCAGGTCCATCACATAACGAGCCTTTGAATGTTTGGAAACAGCTAGGAAATGGCTCGCATGGCAGAAGAATGCTAATCCTATTTAACTAACATATTTAAGAAAAATTAGAGATATGGCAACGTTGAAAAGAATATATTTGTTGAAGCAAGCAACAATCAAAAGCTTTTTGCTTAAATTATAATCTCTGGAATTCAGAGATTGATAAAAAGAAAAAAAAATTTAATGATAAAAATGTAAAAAAAAAAAATTAAAAGAAAATAAAAACAATTTTTAAAGATGTCAGCACTAACTGGTGCTGCCAGTCCTAAGCTTAGATAAGCTTAGAAGGTTTTAGTATAGTCAGAAACATTGCTTAATTGCCTGTCCATTTATTCGAACTTTTGCTTATCTGAACTAGAGTCAGTCCCGACTTGTTCGGATAATCGGCGCTCTACTGTATTTATAATGGAATTATCATAACAAATTAAAACTAGTATGTTGTGGCCATCACAAAACTTTCTTCTATATAAATCACGTCAATTAAATCCTTTAAATAGTACAAAAAATAACAACAATTTAGCACCAATTCATATCAAAGTATATCTGAATTTGAAGTTGGATGAAAATTCGTGCATTAGTTCTTGAGATAGAGCTATAGCGGAAATTCTGAAAAAATCTAGCATAGCAGCGCCACTTGTTGAGCAATTTACACTAAAAGCAAACAGCACTAAACGATATCAAGGTATACCTGAATCTGAAGTTTGTTGAAAATCCAAGCATTAGTTCTTGAGATAAAGCTATTGCGGAAATCGCAAAAAATACAGCATAGCAGCGCCACCTGTTGAGCGATTTACACCAAACATTAAACAGCACTAATTTATACGTCAATTCATGTCAAGGACTAACTAAATATGAAGTTTGATGAAAATCCGTGCAATAGTTCTTGAGATACAGCTCATGTGAAAATCGTTAAAAATGCAGCACTGCAGCGCCATCTGTTGGGCGATTTACACAAAAAATTAAACAGCACTAATTTATATCAGGGACTAACTGAATCTGAAGTTTGATGAAAATTCGTGTGTTTTTTCTTGAGTTAGAGCTATTGCGATAATCATGAACAATGCGGCATACCAGCGCCACCTGTTGGGCGATTTTCACAAAAAAGTAATCAGCACCAAACTATATCTTGGACTAACTGAATCTGAAGTTTTATGAAAATCCGTGCAGTAGTTCTTGAGATATAGTTGTTGCAGAAATCGTGAAAAATGCCGCATAGCAGCGCCACCTGCTGGGCGATTTTCACCAAAAACTAATCAGGTCCAGTTTATATCAAGTTCTAACTAAATATGAAGTTTTGTGAAATTCCGTGCACTAGTTCTTGAGATAGAGCGCCCACAAAATTTTTGTCACATACAGACTCACAGACAGAGTGACAGAGTGACGGAGTGACAGAGTGACAGACAGACTCACGGACAGACATTTTCTAAAAACCATCAAATCGTGTTCTGGACATTCTAAAACGTATAAATCCGTCGAAAACCGGAAGTCGAATTTTTTCACGAATCCAAAACTTTCTTCTTGTAAAGATAGAAGAAAGTAAAAATATATATATTATTGGAAATTACTCCAGTTGCATAGCCATGCACATTTGCTGGGGAGCTTACCTCCCCCCTCCCCACCTTTTGAAAAAATAAGAATTTTTGCAAATCCCATTAAACGTTTTTTAAAGGATGCTACGCTGTGCCCTTTTTGTTCTAAGTGCAAATGTGCTCTGCCCTTTTTCGACGTGGAAAAAGCCCCATGCCCCCTTTCCCAGTAACTTCTTTGCACCCTTTGTTTGTATCAAAATAGTTTGCCTTTTTACTTTTTATTCTGACAAAAAAAAAAGTGACTTTCAAAAACAGAAGTTATGTTGCTCTGTATGATTCCCATGTCAAGATCTAATCTATACTACCCATGCAAAAAACAAGTGCGGCAACTGCATACTTCATTGTAAAATGTAAAATGGAGTACTATCGTGAGGAGGAAGAAGATATGTTTAAAAGATATATTCTTTTTCCTCAGTTTTGCTTCACAAAGTATTTTTTGTTGAAACTATTTATTGTGACTATTGTTGGAAATATTAAAAATTAGCTATTTTTTTAGCATTATCAAGTGGAAAGCTTATTTAATTCTCTCAGCGTCCGGTTCTCAGAGTTAAATAAACAAACCGAGGTCGTAGTCAACTTTTTTCCCAGTGGATCTAATAGTGGGCCTTTTTTATGGGGCTATAAGTTATAAAAATATAACTTATGATATTTTAATAAAAATCTGGTACACAGCTTAAATTATTAGTATTTCAGCTGGCTGAAAATTTGAACGAAATTGGCCAATTAACATCGAAGATACCAATTTTTTTTTTTAATAGTAAGGAAAGATCAGGGTTTTACCTTCTGTTCTTTTTCCTTTAATCATTATTTCTGTTAGCTGCTCAACAATTTTTCTTTTTTTTGAAAAACTTTGACACATTCACAGACTTTTTTTTTTTTTAATTCTTAAAGGAATACAATTTGCAGGCATGATTAGAAATCGAAAAGCATGTTCCTTTTTTTGTTAAATATCTTACACCTTTATTCTAAAATATCTCTGTGGAACAAGAAAAGACTCTTAATTGCAGAAAAAAATTTAATACAGGGTTCGGTGATATATATTGTGATATATTTCATGACACATATGAAGTTCACTTTTCCTAGATTTTATTGGCTGTGTCTTTTTGTTGATAAAGAGGCAGTGACTTTTTAGCTCCTGTCCCCCCAAAAAACATAAAAAAACTTTTCCAAATTTTACATTTGAGGCTGAATTTTTTTAATGTAGAGCCAATAATTATTGGCTCTTTGACATTTTTAAAGCTTAGAATAGCCATTATAAACCAACTTATATAATCAGTTATTTAATGATAAAAATAAATAAAATTTCATTTTATGACTTAAAATGCTAAAAATTGTCCTAAAGATGTGTTTTATACGTATAGGTTCTTATTAGATGGACCACTGGATGAAAATTCGCGAACTTCAATTAATATGCAAATTTTGATCAGTCCTTTGATTTGCCTATTAACGGGGTTCGACTGTATTGTGAAATTCGTCAATGGATAGAGGAAAAAAACATTAAATTCAGCATTCAATCATGAGAAAAAATAGTGAAATTCTTCAGTCGGTTGAAGAAGAAGAAAAAAAAAAGTGAAATTTGTCGATTAAGTTGCCGGAAAAAAATCGTCAAATTCGTCAGTTGATGGAGGGGGGAAGAGAGAATCGCGAAATTCAATTGATCATGGGAAAATATTGCAAATTCTATTAGGTAACTCTAAACAAACCAGTTCAAATATTTTTTAGTGAGCCCCTTTTGAAAAATTCCCACCCAGCAGCCTTTTTTTTTTTCTGGAGTCAACACTATTCTTATATCCGGATTACTTCCAGCCCACATTCGTTCGGTTATGGGAGAGTCTACTGTTGTCTGAATTATCCTAATATTCAGTCAGACTAAATATTTAGCAGGCTGAATATTTTGATATTCAACGACACAAAATTGATACAAATAAAAAAGTATTTAACACATACTTGTTCTTTAAAGTTTATGAGAGCATCTGTCTTGTTACTAATTTTGGTCTTGATGTTCTTCTTACGAGAATCCTGAAAATTATTTTGGCATTAAAAAGATATCTAGAAATTTTTTGTTCATAAATATATACATATAGTGTAACTATGAATTTGGATTGTCAACTTGAAACAAGCAACCACTTCTTAAAAGTCACATAAGAAAAATAAATCATGGTTACAAATCCCACCTACTCAGAAATATGTCCATATGTCATATCATTTCAAAAAAACCTAAAAGAAAAATAAATGATGCTGCTGTGGGGAAGAAATAAAATTAAGTACAGTGTTTAAGTGCTGAATTAAATTAAGGTTTATTTAAATAAAATCGAAATAGCATTTATCTTCACTACATTAATCTAATTAAATTTACCAATGTTATTACACTCGTCATTTTCTATTTCCTTTTAAATATAACAATGATAATTTGAAGAGTAATTTCATGCATGAAAAATTTAATATACTCGAGTATAAAAATAAAAGAGGTACCTCTAAAACTTATTACTAAATTTTTATGATAATATGGTGCTGCATCTCCAGGACAGTCGAAGGAGCTTTTCTTCCATTCACCGCGGTCATCCCGTCCTCTTGGGCTTCCAATATCCGCCTATCCTTGCGGCCTTTCCATCGTCCCACCTTAGGGCGTTCGTTCTTTTCCGTTCCGCGAACCTTCCGTCCCCTCTAGCGTCTCCACACGAGCCAGCAGTACTAGCAGAAGCCTCCAAGCTGAAGTCCCGTTTCGCCGAGAACCTGCTCCTTTTATCGTCTCGCCTCGTCACCTCTTTCCAATCGGCGCAAAAGTAAACAGTCCAATTGCGCTCCAAAGATAAACTGTATTATGTTGTTCTATTTATTTACAGACTTTTTTTAAATGAATTGATCGAGGATTACATTACACTTATTATCTATTTTTTTTACAGTATATTTTCAAATTAAAAGGAGTATTATTGCTTGTAAAACGTGGTCCGATCGGCGCGTATGAATACCAAAACATCGCCGATTCGGAACCACGTGTTTCGTAAAAATGAAATAATAAATTAAGCCTAAATATTTTCAAATGGAATAACTCTAAAAACTTTTAAAATAATAATATATTGACATTTGAATACACATTTTCAAGATTAAATTCTGAATTGGCTGTAATTTTAAATATTTTTTACAAACATTTTATAACATTATAAACTTATATTTTACACATAAAATAGTCATAAATATTCATAAATTTCTGAAGAACAAGTCTTTACACTGGCGGGCGCCAAGCCTATATAAAGAAAACTTCCTCTAAATGCTATTGAACAGTACAATAAACCATTTTTAGATATTATATGGAGTAATTTAACTATTGACTGACAAAAAAAAGGTTATTCTAAAGTTTAAAAAAAAAAACAACTATTATTTGTATAAGGCAGCTAAAAAAAATATAGTATTTCTTTTTTTTATTATTATTATTATTATTTATGTAAGAAAACGCAAATTATCAACATAACACATTACATCTCCGTCTCCTAAAAAAAAAAAATTTATTGAAAAAAAAATTTTTTTGTAAGCAAAAGAAAAAAAATGTTGCATGTAAATACCCCTCTAACTATACCCATTGAAATTCAAGTAATTAATTAATCTCCCAACACCTAGTCACCAAAACCGACCAAATCAGGATTCAGACAACCTTACAAAGCATTATTACTGATATCTGAACATCACCAATTTTTGTGACATGTATTCATAACCAGAATGCATAAATATACATGAAAAACAATACAAGGTGATTTCTACTAATTGACTTGTGTTTTAGGACTTTATACATATTTTATCACATATTCATACAATAAATAGTAAGTTTGTTCAAAAATTTAAGACAAAATTTGTTCCTGATTATACGAAATATTACACAAATTATACAATACAATACAATAATAGAAAAAAAAATTTATACAACATTATGCAATGGTGAGAATGTATTCACCACAATTTAAAAAAATGTTATTTTTTCGCAACAAAACCGTGTGTGTCTCTGACACACAAATTATAATCGCTAACAACTGCTACAATTTTGCCCAGACTCTGAATGTGACTGACCAGGTAAGCCTATATTTATGTCAATATTATCAGTGTTAATTTTATTATTGTGTGCATGAGCTTGATTGTTACTACTATCACTATAACTTATCACATCGAAAACTGGATACTGATCAACAATCTCTTCTACCCGGAATCCCTAACATCCGTATCAACTTGAGTGTTTTGATCTGTATCTTGTTCCCTGTTTCTACTCTCTTCTTCAAAAAGTGCAGGAAAAATAATCCTTTCAGTGATTTTAGTCAATCTATCAACATGTACTAATTGCTCGTCTTTGGGGTTTTGTATGTGAACAATTTTAAAATTTACTGTATTAGTTTGTTGAGTGATACGGTAAGGTCCTTTATTGAACTGTGTGAGTTTTTTACTAGCCCCCGGCTTAACTACCGGTGTGTACAATAGCACCAAATCCCCCAACTGTAAATTTTTGTCTGTGGCAAACTTTAACCTATACTCTTCCTGTTTTTCTGCAGCTGTAGTTAAATTTTGTTTAACCATGTGGAAAATTTTGCTCAGCCTTAAATGAAAATCTTCACTTAACTCACGGGTATCTCCGTAAGATCTTTGAATAGGTTTGGTTATAAGGTCAACAGGTAAAAGTAAATCCCTACCGTAAACTAAATGTGCTGGGGTATCTCCTATAGCAGCGTGATAAGCTGTTCTGTAAGCCAATAAGGCAAAATGTAAAACTTTGTCCCAATCTTCATTTGAAAAATCCACTAAGTGTTTTAACATATTAACTATCGTGCCATTGACCCGTTCCACAACCCCATTTGCACTCGGGTGATAACTAGTCGTAGTATGCTTTTTAATATGAAGTTTCTCATATACTTTTAGGATTGCCTCAGATATAAATGATTTGCCCTTGTCTGTAGTGAGGTGTTCAGGAATTCCATGAGTAGAAATGAATTTTTCTAACACAGACATTATAACTTCAGATTGTACGTTTGGTACAGGGTCCTTAGCCCATCTTGTGAAATAATCTGTAATTACAATAATGTGTCTGTTTCCCTCTGCTGTAGTACTTAATGGACCCACAGCATCAACAGCTATCTTTTCAAAAGGACGCAAAGTAATTTTGACTCTCTGTAATGGTGCTTTCTGTTTAGATTTATATCCTTTACGAATGGTACACTGTACACAAGATTTAACGTGGTTGAGTGTGTGTTTATATTGACCCCACCAGAAGTAATTTTTCTTAGTTTTAATTAATGTTCTTTTAAATCCTGGATGTGCTGAGGTTACTGAGTCATGAGCTAAATTTAAAATGTGTGAAATTAAGGTTTTAGGAATAACTAATTTAGTTTGATTGTCATTATGGGAGTCTTTTTTATTTATGCAATATAATAAATCATCTTTTAAAAAGAAAGTTAAATCATTTAATTGTATTTCATTTATATTATTTAATTGTTCAATTATGTTTTTGCATTTTGCATCTTGATTTTGTGATGTTTTAATAAATTCTTTTGAAAAATTTGTGTTGATATTTATTTCTTGAATCACATTAACATTCCTCGATAGTACATCAACTGGTACATTACATTTACCTGGAGTATGACAATATTTTATATTATAATTTTGCAGTGCAAGAGCCCAACGAGAAACTCGACTACTGTCTTGGATTCTCAACACCTGCGAAATTGCCTGCTGATCACAATATAGAGTGAATTCCCTCCGGTAAAGATAATGTCTAAAATTATTAATTCCCCAAACTACACTGAGAAGTTCTCTCTCAAAAGTACTATATCTCGTCTCGGCGTCCTTTAAAGTCCTGCTAGCATAAGTGACTGGATGCAAATCACCTGATTCGTCTTTTTGGCTAAGTACCGCACCTAATGCGAACCCGGATGCATCAGTATGTAAAAAGAAAGGTTGCTCAACATTGGGCAACATTAAACAAGGATAAGAAGTCAAACACTGTTTCAATTTGTTAAACGCTGAGTCTGCTTCCTGACTCCATTTGAAAGGAGTTTTCAATTTAGTTAATTCTGTTAAGGGCTTTGCTATGTCGGCAAAATGATCAATAAATTTTCTATAAAAGTTACATATACCAATGAAACTACGTACAGCTTTTTTGTTTCTTGGGATGGGGAAGTTTTCTACAGATTTTACGTTTCTTTCATCTGGAGAGACTGCACCATTTTTAATTTGAAATCCAAGGTAAGTTATTGAATTTTTTGCTATTTGACATTTTTCAGGATTAATTTTCAGGTTATAAGAATTGAGTCTTTTAAAAACCTGATCTAATTTTTGAATGTGTTCTTCAAAAGTTACAGAACCAATAATTATGTCATCAATATAAGTATTAGTATCTAAACCTAATAAAATTGTCGCAACCAGCCTTTGAAAAGAAGCCGCAGCATTGACTAGGCTCTGTGGCAATCTTGTCCACTCAAACAAGCCAAATTCAGTACAAAAGGCAGTTTTGTATCTGTCATCAGGATGCAATTCCATTTGCCAATATCCTGAGCATAAATCTAAAGATGTATAGAAATGAGCACCATTTAATTTATCTAATAAATCTGAAATATGTAGTAGAGGAAATGGTAAAGGTTTAGTCTTTAAATTAAGCTTTCGGTAATCGCAGACCAATCTGTAGGAACCATTTTTCTTTTTAACCAAAATTACCGGGGATGCATAAGGAGAATCAGAGGGGGTAATTATGTCAGCTTCAAGTAGATCATCAATTTGTTGTTTTAACTCAGTTCTTAATGCATATGGAGTCCTATAAGGTTTAGAACGAACTGGAATACCATCCGTTAAATAAATTCGGTGACTGGTTGTGTTACAACCTGTTAAGTCTTTAACCGACTGTGCAAAAATAGCTTTATTTTTATTTATAACTTCCATGACTGCCTGTTTTTGTAATTCAGTTAGATGATCTAGATCAAATTTCTCACCACAAGGATTAAAATCAGTTATCTCATTTTCCACTTCTAAATTGTTTACAGTTGTATTTTGGACATTAATTGCTTCAACAAATTCAATTTTTGCTATCTGACAATTTTTGTTTATATGAATTTTCCTCTCTGTTACATTAGCTACTTTAATCCATAAATCTTTGTTGCCTTCATAGTTATAAATTCCGTTCGCTACTAACCAAGAATTATTTAAAGATTTATTTGATGGCTGAATAGTCCATTAATTTTAATTTTGATAAATTGTTCAGATCGAGGTTCAATAACATTTTTATTTACCGTACTTCCTTTCCTACACCTTCAAATTTATGTAAGTTAATTGAGTTAACTTCTATATTTTTCAAATTGTTCCATAAAATCGTATGATTTAGATATTTTAAAGTTTCAGTTCTATAGTCGATGATGATATTATAAGATTTTAAGAATTCTGATCCAAGAATTGCATTATAATTAGCTTTGAAACTGTTACTAATAAAGAAGGTTACAACAAATTTGACTTTTTGGTCAGTTAAGCACAGTTTAATTTTCTTATCTAAGCACATGACATCGTTATTTACCCCAATGACCTGCATTGCACAAGGTTCGGCCATGTCGATCCAATTCGGTAAATGTTTGTTCAAAATTTCAGTTGATATTAAATTTATCGCAGCTCCCGAATCAATGAGACAATCTATTTTCTTTTTATTTAGGTTTAGAGAGATTATGGGTAGTTGTCCTACCTCAGCATCAATACTGTCAATACGTACCATTTTAGGGGGAGAATCCAAAGACAGGGGTACATTCCCGTTTTGCCCCACTATCGGTTTAACGAACCTGAATTAGAATTTTGTGATTCTTGAGTGATTAACGAGGGACAATTTCTTTTTATGTGACCCTGTTGGTTCTATTGAAAGCAAACAATATTTCTTCTAGGACGATATTGTCTTCGCCCATATTGTGATGGACCTGCCATATTTATGAACCCCATATCCCTGTGATTGAGATTGAGTGACCTGTAATAAAGTTTGTACCTGATTGCTAAGTTCTGAAATTTTCCGATCACTTTCACTGACTACATTCTGTATGAGATTCTTAAGTTCTTGAATTTCATTTGGAGAATTGTTAATAGTTTGAGCAATGTTAATTGGAGCCTGGACTTGGTCATAATCTGCGCATTTTTCTTGACAAATCGCCAAATCCCAAATTTGTTTGTAAGTACTAGGAGAATGCGGCATGAAAAACTTCCTTACTTCCGGCAACATACCCTGTAGACATTTTTGCACGAGTAATTTTTCTCTAATGGCTTATTGATCTGCGAAACATTTGTAGGACAGCCCCAATACTCCGGACAGGAAAGCCCTGTTAGATTCCCTAATATTTTGCCTTGCAGTTGTAAATTCTTGTAAGTGGTACGCCTCATCTACAGTTTTGCTGAATTGGCTAATTAGGGCTTCTTTTAATGTTTGTAGGCTGTGTGTAGTTTTTAAGTGAGGTTGAGACTTTATAAATTTTTAAGCTTCTCCTATGCATTTCATTTTTATGGCGAAGACGCATTGTTCCTCTTGCCAGCCTGCAAAATCCCTGACCTCAATTATCTTATCAAGGAAATCGGCTATAGTTATGTCAGGGTTTTCTCCTGAATACGTTGGGATATTTGTGATAAACTGGTTGAAATTAAAGGTTAGGTTAGGTACCAGAGACACTGGTCCATGTGTAATCTTCACCTGGCTGTCCGAACCCCTGACTGGTGATAATATTGGTGGTGAACAGCTACTATCAAAAGAGGTATTTACTGGATTATTTTCTTTATTCTCTTTTTCCGACTTCCCATTTTCTACACTATTACTTTCCTCACTTAAAATAGGATCCTGTTCATTCCCTGGCACAACCGGACCGGCCAACTGCTCTGGCTTTTTCGAATCAGTGCTCATTATTATAACTAGTGTACATTCCCCCAAAATAATAATTGCAAATCTAAATTATTATAACAAACATAAAATACTAAGAATAAAAAAAATTCATGCAACATGTGACAAAGTGAAAAAAATCAAAGTTAAAGTTAACATTCCCTATAGCCGCTTCATCATGTTAAAAAAAATAATTTCTAAGTAAATTACTCCATTTACAATAATTTCTCTAACCACAGTGGCAAAAGGTAAAGTAAAAAAAAATACAACAGGTAACGGCGCCGAAATTGGCTGAAAAAACGCGGGACCGAACACGTGCCACGACGCCAAAATGGCAAAGGTCACTGGGCACCATAAAATGTGTTGTGTCGTACCTAAAATATTTCTAAATAGACACAAACACGTGGTAGATAAAATTCTACCAAAAAAAAATTAATTTAACATCATATAGCATTTTGTCATATCATTCCAAAAAAACCTAAAAGAAAAATAAATGATGCTGCTGTGGGGAAGAAATAAAATTAAGTACAGTGTTTAAGTGCTGAATTAAATTAAGGTTTATTTAAATAAAATCGAAATAGCATTTATCTTCACTACATTAATCTAATTAAATTTACAATGTTAGTACACTCGTCATTTTCTATTTCCTTTTAAATATAACAATGATAATTTGAAGAGTAATTTCATGCATGAAAAATTTAATATACTCGAGTATAAAAATAAAAGAGGTACCTCTAAAACTTATTACTAAATTTTTATGATAATATGGTGCTGCATCTCCAGGACAGTCGAAGGAGCTTATCTTCCGTTCACCGCGGTCATCCCGTCCTCTTGGGCTTCCAATATCCACCTATCCTTGCGGCCTTTCCATCGTCCCACCTTAGGGCGTTCGTTCTTTTCCGTTCCGCGAACCTTCCGTCCCCTCTAGCATCTCCACACGAGCCAGCAGTACTAGCAGAAGCCTCCAAGCCGAAGTCCCATTTCGCCGAGAACCTGCTCCTTTTATCGTCTCGCCTCGTCACCTCTTTCCAATCGGCACAAAAGTAAACAGTCCAATTGCGCTCCAAAGATAAACTGTATTATGTTGTTCTATTTATTTACAGACTTTTTTTAAATGAATTAATCGAGGATTACATTACACTTATTATCTATTTTTTTTTACAGTATATTTTCAAATTAAAAGGAGTATTATTGCTTGTAAAACGTGGTCCAATCGGCGCGTATGAATACCAAAACATCACCGATTCAGAACCACGTGTTTCGTAAAAATGAAATAATAAATTAAGCTTAAATATTTTCAAATAGAAAACTATAACCAACTCTAAAAACTTTTAAAATAATAATATATTGACATTTGAATACATATTTTCAAGATTAAATTCTGAATTGGCTGTAATTTTAAATATTTTTTACAGACATTTTATAACATTATAAACTTATATTTTACACATAAAATAGTCATAAATATTCATAAATTTCTGAGGAACAAGTCTTTACACTGGCAGGCGGCAAGCCAATATAAAAAAAAACCTCCTCAAAATGCTATTGAACAGTACAATAAACCATTTTTAGATATTATATGGAGTAATTTAACTATTGACTGACAAAAAAAGGTTATTCTAAAGTTAAAAAAAAACAACTATTATTTGTATAAAGCAGCTAAAAAATATTTTTTTTTTCTTTTTTTTTTTTTTAATAAAAAGAAAAAAAAAATCACTCAGCTCGTCTTTTAGAGCAAAATATAGTTGATTGACCCATTTATTTGTCTCAGTGGACACAAAATTGAAGAATTAAATGAAGAGTTTCAGTATAAGATAAACTATCAGCACTTATTTACTTTCATGTTGATCATTTAGAGCAAAAATATTTCACCAAGCAATGTGATTTAATGCCAATAATGCATAAGCATGATATCAGCACGAGCAATGTTGGTAACAGTGTGGTTTCAAGTATATGAGAGCAGTTATGGAGAATTTTTTTATAATCAACTGTAAATTATACAAACACGGTTTATATATCTATTAAAACAGCAGTTATATAAAAGTGGAGTCAAATCTTCAAATTCCAGTGTAAATGTTTTTATAGTATTTTATATGTGGATTTTTTTTTGATCAATTTTATTTACATTTTGTTAATTTCTTGCTAGGGGCACAGTAAAGGAAAGTTGAATTGAACCTGTTCTACCTAATTTTAACTTATAATATGGTCACCAAATGAAAAACACAAAAAATTCCATTTTAAAATTTCACAAGTTCAACACAATTTTTATTTATAGGTCAATTCTTGTCTTTAAACATGTTATGCAATAGTGAGCAGAGTACACATGAGCAGAGCACGCACAAAAAAAAACCTATGACATGAAAACTTTTATTAAAACAAATTTGACCATTGCAGATGGTTATTCTGAACATACAAAGAAAAACATACAAAATCAATTAAATCAAATGTAATTTTATTTAAATATTAGCTGACCTGCCCGGCGTTGCCCGGGCCCATAATGAATTATCCTTAAATGAACCTCAAATTTGTATGATTTTATATCTTTAACTCCATTTTGTCTGAATTTATATTTTTAAATAAAAAAAATCACGAAAAATATTGAATTGAAAGTATATGCTATTTGGCCTTTTATTTTCTGATTAATTTGATTTTTGTTATGCATGCATACCGAAAGCGAGCGAAACCATGACAAAAAACTCAGGTTTTTACTAATTTTGTCAAAATTTTCACACATTTTGTAAAAAATATTTCTACCCATTCAAATGTTTTAAAATTTTTGTAGGTGATGTAAATCTGGTCCATTGAGATGCTCTACAAAGATTCTGTTAAAATACGGACGTTTAGTTACTTTTAGCATGGAAAAAATATCCTCTCCATGAGACAAGGAGTGACCTGCATTTGTCGGTGTATTTGAAAGGGTTAAAATTCACATTTTTAAAAATCAATTGCCCCATCGATTAAAAGAAGATTTCAGCTTTAAGAATATATTTTTGGTTTGTCAGTACCTCTAAAACTGCGCACTGGAGGGGCGTTGCAATAAGAGAGAAAAATGTTTTTTGAAAAAACGACCCTTTATGAAATTTTTTTCAAAGGGTTAACGGCTATATTTTTTTTATTGATTGCGGCATTTGAGATGTAAGAGTATGATCTTTCAGAATATGTCTTCCGTTTTAAACTTTATTAAATGGTTTGGCCGTTGGAAGTTAATAAATAATGACAAAATACCCACCTCCAAAATTCCTTCTTTTCGATTTTCATTTTCTCCTGACACATAAATAGGGCATCTGCTCATGCACAAGCACTTTTTCCTTCTCGAAAGGACAAAGATGAATTTTTAATTAGAGTTCTTTGTAATTTTTAATTAATAACTCAGCTAATTATTAGAAATTTAAAATTCTGAGTCTCTGGTACACCAGGAAAGGCCTTGTACTAACACCACACAAATTTTCAGCCCTGTACATGCAGTAGATTTTCCTAGCCATCGCACACACACAGACTGAAACTTTCTTTTATTAGTACAGATAGTTAAATTATTTCCTACAAGGGGTGACCAATAAATAAAAATAAATTGTGTTGGATCTGTGCTTGAGTACGGCTGCATACAGTGAAACATAAAAAATCAATTTTATTTAAATTTAGTTACTGTATTTCTCATTGGCCCAATAGCAGAAAATTCTCCGAATGTCTGAGACAAATACTTCAGGGATAATATAGGAACATAAAATAATCTGCACATAAAATATTTTACAATTGAAATAACGTTAATTAATCAAACAATCATGTACCTGTAGCATAGCGTCTTTATGCATTTTATTAATTTTTATTAATAATAATCTTAAGCTTTTGTATTAAGTAATAAAGAGCTAAACATAATATAAAGAAAAGGTTCGATGAAAAAGAATCTGCAAAAGAAAAAAGAAAACCTGCGATGCATGTCTCTTGTCTCAAACTTTCTGCTACTGGGCCCATTAGAGGGCTTTATCAGCGTCATTGAGTTGAATCTGTTTTATTTAACTGTAACTTTGAGAATGGTTGTCAAATGAGAAAAAAAAAATCAATTTTTTAATTTTAGTTATGCAATTTCTCACTAGGGGTGCTATAAGCATAAAAGCCAGAGATCAACTGATAATTTGGTTTTGGTTTCATTCCAAAATCTGAGTTTTGTCAATAATTCATTTTCAACGAAAATGCTGCCAAAAATTCAGCCAGAACCAAAGCTATTTGTATTTCAAAAATCTCGTTTCTTCCTTCGGCAATTTTCAACACTTCTCAGTGATTTGATTTGGGCAGGAGCAGGAATTCATTGCTACTGGAGCGGCACTTCTTCTTTCTTTCTCTCTCTTTTTTTCGTAAATTGGTGATATTGTACAGTTGTTAAAAAAGAAGGAAGAAATGTCCACATAATTTTTAATCGTAAAATTGTCGCAGACAGGTGCAAAAGGTACTGTTCGACTGGGTATTATTGTCTACTTTTTTAATTTGAATACAAATTTAAAAACAAAGGTCCTCAACACATTAAAATTTGTATAGACTTTGAATTTTCCAATTCTAACACCAACTTTTGACACCATTTTTTTTTTTCATTTTATCAAGGTACCCCGTAAAAAAAAATTCCCGATTGTATATTTTTCTTAAATCATCGTAGAATTATCTGAGTGAAAAGTTTGAGGATATGTTAATTCACGCAACAAACTTTTATTTATTATCTTCCCAAAAACCATTCGATATATTTTTTTATGTTGTTAAAATTAATAGATGCAAAGATATTTCAGACATTGTTTTCCTTTCAATAAAACTTTTCGAATTATGAAAATTACTAATAAAATCATATTAAAAATTATTAATTATGATAGACATTCATTTTCACAGAAAACAAACCACAATTGGAGGGGGGGGGGGGACGAGTATATAAGTTTACAGCTTATTCTAATAATTCATTTTAGTGATATATTGATACATTTTACTTTTTGACGGTCTAAACCTAAAGGGGCCGTCTCCTGCTATCAAAACATCCACAGAATAGAAAATTTTAGAGAATAATCAGAAAATATAAAGTGAATTTGTTTTACACTAAAAAATTCTGTATAATTTTTCTGATAATATTCTAGGTACACCTTCATGTATGACACATTTTTTCTGAATTTATGGATAAACTCCTAATACATTTTCTTTTCTATGAAGATTTAAGTAAAAGAATATAAACAATACTTTTTCCCCAGCTGCCATCATTCAAGAAATAGATACCAAAAGTGAATGTTACCATTTTGAAATTTAAAGTTGGTACAATTTTTCAATATATAGACGACCTTTATTTAAAATTTTTTACTCATATCCGGAAATAAGACAAAATTCCGAGTCGAATGGCGCTTCTGGCATCTCTTTGCGTCAGCTTGGTCATTAAAAAGTATGGAGTGCCCTCTTTCTCTCTCCCTTTTAATTGACTGTATATTTGTTAGCGGAATCTTCAGAAATTTATTTTGGCTTAATAAATAAAAGGGGAATATATTTTTAAATCTACTTTTTTTGTTTACAAAGCTTCAAAGTTATGTAATATAATCTGAAAAATGCTGTAATTTAAAATGTTAGCTTGGATATGTATGCAAAATCCTTTTAAAGAATGTTTAATTGTAGTAGAATTCTGGCTAACAAATATCAGACTTTTTTGTAGGAATTGAGTCGGGTCGAGCCTGATTTTAGTGATTTTTACTCAACTCAAGCAGTGACTGAGCTTTTATTTTTTTACACCAGGCTCAGGATATCTTTCTGTGGACCAGTCTAGATCTTCGTCTGGAAATTTCAGCACGTGCTACAAATAAAATTTTTAAAAAATAGTTGCCAGTTGCAGAAATTTCTAATAAAAAATAAATTCATAGTCAAAGGATTAATCGATTAAATTACTCGTTTTGTCCACTTCATATTATGGCAGTAACAAATATGATAAAGATTTAACTTTTGATTTTTAAACTCTATTCTTTCTTTAATCATAACCTTTTTAAAGTTTTTTATTTAATTTGCAAAACAAGTTGATATCTTTTATTTAATAAGAGAATTTAAAAATAGAAAAAATCAGAGTAAAAATCAACATTTCCTCAAATTTTCTTTTTCTTCACAAAGTTTAAAATTTAACATTTCACATTTTTTGGAATTTTTAAATCTTTAGTTTAGCCTCAGGGGTTTGGGGAACAGGGTTTGAACTAACCCGACCTTTCTATCATGTTTACGAGATGGGATATAAGTATGCGTGTGCGCAGGAAAACATAGATACTCCTATAATAAAAAATTGAAACTTGATTACATAAGAAGGAAATCAAATCTGTGTCGTAACATTACAAATAATCATTAAAATAAGGGTGAGCAGTTTATCAGAATCATCATCAGTACCAATCTATTAAGAACACCTTTCCATATTCGTTATGTTCCCAGTGCTGCCTAAGTTACACTATAACAATTTTAAATCTTTAGTTTAGCCTCAGGGGTTTGGGGAACAGGGTTTGAACTAACCCGACCTTTCTATCATGTTTACGAGATGGGATATAAGTATGCGTGTGCGCAGGAAAACATAGATACTCCTATAATAAAAAATTGAAACTTGATTACATAAGAAGGAAATCAAATCTGTGTTGTAACATTACAAATAATCATTAAAATAAGGGTGAGCAGTTTATCAGAATCATCATCAGTACCAATCTATTAAGAACACCTTTCCATATTCGTTATGTTCCCAGTGCTGCCTAAGTTACACTATAACAATTCTTTCAAATTGAATATAAGCCACAAACAATCTATTCTCTCCTGTAACATTCACAACTTGCACCGAACATTTTATTCATAAAACATTTCACAAATAAGCATGTTTACACTTGTAATTTTTTTTTAGAAAATAAATAACTCACAATAAAATGAATAACAAATATTTAGCTATTTTGTATTAATTTTTTTTTTTCGAGCACAAGACCTTCCTAGGCGTGAGGCCCTGTGCGGTCGCACCTATTGCACACCTTTAAAAACAGCTCTGCTTTGAAGATGCTTTTCACATGCTCATTAAAAACTGCAAACTTCACAGTAATAGAAAATTTTTAGTTTGAAACGACAGAAGTGTTTTGAATGCTCTTTGAGAAAGTTCTAGAATAACAGATGATCATTTACAAAAATCGTTATAAAAGATAAATCTAGGTGTGTATACCTAAAACATTTTTTAATGAATTAGATGAAATTTGTATAATTAGAAAATCATTTAGTCTTGTTGAGGAATTAATTCATTTTATTTCATACTTAGCTAGACCACCCGGCATTGCCTGGCCCCGTGATAATATACTTAAATGAACCTGAAATTTGTATTGCGGTCCATACAGAGGCGTGTAGAGACAGTACAGATTACCAGCACCTCTTCGGTTCTTCTAGAGGGCCTAGCTTCCTTCCTGTTTCTTTTTTACGTCAAAATTTTAAATTGAAATAACTAACAAATAATTAAATTCAAAAGTCAGAATTTGTTAGGATGTTTTTATGTGTCGCGATGAGGGTGCATACTCCTGTGTGCGTCCTGTCCAAATTATAAATAAGTTAGCTGAGGGAAAATTTTCAAATGAATTAAAGAAAAACAGTACATAACAATAACAATAAAAAAAAGATACTTCAAATATTTGAATTGTGAGCTATAAATAGGTAATAAATAATATCATTATTACAAATGAATCACTGATATATAATTTATCTTTTGGTTTATTCAAAACGAAGGTCTATCAATAATTTCAGTTATTTACAGGATAAATTTTAAAAAGAACACTTTTATTATCAAATATCAAAGCTGTGTAATCATTCTAAGGATGTATCTAAGGATCATTCTAAGAGAGTAAAGAAATGCTTAAAAAATTCAGAACTTACTAATTGTTGAAATTTTTTGCTACAGGACTGATAGCCATTAAAAATAGAATCTTCTTGAGCAGTAGCTTCATCTCTTTCTTTGCGCAAGTCATCTGCTTCCTTTTGTACTTCCTGTTGTTTAGTTTTTATAACCTTGAGTTCATCATATATATCTTGATAAATCTAATTAAGAAAAAGGAAGATCATAAATATTTTAATCACAGAAAATTTTTAATCAAATACAAAAGTAATTTAAATTTTTAATTTTTAGTAATATACTGGACTGCCATACAATAATGTGAAATATTTCTGAACACTCCAGTGGGCTTTTATTGGGAGAAAAGTAACACCATTGGGTGTACATGCACAGTAAAGAATGAAGTATTGACTTCAGCTTTCAATGTGAACTCTTTACTTATTCAGTACAAAGCATTCATAAATTGCAAGGAACTTACATCAACACAAGATTTTAAAAAATTTTAATTAAAACCTGCACATTACATTTAAACAGATGTCTAGTCATAAGATTTCATATCTGCTATTATATTAAGGTTAATTAAGACTTGAAAGTAAATCGAAGTCTTTTTTACTTTTATACAACTTTATTTTAGTAGTGATTTTTATTATTTTAGTTAGTAGTTATGTATTTAGTGTTATCGCTTTTCACCATGCTAACTTCGTAGCATACATCATTTGTAAGATTAAAGAGTTTTTTTTGTTTTTCGCAGCTCCTCTGTATAGTAGTTTTTGTTAAATACAGTAGAAGATCTTTATAACGCGATTCTATAATGCAATTCTCCATATAACGCAAAACTTCTCAGATGTAAACAATGAATTTTGCAGGTAAGAAGCACCTGAAATCCCACATCATAAAAATTGCTACTCGCTAGAAAACTAAATTTGATACATTAATTCAACTTTATCTCCTTAATTCAAAACTTTTTAATGAAAAAATATTGCTATATTACAATAAATATTATATTTTTGGAAATGAGTAATATAGTGAATGATTGGGTACAGGTATAATATTCCCAAGCATTTTTTATTTCTATTTTTTCCATTAAACAATTTGTAAAGTCTACCTGAACTCGACAACACGTTATTTTCTTTTCATTGCCGCCTTTCAGCGTTTGTTTACGTTTTTACCGCCACGGTTGGATGGTTGCATATCACGTTTCGGTCGTGGACCGTATACGGCAATTTTACTTGCGATCGCATTCGCTCGTATTTATTTTTTTTTAAAGATAAGTATTTAAATTTAATTAATATGTAAAATCATCTTTTTAAGTCATTTTTATATTAAAGTAATTTTTCTAAAGTCATCGTAATATTTATTAAATGTTATTCAAATTATAAGTAAATGTTAAGTATCTTCCGACTTATGCAAATTGCGTAGTCGATTCTGATTGGCCGATAGGTTTTCGTCCTGATTTAAAGGGACAGCGATTTCATGTTTTTGGGTGTGCAAGGTGTGCAATGTCTAATAGCTGACTTATGGTACTGTCCGGTATATTTTTATGAAGTTTCAGCGAATATTTATGGTATATGGCTAAATACCGATATAATTGTAAGAACTTAAAGTTTATTAAGCATAATGGTTTAGTAAGAAGACGTTTCATCGAAAAATTGTTAATTAAATCGGCGATAGAGTTGTGTATAATATATTTCAAGTTGCTTATATTACTTATGTCGTCGAATAATGCAGTGCTCTCGAGTTCGGGTAGACTATCGTCGCAAGTGTCCATTAATTTAATCCTGGAACGAAGTCACGTTCATGTATTTCAAGCTCCAATAAAGGAAACCTTCTTCTGTTCATCATTTTGGCACATTACTGTAAGTACATTTTACACTTACCTTATCACTGAAACATCATATAATATATATAGGATTCATGAAGTTGCATATATTTCAACATATTCTTATTCAAAGTTATTATTTTAACAATATTTTCAAAGTTTCATATCTAACTTAAACTAATTTGTCAAGTCACTCTGCTGAATTTTCACGTGGGAGGGGCAAGCAATCTACACCCCCCCACAGTTATTGGTCCTTTGAACAAAGAAATCCCGGATATTATGCTTTGGTGCTTTGGTTTACATCGGGAGTTCTCATTTTCTCGCCTGTACAAAGAGAGAGAGAGAGACAGAAAGAGAGGATACGTGGAATTGGCAGTCAGCCAACGCCCAAAAACTGTGTAAAAAAAATCAGCCGGGGCGGCAGTTTTTTTCTCATTGAATCAGAGAACGAAAGAATTTATGCCGTCCATCTCATCAGCACCTGTCTGCCTCTTACTTCACTCAAACTGTTTTCGCTTTTTTCATTTACACATAAGTAAGTAGCATCACTGCTGACTCCAATTAGGTGCAACATGGAAGTTAAGAGCCCGGTAGTAGAAACAGTGCAGCATGTCAGCGATGCTGCAGATATTTTTTTATCCCTTTAAGACCCAACCCGCACGATCGGGTGGGTTAGACATTCATTTAAATTGGTGCTTCTAAGTCGTATGTAATAAAAACTCGAATCGAACGATAATTCTGGTTTGCTTATATAGTGAAGTACCATTTTTTAAAAACAGGTAGCAGTTGCAATCCATGTTTTACTTTCTACAGCAATGACTATCTTTGTTTACAAATACATCGGGTCTTAAAGTGTTAAACCTTGCAGATCAATCTAATAGCTTTTTAAAAAAATTTGGCCAAAGAAAAATTGCTAAAATTTAATTTTTTATTTCTAAATTTTCTGTACTTTCTGCTTATATTTTCTTTATAAATGCAAGCTCTGCATATTTTATGGGCTACGATAATTTCTTATGATAGTAAGCTACGTCCAGCATTCTTTGGTCGAAGATAAATTTTGATTTGCTGCAGATTAACACAGAAAATCTACTACTGGGGCTAAGAGTATGAAAAGAAAGACGTTGACACTTTCGAAAAAATTAGAAGTTCTAAAAAATTATGACAAAAAAATCACCTAATGAGCCAGAGCGATTTTGCGTTATCTATGAATATCGCGCCAACATCTCTTCGAACTCCTCTTCAAAACAGAAAAGGGATTGAAAAAATGCTGCGATTGGTGGCTCAAAGAAAAAGAAAGTAAAAACAGGAAAATATGAAGATTTAGACAAAGTTATGTACGAGTGGTTTCTTGAGTCAAGACATTGCAACGTACCTATCAGCGGATGCATAGTTAAAGAAAAAGCTGCAGAAGTAGCCCAAAAGCTAAGAATTGGAGAATTTACTCCATCTAATGGGTGGTTAGACTGATTTCGAACACTCCACGGCATTGTGAACAAGAATATTTTAGGAGAATCCGCTGCCGTGGACATAGAAAATGCCGAATTTTGGAAAAAGAACAGTCTTCCAAGGCTTATCAAAAACTATTCCAGTTGTGATATTTATAATGCCGACGAATTTGGCTTATTTTTAAAGCGATGCCTTATAAATTCTTAACATAAAAATATGAGCAGTGCCATGGAGGGAAGTTCAGTAAAGAACGTGTGACTGTCCTTGTTTGTTCCAACGTCGATGGGAGCGACAAACGCAAGGTTCTGGTGATTGGAAAATCTGCCAAACCTCGCTATTTCAGGAACATCAAATGACTGCCCTGTGACTAGCACAACAACGTAAGGCTTGGATGACGGGTCCCCAGTTCATTAAATATGTTTCTGATTTTGATGTTTAGATGCGGAAGCAAAATAGGCATGTCATGCTATTCGTAGACAATTGCACAGCGCATCCCCAAGAAATACCAGATATTTCAAATGTCTCTCTGGAATTTTTACCTGCAAACACCACAAGCATTCTTCAACCGATGGATCAAGGGATTATAAGGGTTTTAAAACAACATTATCGCAAAAGTATAGTGAAACGATTTCTACATGAAATGGAAATTAAAAGTAGTCATTCTTCTGCAACTCTCCTCGACGCCATGAACTACCTTAGCGCTGCTTGGGATGCAATCGAACCTAAAATAATTCAAAATTGCTTTAAAAAGGCAGGCTTTGTAACGGATGCCGAAGATGGATGATATGAATGTGGCTGAAGAGGGGTCGGATCCTATAGATGACGAAAGCTGGCAAGCTGTTTGCGAGCATCTTGCAGTAAACGCACACAGCCTTCAGAACTATCTTAACATTGATAATGACGTTAGCACAAGCAACTTTAGGAGCATTGACGATATTATAGGGGACACTGTACAGGATGGCGCAGAAGAAGAGTACCCTGACGAAGTTGCTGATGGCAATGTTCAAGAGCGCATCCCAACGATATCTGAAGTAATGGAAGCTTTTAGAACTATACGCCTATACACCGCTTCAGTAGATACCGCTGCTTCGCATGAAGATATATTAAGACAAAGTAGAAAATGCTTTTTTATGTGGTCGTTCGTCCACCCGTCAGACGAAACTCGAAGAGTTTTTCTCAAAAACAGAATAAACAGTAAGTGAAAGTTTATAGTCCTCATAGTAGTGAATGCAATAGTTTGAACTTATAGAAAATCTACATGCTTATTTACTTTATTAGCATATGGTTGGGTTGTTGGTGATGAAGTTAAATATTTTGTTGGAAATGCTGCCAGGGTAGTTGATATTTTAAAATGTGTAAGAGAACAGTTAGTTCTGTTTTTGGATTACAGATGGCGGCACTAAACAAAGTTCACTTTTGCAGTTTAAATGAGAGTACAAATTTAAGATCATAGTTAGTAAAATGAATTTTGAAAAATAAAAATAATTGTAATTTTTAAATATATATTTTCTCATCTTTGGAGTAAGTAATGTTAAGTATAATTACATTAAATCACTATAATTAAATTTGTACTTGTTTTGTATATTTTTAAGTAAGCACCATTATTTGTATGTCATGATTCATTGTAACCTCTAGGTACAATACAGATGTGTGCTTAATTAGCAACACCAGTTGAGATATTTACTTGCCTCGATTACCATGTGTAAATTTTATTTTAAGTAGCAAGCATGTGTAATTGGTATAATGAGATGTTTCTCAAGTTTTCTTTTCTTTAATTCTTGTCTGAATAAGCTACAAATAAACATGGTTTATACAGAGTAATCCTGGAATTTATTTTCTTACCACATGGTAGCTGCACGTTTCTGAAAAATTGCAAAGAAATATTGTATATTTATAATTTTTTTTTTTTTAGTTTTAATCTCCCATACTGGATAAATGGCTAAAAGAGAGTGATGGACCAACATTCAATGAACTTTGCATAGATTGTAGAACACTGTCTAACGCATTCAGAATTCTGTAACAAAATTTCACCGTTAAATATGACGTTAAAGTTAAATATGATGTCTAAGTAAACAATTTGGAAAATACATAACACATTTAAAAACCCAATTTCAGCAATTATCGGAAACCATAATTATCGGAAATTATCGGACCAATAATCGGAAAAATATCCCAATTCGTTTGTACAACCCTGTATATTATGATCTAAAGATTTGTATACAGTGTCATTCATAAAGATCGAAACAATAGCCTATTTCCTTAAATATTATCCCTAGATGCATGCTTCCAATTGCAAAGTTTTATATAAAAAAAAAAAGGTGCAAAATTTGATGGCATAACTTGCAACTCCATGGAGGGCCTGTTTGACAAAATACAAAAAATAATTTTTTATACAGCCCTCCGTAGGGTAAAATTTTCAATTAGGAAAATTTTCCTTATCCGTTCCTGAATTAAACACAAAAAATTCCATCTTGATATCTGCAAAACTCACAGAGATATTAAAATCCAAAATTTGTGACTTACACCACTTAAGCATACCTCTGAGCGACATAATACTGATGCATTTGGAATGAAAGATAGGGATCATCCACAAATCATACGTTATTAAAAGTCGATTTAAGACAGTGTCTCTCCTTTTGGACATAAAAATAGCAGCGTTTAGATTTTACATTAAACGTGCTTTTGAAATATGCTGGAGGTCTGCAAGGACCTGGTCCATGCCCAGCCCAACCCATAGAAAAAAATTATTGGCCCGGAGTACTATACACACAAAGTAATTAAATTAATAAATTAAAAAACTCTTAGTACAACAGAAAACACACTTGCAGCAATTACTACTCATGTACAGTACTATAACCAAACACTTTTGTGTGTCCTTATAAATGAACAATGAATGCCTATGCACATGTTCTATAGGAAGCAGTTTGTGGTGCACCTCAGTGATGTGTATCAATTTCAATATGTTTGAAATAGTGTAGATCATTCAAATATACTGCAAAGGATTTCACCCCATAGATCGTAATGTAACAGAATTCTTTTGAATGTCCATGTAAACAAACTTTTAAAGCTATGTACTTCGTTTCAATACCAAACATTCCATGGTAAACCTCAATAACTTAGATCAATTGTATGAAAATCCGAGTATATTTACGCGAGTAAGTGCACGGGCAGACAGCCACACAGACAAACTGAATTCATAAAAACTTTTTAACGTTGTTGTAAAAAAAAATCACTGTATTTATACCTTCTTACCTATTTACTACATGAGTGCAACATTGAAATCTTTTTTTCAAATATAAATATTCAAATCACATTTGGAAATAGTTTTATAATAATTAAAATTTAATTTTTTTATAAATATTTTTTTGAAGCTGAAATATTAAGACAGGATATGTTAAATTCCCTCAGAAAAACTTTGATCTACCATTATCAGTGAATGAGTAGAGGTCTGCACATTTCCGGCCCGCGGGCCGAGCTGTTGCAGACAAATGAAGGCAAATTTTCAAATGGGCCAACAGAATAAAGACAATTTTTTAATGAGCTGGGCCGACAAAAAAGGTAAATGGGCCAACCAGGAAGATAAAAAAATCAAGAAGGCCAAGCGGGCGATAAAATATGAACCATTTTCAACGGATATGACTTTCTCGAGAATAAGTATAAATGTGCTGCAAGAACCAATGTCTAGCGTTGAGATAGTCACCGGACAATTACATCATGTCTCAGGCCGGGCTTAATTTTTTTCAGCTGTCTCAGGCCAGGTGGTGATTAGCTGTACATTTTTCTACATAGTTGAGCCAGGCCGGAACATGACTTAATTGTTCCCAGGACATGTCGGGCAGGCAATATGTATTGTAAAAATGGTAAAAATGATAATGAACTTCTGTTAACGGAATCTATACATTAATAAATTACCGAGAAATATTTTCAAAAATCTATTTTTTATTCTTCAAAAGTTCTGATGTTTTTAAACCTCTTTTTTTCATTTATTCTAAACGACATTTAAAAAAAAAATAAATCTTTATTTGAATGTATTAATCTAAGAGTCTAATTAATCAATGTGTATTTTCTGTCTTGCAAACACATGGTAATCTAAAATATACTGTGAAATTTTCTCATAAATATGTATCAGTATTCATTAACTCTAGAACGCCCAGAAATCTTACTCAAATTTCATAAAAATATTTGACACCAGAATTTTTATTTAAAATTATTTGACTGATTTATTTAACGTAAATCTGCGTAGTTTAAATTTAACTTATTTTACGAAAAATTTTCTGGTTCCAGTTGACATTTAATCATATGGTCGGAGTCGGATCGACTCTTTCCAGGCGTTCTAGTGTTAAAAGAATCTGAAATGTATGTCAAGAAAAATCAGAATATTTTGTAGAAATTGTGTCAGATCAGGCCGGACCTGATTTAATTGATTTTTCTGTAAGCCGGACCTGTTTTCACTGATGTTTGTACTAGCCGGCCAGGTCTGGGCCTGGAAATTCCGGCCCGTGCAGACCTTTAAAATCGAGCATACAGGTTTTGCCAATGTAAAAGCAGAAGGCAAAGACCATTAGTCGACTCTAATTGGTTGCTCGCGAGAAGAGCTTCCTAGCTACCAATGTCGTCTAGTATTGCATAAGATACGCTCAAGTCAATAGCTCCCTATCAACTCAGCAAGACAATAATCACCACATATTTTAAGCTCATGTTACTGGCCATTATTTATCAACGAGGTAGAATCCATCGAATTTCGACGACAGAAAATGTTTAAGAGGGAACTATTTCTTTGATTTTATAATAAACCTACAAAATTAGTTACAATAAAAAATGCATCTTATATTGATTAATCTAACTCTCAAACAAATATTATTTTAACCTTAATTTAGCAAAATACTATAAAACTCAATTGTCCAAATTATTGAAAAATTAAACTTTAATTGTATATGTAATCAGTTAAATATAACAAAGATCTGTTATTATGATGAAGTTTTCAATTAAGACTCTTATGCTTGGTATTCCGGAATGAAAAAAAAAAGTAAAATTTATTTCACTTTGACACGATTATAGAATTTTCCCATGAAATCTAAACCTGATATCATTTTCACCTTCTCAAATTTTACATACTGAGCATGCACACTGTATGTCACTGCTCTTCTATAAAGATGCTCTAAATTTCTAAAAACATTGCATTTTATCAGTGTGGGATTTCAAATATGTTATTTTTAAAAGTGAAGCATTTCCACCTGTGAAGAATTATAAAGTCACTGGAGTGAAAATGACGCACTTCTACAAAACATATTTCAGTTTTAAGAATTAAAATACATGCTTTTTTATGTAGAATGATGTCATTTGATTCCGCTAAAGCATTCGACTATTATGACCCAGTCTCAAACAACATCTATAGAAAAGAATGCATATGACGTTACTATCACGGAATAATACACAAACCCAAAAAACGCGATGTCATCAGTTAAGAAATCTGGCAAAAAAAATCGATTATCTAATGATTCATATGCCTTCATTTGTTTTTCTATAATAGCTGCATGTTTTATCAGAAATCATTCCTTTATACATTTTTTTCAAAATTTGGAAAAAGTTATTTCAAATGCGTTAATAAAATTGCATTCTTTCAGCTTTTTTATACTAATTAAGTAAATGCTGAGAAAATCTGAATGAGCCCAAGCCCCGATGGCAGTTTTAAAAATCGAGCCTCCTCTTAGCCCGTCTCATCTCTAGTCCCTATTGCAAAAGAGTAACAATATATATACAAGGTCCGGCTATTAATTTCCAGGACTGACGTAACTGTAAGAGAACAAAAAGCCAGAAGATGGCACCAATAATTGCATATTGAAGAGCATTTTCTTGTGCATGTGCAGTGCACTCGGCGCCATTCTGAAGTAAGTGATTCTCGTGGTAAGGCGCATTAAAACGTAGCTCTTAAATTCCTGTTGTTGAAGTGAAAATGGAGCAAAGAATTAACATTAAATTTTGCTTTAAATTGCAAGACAGCTGCGGAAATCTATGAAATGTTAAAACAAGTTTACAGCGAGGAAGCATTATCCCGCTCAAGGACTTTTGAATGGTTTAAACGCTTTCGGGACGGGCGCGAAAGCGTCGAAGATGATCCGCACACAAGTCGGCCGCAGTCCGTACGCATGCCGGAAGCAATTCAAAAAGTTCGCGATATGGTGAAATGTGATCGTCGATTGACTATTCGAGTACTCGCCAATGAATTGAACATGGACAAAGAGGTGGTTCGGTGAATTTTGACGCAAGACCTAGGCAAACACAAGATTTGTTGTAGATTCGTTCCTCACCATTTAAAGGACGAACAAAAGCAATTGAGACTGGATGCATGTGGCGAACTTATTGACAACGCTGATGTTCCTGGTCAACCCTGGTTATCGTCAACATTGCGTTCCTGGATAGGATAGTCACGGGAGACGAGTCTTGGTGTTATCAATATGACACTGAAACCAAGCGTCAAAGCTCCGAATGGCAGTCTCCAGGTTCACCAAGGCAGAAAAAATTTCGATTTGAAAAGTCCAAAATCAAGGTCATGTTAATCGCTTTCTTCGATTGTGATGGACTCATTGATCATGAATTTCTTCCTCCTAACATGACTATCAATGGACAGTTCTACACAGAAGTTCTTGACCGACTTCGAAAATGAATTCGTAGAGTGAGGCTTCATTTTCAACAAAATGGGATTTGGCTGCTGCTACATGACAATGCCCACCCACACATTGCGTTGCCTGTGAGGCGATTCTTAGCCCAGCATGGTGTCGTTGAGATGCAGCATCCACCATACTCTCCAGACCTAGCACCCGCAGACTTTTTCCTGTTTCCTAAGCTGAAAAATTCGCTGAAGAGAACAAAATTTCAGGATGTCGGAGCCATCAAGAGAACTGTAACGTCACTATTAAAGAGCATTCCAAAAGAGGACTTTAAAACTTCTTTCCGAAATTTGTACAGCCGAGCACAGACGTGCATTATGGCTGATGGGGATTACTTCGAATCATATTAAATGGTTATGTGTTTAACCTTTTTTTCTTCTGAATTATTCCATGAGTCCTGGAAATTAATAGCCAGACCTCGTATTTTTTTTGTTGTTGTTGCATAAAAGCCGGGGTTGTTTAATTTAACAAAATTTTGCATTTAACATACAATTTATTATTAGCATTGTGAAAGAATGGTTTTCAGAATCATGTTTAGTGATTTTTTTTTTTTTTTTTTTTTTTTTTTTTTTTTTTTTTTTGTATGAAACAGAATACACATCTCCCATTGAGAAGAAATATTATGTAATCATGGTGCTGATTAATGGCAAATAGTATTGGCAAAAACTTCTGTAACTTAAAATTTGGAAAAAAAAAAAAAAAAATGTTTAAACTTATCAAACAGCATATTTTCAAAATGAGTCCTAGTTAGATGGTTTTTCTATACTCAAATTACTATATAAGGCTCATGTCATGAAAATTGTTCCAGTTGTTTTCTATTTCAAAATTTTATATCAGCATTTTTAATGTTGGGTTTGTTCTTACCTGTCAAAGGAATTTTTTCGAATTAGGGACCTAGCTAAACCATTTTCTTGAACTCGATTTAATATAGAAGGAAAATTTCCCTGGATGTCGTCTGTAAGCATACTGCTGATCAATGGCCAGTAGTATTGAAGAAAATTCCAATTACTGAAGATTAATTTTGAAAATTGTTTAAACCTATGAAAGTGAATTTTTCTGAAGTTGAAACCTAGCTAGACTATTTTCTTGTGATTCATATTATTGACGGCAAACTTCTTGAAAACTATTATGCCATCTTCAATATTGCTCGTAATCGAGTTGCTAATCAATGACCAATAGTAATACAGAAGATTGATTTAAAAAACTGCTTAAACCTATGAAAGCGATTTTTTTCTGAAGTCTAGATCTAGTTAGATATAGTATTCTTGTATTCCAATAAGGCTTATTTGAAGAAAATCTTCGGAACTATTTTCAATTTATATCATCATTATCAGTTTTAACTTTACAAAATTAATTTTACCGACTTAGAGATCTAACTAGAGGGTCATTCCATGTCAAATCATCCAGCAATTTTACAAAATGTCACCCACCATCTCAGATTTTGACGAAACTTGTAACATGAAAACATACATGTATAAGATGCTACCACATGAAATTTTAATTGAATCCAATTAAAATATTTCAAAAGTGTTGATTTTCTGTATGGTTCTACATAAAACTTCATAACTCTTTACCAAATAATTAAAATGGTTAAATTTTTTGGCGGAACTTTTTTTATATTATTTATTTTATAAAGTAATACCAATTTTTATTTTCTTTTTACAACAAATATATTTTTTAAATTTTTGAATACTATAAAATTGACATTTCATATATGAATTTCACAAAAATATTTTTAGATGTGCTACCCATTTTATTTTGCTAAATATTTTTTTATGAGCTCTTTATTAGTCAATCTTTTCTCAGTAAAAAAATTAAAGAGGTGTTTTTTGAAAAACTTGAGAAAAAAATTTTTCTTTGAGATTTTTTGAATATTCATATAAAATTGACACTTCATGTATGAATTTCAAAAGAAAAAATATTTTTAGATGTACCACCCATTTTATTTTGTTAAATATTTTTTATGAGCTATTTATTAGTCAATCTTTTCTCAAAAAAAAAAATAATAATAATAATAATAATAATAAATAAATAAATAAAGAGGTGTTTTTTGAAAAACTTGAGAAAAAAAATTTTCTTAGATTTTTTTTTTATATGCATGTATTTTGAAGACATATAAACATATAAAGAAATAATCTAGCATAAAGATGATCTGGAGACTGATAAACTTTATTAATATTCAATCAACCCATAAATTCTGGACGCCCCTCCCCTTACATTCCAAAGATTCATGAGATACATATTTAGATAGATTCTTCAATATCCTGTCAAAATAAACATAAGTGCCATATTTTTCTAACTAATGCTAGATTTAAATATTTATTTATTTTTGGGGGGGGAGGGGTGGGGGGTGGCATCTTGACAGTTTTTGTCAAAATAGTTTTCAATTATTAATATATGATATTATAAGAGGATTGACTTTTAAAACTAACATCAAATCTTTTAACTTCATAAACAGAAATAAAATTATTATAAATAAATTAAGTAGAATTAGTAGCAATTCAAGGTAAAAATAATGAAGTTATTAAAAAAGCAAATGAATAAAGATTTATTTTGATAAATTTTGTGTATAATTTAACAATATGTTACATAAAATTCTAAGTTCTATATCCTGTAATAAAATCATACTTTTTTTTCTTTGTTACTGATATAATATATACATACAAAATTTACTTACATATATGAGACAGAAGTTTTTCAAGTTTTAACCAATTTCAAATATTAGATTTATTTCTGTGCCAGATTTGCACTTTTTTTATAACTGAATGGTTAAAGGTGTTTATAATAAATTTAAATGGAAATAGGAAATAGAAATTCAACATATTATTTTACTAGATATTGCTTTTTATAAATGCTCCACTTACGATTGATTGTTTCAGTAGATTCTTTTGAAAGAGCATATGGCCGTCCTGTTGCAGTAGTCAATTCAATGCTACATAATATATGGTTGAAGGGCACGTTGCAATAATCATTATTTGGCCAGCAAAATGAAGTGGAAGGTCCGTTAGGATGCATAAACTTTATATTTGCATCTTTTTCATCATAATCTATGCTCTGAATAATCTCAATATACCAGTGATTGTTTAAGTTTTTATTACTTTATTTTTATTTCATTTTTAAGACTATAGGTGAAACAAAAAAAACTATAAATTTATACTTTCCACATTTTTTAAAGAAGATGCAAAGCTTAGATTGTTTGAATGAATATAGTTTTATAAATCAGTTTATACTTACTGGTTGTTTTTGAGTTAGTATAATGGAAATTTTATTTGAATACATAGCGGAAGTTAATTTGGCACAGATGTCATATACGCCCCATATTGGCGCGATTTTTTTTCCTATGCCAATTTGGCGAAAACATCAACAGCATAAACAACAACATCCGGGTTACCATATCAAGCAAAATAACGACACTTTGGCACCAGTTAAGTACCCGTTGCGTATATGACTTTGGCGTCAGAAAACAATCGCGCCAATATAGGGCGTATATGACATCTGTGGCGTTAATTTTCTGTAACAGAAATATGAATTTTATACTTTAATTTATTTAAATAACATTAAAAAAGGTTTTTAGAAACAAAATTATAGTTTAATTATAATATTTGTTTATTATTATTACACGTATTTTTGAAGAATTTTGAACTTTAACAATACTTTAGATATATTCTGTAAAATTAACAAAAAAATTTTTTTCTCAAGAATTTCAAAAAACACCTTTCTAATTTTTTTATTATTAAATGGTTTCCTTTTAAACTATATATATAAAAAAAATCAGCCAAATCAAATGGGTAGCACATGTAAAAAAAAAAATGAATTACATATTTTCATATTTTTCTTAACTCCTTAGATAAAATATTTTTTAAAAACAATATTCGAGTTCTAAAAAATTTTATAAACCATTCTTTTAATAAAATACATTATTAAGAATCTCTAAAAAAATATATAGCTAATTTTATTAATAATATTTAGAAAAATGAGCATTTTTATCCAACATTACATGTTTAACGGAAGATCATTTTCTGCAAAAAATTGAGTGAGAGGGGTATTTTTAAATGCTTGTAACTCATGAAAAAATTATTATTTTAAACTGAAATTTCGTGTAACAGCATATCTTTAGACATTGTTTTTGTGTTTAAAATTTCATAGAAATCTGTGATGGTGGGTGACATGGTCTGGATGAAGTGACATGGAATGACCCTAGATTGTCTTCTCATGCTCGAATTAGTATCGGAGGCAAGTTTTATAAAAATCATTTGAGCCATTTTTGATTTATAGCAGCATTGTCAGTGCTGAATTTGTTTTAATTTAACCAATAAAAACAAATTTTCCCGAATTCCAGACTTAGCTAGATAGTTTTTTCATTCTTCAAATAGTATAGCAGGCATGCAATTTCAGCACCAAGTTTGTTTGAACCTCACAAAATTAATTTTCTTGAATTCGGGACCTAGCTAGATCATTCTCTCATGCTCAATTTAGTGTAGAAGGCAAGTTTAATTAAATTTAATTTCAGCCATTTTCAATATCATTCATAATCAGGAAAAGTGCTTGCTCATTTAATATATATGATAGATATAGTAGTAGCAAAGTTTGGAGAGATACATAAATATGAAAAAACATAACATACCACAATCTTTTTCTGTTTCTCCAAATCATCTAATTCTTTTTTCAACCTAACTCTACCTTCTTGTTTCTGTACTTCATCACTTATTTTTTCATTTTCTTCCTCAGCAGCATATTTACTGTTTTCATGCTTTTTTACAGTCTGCTCGAAATCTGTAATTTCATTATGTAAATCTTTAAGTTCATTAAAGAGCCTAAAAAGACGAGGTTCACCAATCTAGGAAGGAAAAGAGACAATATAAAAAAATATGTATACAATAAATTTCGCAAGTGAATTATTACGCAAAATTTATCTAAGACAATGTTAATTACTTAAAGCATTCATGTATATTCAAAGCACCACTTTTCCCGAAAAATGGATAATGGCGATCCACAGGGGAGAGACATTCTACTCAAACAATTGAGGGAGAGGGGGGGGGGGGAGCGTTCAAAATAATTTTAAAAAGTCACTGGTCCCAAGGGTCAGTAAGCGCAAGAATTTACTGGTCCATATGCATCAACACTGATCTGTTACATAAAAAAGTTCATTTAATCCTTTGAGTGACCCCCCCCCCCCCTAGAATATAAACAAAACTTACTTTTCAATTATCCAAAATTTTCAGCATAATAAAATATGAAATTATAATTTTCTAAAAATTAAATAAACAACAGTACATAAACAAAAGCTATAAAATTATTAATTAAATATTTTATTTCGGATTATTTATTTCAACCCATTGTAAGGTTTAATGCAATTTTTCTTCTTATTTAAAAAAAATAAATAAATAAAATTGTGTGATTTGTGATTCGTTACAGTTTTCTCAGGGCCTGGAAAATTTACATTTGCCAGTCAGAGAGGGCAAAGAAGTTACATTACAAAGAAGTCCGCTTGAATTTTCTGTGGTTTTGAACCAGTGGGCCACTAAGAATTTCGAACGCTTGGGGGGGAGAGGGGGGTAAAATAGCACATGCTGCCATTTAGAATTTGAATGAATAACTGTATTATAATTAACTAAATGTTAAACAAATAGATGTGAAGCAAATGGATGAAAAAAGCAAATATGAAAAGCAAATAATACATTCAAAATACTGGGTTTATCGAACTAAATATAGACTTCCTTCAAAATTTAAGATCACTTCTATTTTAAAACAGTTTACATATGATATAGATTTACTTATTTATAAAATTTCAATCTCATACAATAAACCTATTGAATATTTTGATTAATTTAAAATACTGGTAATTGAAAAATTAACTAAGGATTTAAAATATGTTTCGGATTTGATTTGTTTTGGATTCGTTAAAATTTGTTTCGGATATTAACACAAAGCATCTTTTCCAGCAAATAACTAAATTTCAAAAAAGCTATATTATTACATATGTAGACAAATCGCCAAATAATTATGCAATTATATGTAAATCTGATACTTTTCGGTTAGCCGGGCGCCATTGTTATATATACATACCTATGTGTATACATACATAGATCTATATATATATATATATATATATATATATATATATGCATATGTTGTATATATACACACACACTTATATCATCATCATCATCAACAACTGTTTTCAATCCACTGCTGAATGTAGGTCTCCACCAGATTTTTCCAATGTTTTCTGTCTAGTGCTTTAGTCATCCAATTTACACCGGCTACTTTTCTGATTTCATCACTCCATCTTACTTGAGGTCGTCTTCACATCTCTGGGATACCACTGTAGGGTGTTTGTGCTCCATCTATTGTCTTGTCTTCTTGCAATGTCCCAGCCCATTTCCATTTTAGCTGTTTAATTCTTTCAATGATGTCAAAAACTTTCGTCTGACTTCTTATCCAGGTTATTCTTTTTCTGTCTCTTTTAGTTATACCTAGAATACATCTTTCCATACTTCTCTGTGTTGTTTGTAATCTTTGTACCATCCGTTTTGTTAGCGTCCATGTTTCTGCTCCATAAGTTAGCACAGGCAAAACACATTGGTTAAATACCTTTTTTTTTCAAACAAAGGCGCATGCTACTCTTCAGAATAATATTGTTCTTCCCAAAAGCACTCCATCCATTTCATATTCTTCTATTGATTTCATTCATGATACAGACCTGCCAACCTTTGAAAATGAGAAATCATAGCACACAAAATTAAAATTAATCTGAAGGTTGGTTGGTTGTTTTTTCGTGTTTTGCAGCCATCTTTTAACATTTGTAAAAGGAATAAGGTTTTATTCTTTCAACTCAATATAATAAATTTTTTACAATGAAAATTTTTATACAATTTTTAGAGTTTCTTCCCGTTTTGCAGAAGGTTTTTTTTTTTTTTACATTTGTAAAAGGAGCCTGGTTCCAATTTTTTAGCCCAGTACAGTAAATTTTGACAAAATTCGCAATGTTTTTCCCGCGATCATTTCAGGATATTCAAAAGTTTTTTCCCACAATCTTAATTCACATTTTTCTATCACGATTCTTTATTGAAATCCGCACTTTTTACCATGAACTTTTGACGAAATTTGCATTTTTTTTACCGCAAACTTTTGACGAATTTTGCGTTTTTTACAACGACCCTTTGACGAGATTAGTGTTTTCTTTCTGTGATCTTTCGATGAATCTTGCATTTTCTTACTGATCTTTTGACGAAATTCCATTTTCTTTCTGCGATATTTTGACAAAATTCACTTTTTTACCATGATCCTTTGATGAAATTTATTTTCTTCTGCGACCAATTGGCGAAATTGACTTCTTTTACATAATCATTCATCGAAATTCACGATAGTTTATCGCCACCGATCTGCAAAATTTTCGATATCTTTTTGCGACCAATTAACAAAACTCACTACTCATTTACACGACCTTTTGACGAAATTTGCAATATTTTTCCCTCGATAGTTTATCGAAATTCGTAATTATTTGTGCAATCTCACGCAAAATAGGCACAATTCATATTTATTGTAATAATAACATACATTTATATTGTTATATTGATGGCATAATTTTAACTGCTACTGATCAGTCTAATATTTCTCAATTTTCAGTAGATTACCCTACTAGAGCAATTCCACAAAACAGTCTCATTTTGAAGTGGAACATGAAATTAATAATATATTTAATTTAAAGGTATGATTGGAAGGATTGATATTTTTAAGCTCTATTAAAAAATCTTAATAAGAAGGCATTATAATTTACTGTTCACAAACGAAATTAAGTACCATTATTGTCTTTGTAAAGTGATAATGTTATGTCAGTTACACAATAAAAGTTATGTTAGTTACATACATATGTAATCGTCATTTTTTTTCTTTTTTATTGTTCAGAAATTCCTTATAAAAGTTATTTTTATTATTTGTCATTACTTATTGTTGTTAAGAACATATAATCACTTTTTTTAACTGGATAGTTTTGATAATTTTCAAACTTCAATGAAGGCAGAAAATAAGATTGTATATTTTATGCTACAGAATTTACAGAATGAAATTTTTGGGATTAAAATAGAGATTAAAATAATCTGCAGGTACTTGGGTATTAAGACCTTAATAAGAAACATTTTAAATCATAAAAATTTGTTCTAGCTGTATTAGTAAATTCTCTACACAGTTTAAAAAACAATAATCGATCATGAAGTGTTACATCAGTTAAGATGGAATTGACCCTAATTTAAAATTAACAGAAAACCTCTTATCCAACAATACCATTAACATTTACACTAAAAGAAAACAAAACAATAACTGATCTATATGACAAACGTGAAGAATTTAAATTCAAAGTTAATACATTTAATCATTTTAAATCATGTCTTCATATTTCAGTATATCGTAATATACTCCTCAATCATTTATATAGAATAAAGAGTTTATGTTCTTCTCATCTCATTAACAACATTAAAAAACTTATTTATGATGCATTAAATCATGGTTTTCTAAAAAAATTCATATATTCTTTAATATACAATTAGTACGTAAATGATATTACAACACAATTAATACATTGCGTAAAAAAAAATATATAAAAAAAACTAAAAATGCAAAATAATAATTTTAAAAAGAGAGAAAGAGAGTGGACATTTGCTTATTAAGTACGATGCAATAATACATATTTTATTATGGATGTGGATTCAGTGCATTTCAATGCCTAAATGTAGTTCTGTTTATTTATTTATTAAATTAAATTTAGATATATTTTCTTTATTAATTAATGACAATGTTAAATTTTTATTTAAATTTTAGCCCAATGCAGACAATATCATATTAACATCTCTCCTCTCCCCCATAATTATGCATTTTAAATTTTATGCACGTTTGTGGACATTAATTGTTACTTATTATTTTCAAAATTCAAAATGTTGATTTAAATTTAATAAGCAACATAAATTATTTATTTTATTTTATTTTTTATTTATTTAAGTGATTATGCACTGGCCACTGCTGTGACAGAGGTAGGTTTAAATATATTAATATGCTATAATATTGTATATTTATTTATATGAAAAATTAATTAATTAATCATCCATATCATCATTTTGCTTATTTAATTTTATATTTTGGTAAGTATATATCATATACATATATACATATTTTTAATTCATCAATTATATAAACTTAATACACTTACTTAATGTTTTATTTAACTTACTTAACTTGTTACTTAATGTTTTATTCTTAATTCACTAATAGTTATTATCAGGGTCTGACAAACCCTGGGCGCCCAGGCGACTAAAAAATTCCTCTTGGCGACTAACTTTTTTACCTACTTATTAGTTTTAATTTTTTTCCTATAACCAAAAAATTCCATGAACGAAAATATTTATTTTTAATAGCGCGATTATTTGCAGTGGAAGAAAATACACTATACCGGTGCAACAACTCTCCCTAATTTTTCAGAAATCAGAGTTTTTGCTAAGTCAAACTAAAGTGCATGTTGAAAGAGCACTGCTTAGATTAGAAAACATTAAAAATATTCCAGCAGAAAATGAAAAAAAAAATTAAATGATGTTTCATTAAGTGGAATGTACCAAAATGTGCAGTTGTCAAATATACCTCACAAAAATGACAAATGGTATTTCAAACCAAAATCTCAAAGGCATTATTAATTTATGTACATAATTTCTTGTTGGAAATTAAAGGTAAGGATATTAATTTGTCTACTGTTTTAATGTTTAATTTCATAATTTGTTTCTATTTAATTTTTACAATATTAAAGTGGTATTATCTTAAAATTTTTGTTCAGTTTGATTTTTTTATTGAATAGTTAATTTGTTCACTGCAAATTGACACATCGATCACTCAAAAATAGCCGAATATGATTATGAGTAGCCAGTGTTCCATTTTGCAGTGAATGCATTAATGTCAGAGAAATGATTCTTCAAGCTGGCTCCTAAGAATTTTCAACTTTTGTCAGTCCTGGTTATTATTATTATTTATTAATTCATTTACTTATTTATTCTTATATATTGTTACATATATATTTACATATTTTTAATTATCATTTATAATATCTCTATACATTTTCTGCTTTAAAGATTAATCCAATATTAGTTAATAATATATCTTAATCTATTTTAATTATTTATTAGTTTTTATTCCAAACAATGTATTTTCCTAATAATAAGTTCCTGTGTAATCATTTTAAATGTATCATTTAACACTTTATTGATTCATTGGTATCATCATATTATGTTAGAATTCATATTTACAGATGGCAGTACCATATCTTCTTCTATAAGAGTACTGTGTTTTTTTTTTTTAATAACTGCTCATACTCTATATTATTATTCCTTGGTCCTACTCACATTTATTCAAATAAATTTTTGGCAACATGTGCAAACCATTTCTTATACTTTTTATTTTTTTTAAATCATGGTGGGCCTTTTTTTTTTTTTTTTTTTTTTTTTGGATTCTTTAGCATGTTATGGCTAATGCAGAGATGAAACCGTACTGTGCTGTTTTCATTTGATCTATTTCAGTAGTTAAAAATAATAGTCCTTGTTGGAATTCTCTGAGATTTTCAGCAGTCATAAATATGAAGGTTATGCTTTGTCACTTTTTTTCTTGTTTTTGTCAATAGGTTAAAAATATAACTCTACCCAAGCTTTCTTTAAAATTTCGGGAAAAAAAATATGCATATTTAGTAATGAAAACCTGAGCCGAAGTCGAGTAAAACCGTGTCGAACCCTTAGGTTTTTATTGTTTGCGAAATTTTCACACATTTTGTAAAAAATATTTCTACTCGTCTGAATGTTTTGAAATTTTAGTTGGTGGTGTAAATCTGGCCTACAAAGATGCTCTGAAAAGATTGTGTTGAAATACGAACTTTAAGGCACTTTTACTGCAGAAGGATCGTTTCCGTAAAGTGCAAAGTGACCTAATGTTGAGAATTTTTTCAAAAGGGTCAATATTCTAATTTTTAAAAACTGATTGAACCTTCAAAGAGAAGGTCCCAGCTTTACATATGTATTTTTTGTTAATCAGTACCTCCAAAATTGCAACCTAGGAAAGTAATGCCGTATGGGAAAAAAAGAGAACTGTGAAAGTGACCTATTTTGAAATTTTTTCCCCAAAGGGTTAACATTGGTCTTTTTCAAACTGATTACGGCATTTAAGACATAACAGTATGATCTTTGAGAATGTCTTCCATTTTTAACTTTACGAAGCAGTTTAGCCAATGGAGATTAAAAAAGAATGATAAAAATATCCTTAAAATTAATCTTTGAAAATTTTTCCTCAAAGGGTTAATATCAGTCTTTTTCAAACTGATTACAGCATTTAAGACATAACAGTACGATCTTTGAAAATGTCTTCCATTTTTAACTTTACTAAGCAGTTTGACCAATGGAGATTAAAAAAGAATGATAAAAAATCCTTAAAATTAATGTTTTTGTTCTTCATTTTCATCCCGTTATGTAACATGGGTTCTAGGCATGTGCAAGCACTCGAAAGGAAAGAGATGAGTTTTTGATGAGAGTTCTTTCTGATTTTTACTTTCTTCTATCTTCAATAGAAGAAAGTATTGTAATCGAAATTTTTTTTTACTTCCGGTTTTCGACGGATTTACATGTTTTAGGGGTCAGAGATTCCAAAAAACATGTTTATAGAAAATGTCTGTCTGTCCGTGTGTCCGTCGCCATTGTACCATCAAAAACTGTATGAAGTTATGCATAGAATTGAACCAAATTTTTATTTTAAGTTTTTGGCTATGGCAAGCAGATCCTCCCTGAATTTGGAAAAAATTCGCCGGTAGGGGGCGCTGTAATAGCGATTTTTGTGCGATTTTGAATATTGTACCATCCAAAAGTATATGAAGTTGTGCATAGAATTGAACCAAATTTTTATTTTAAGTTTTGGGATATGGCAGGTAGGTCCTCCCTGAATTTGGAAAAAAATCGTCAGTAGGGGGCGCTGTAAGAGCGTTTTTTGTGCGATTTTGAATATTGTACCATCCAGAAGTGTATGAAGTTATGCATAGAATTGAACCAAATTTTTATTTTAAGTTTATGGCTATGACAAGCAGGTCCTCTCTGAATTTGGAAAACATTCGCCGCTAGGGGGCGCTGTAATAGTGATTTTGCATATTGTACCATCGAAACGTGTATGAAGTTATGCATAGAATTGAACCAAACTTTTATTTTAAGTTCTTGGCTAAGGCAAGCAGGTCCTTCCTTAATTTGGAAAAAAATCACCGGTAGGGGGCGTTTTAATAGCGATTTTTGTACCATTTTGAATATTGTACCATCGAAAAGTGTATGAAGTTATGCATAGAATTGAGCCAAACTTTTTGTGTTTCAGTTTTGTTCATGGCATGAAGATCCTCCCTGAATTTGGAAAAATTCCACTGGAAGGGGGTGCTATAATTACGATGTCTGTACCATTTTCTTTATTGTACAATCGAAAAGTGTATAAAATTATGCATACAATTAAACCAAATTTTTTGTGCATGTTTTTGGCTTTGGCCAACAGGTCCTCCTTGAATTTGGAAATATCGCGCGATGAAGGGGCTTTGTAATAGCGATTTTTGTATACTTTTTTTGATTTTTCGTAGTTCTATTGTCCATCGGCGGCGCGTGCAAAGGCGGGAACTCACTTCCTGCTAAGCCGGCTATTCGCAAACATCTGATAACAACAGAATAAGAAAAAACTATTAAGTTTAACAAATATCATGATATAAATTAACTCGTTTTCAGTTCATTTAATTGACTGAAGCAGGAATTTAAGATGAAAATCAAAGTTGGTATAGTAATGAACTAATAATATTGAAGTATTAACATGTGTAACTAGTTTTTGAAATATTAAGATGTATAAGATAGAAGAAAGTTTTGGGATTGGTACATCCAACTAGTTAATTAATAACTCAGCTAATTATCAGAAATTTAAAATTCTGAGTCTCAGGTGCACCAAGAGGACTTGGACTACACTCATCTAAATTTTTAGACTAGCATGTGCAACAGATTTTGCTAGCCATCGCAGACAGACACACACACATAAAGTGAAACTTCCATTTATTAGTACTAGGGGATCCAACCCGGGCTTCCCGGACTACAGAGTAAAGGTGAAAACCATATTTTTTAATTGAAAACTCTAATAATTTTTTTATACGCAATAGGTTTTTTAGATTACCCACTAACACCAAAAAAGCATTTTTATATAAAAAATATCAATTATGCAATCAAATAAAGTTTGGAAATTTATCAAAAGCGATATATTCGTATTAGCAGCATGCTAAGAGTTATTAGCCCAAGATTTTGCAGCCTGTTTGATTCGGATCATTTCAGTGCTTTAAGTGCATAATTCAATTATATGTATGTTAAATTTGTGTTTTGTTTACATTATTTTATTTATTTATTTATAGAGGAAGTTTTAATTTTTTTATGGAATATTAGCCGTAAGAAAATGCTGAAGTCTTTACATTATTTTAAGAGCAAACGGATTAATCTTTCGTAATTGAGCTTCATGCGATAAATTAAAAATATTTTATGCTTGAAAGATATTTTAAAAACCATAGCTAACTGAGATGCAGTTTGCAAACAAATTTCATTTGAAAGTTTTTTTTCCTATTTGGAGGTGTAAAAATTTAAAATTGTTCAATTACATATCTGTTAAATTTGTGTTTTATTTTTTTTACTTTCTTCTATCTTCAATAGAAGAAAGTACTGTAATCAAAATTTTTGTTCGACCGGTTTTCGACAGATTTACATGTTTTAGGGGTCAGAGATCCCAAAAAACATGTTTATAGAAAATGTCTGTCTGCCCGTGTGTCCATCTGTCTGCCGCCATTGTACCATCAAAAAGTATATGAAGTTACGCATAGAACTGAACCAAATTTTTATTTTAAGTTTTTGGCTATGGCAAGCAGATCCTACCTGAATTTTGAAAAAATTCGCCGGTAGGGACGCTGTAATAGCTATTTTTGTGCAATTTTGAATATTGTACCATCCAAAAGTATATGAAGTTATGCATAGAATTAAACCGAATTTTTATTTTAAGTTTTTGGATATGGCAGGTAGGCCCTCCCTGAATTTGGAAAAAATTCGCCGGTAGGGGGCGCTGTAATAGCGATTTTGAATATTGTACCATCCAAAAGTATATGAAGTTATTCATAGAATTGAACCAAACTTTTATTTTAAGTTTTTGGATATGGCAGGTAGATCGTCCCTGAATTTGGAAAAAAATCGCCGGTAGGGTGCGCTGTAACAGCATTTTTTGTGCGATTTTGAATATTGTACCATCCAAAAGTGTATGAAGTTACGCATAGAATTGTACCAAATTTTTATTTTAAGTTTTTGGCTATGGCAAGCAGATCCTCCCTGGATTTGGAAAAAATTCGCCACTAGGGGGCGCTGTAATAGCGATTTTGCATATTGTACCATCGAAAAGTGGATGAAGTTATGCATAGAATTGAACCAAATTTTTATTTTAAGTTCTTGGCTATGGCAAGCACGTCCTTCCTTAATTTGGAAAAAATTCGCCAGTAGGGGCGCTTTAATAGCAATTTTTGTGCCACTTTAAATAGTGTACCATCGAAAAGTGTATGAAGTTATGCATAGAATTGAGCCAAATTTTTTGTTTCTTTTTGGTCATGGCATGAAGTTCCTCCCTGAATTTGGAAAAATTCCGCTGGAAGGAGGAGCTATAATTATGATGTCTGTACCATTTTCTTTATTGTACAATCGAAAAGTGTATAAAATTATGCAAACAATTGAACCAAATTTTTTGTGCATGTTTTTGGCTTTGGCCAACAGGTCCTTCTTGAATTTGGAAATATCGCACAGTAAAGGGGCTCTGTGATAGCGTTTTTGTATACTTTTCTTGATTTTTCGTAGTTCTATTGTCCATCGGCGGCTCGTGCAAAGGCGGGAACTCACTTCCTGCTAAGCCGGCTATTCGCGAACATCTTATAAAAACAGAATAAGGAAAAACTATTAATTTTAACAAATATCATGATATAGATTAACTCGTTTTTAGTTCATTTAATTGACTGAAGCAGGAATTTAAGATGAAAATCAAAGTTGGTATAGTAATGAACTAATAATATTGAAGTATTAACATGTGTAACTAGTTTTTGAAACATTAAAATGTATAAGATAGAAGAAAGTTTTGGGATTGGCACATCCAACTAGTTTATATTAGTATTCTTTTACTTAATTATCAAAGAAGTTTTAATTTTACTATGGAAAATTAATCAGAAATAAATGATTAACAATTTTTATTGCTTTATGTGCAAAATGTTTATTATTATTATGTAATGGAGGTTCCATTATGGAGCCAGTACATGATAAATTATAAAAATTCATGTTTGAAAGTTATTTTTAACATAAATCAGTCAATTGAGATATAGTTTTCAAACAAATTGTAAGCAGATTTTTTTCCCCATACGACAGAATATAAATTGAAAATGTACTATGCTTAAAAGATTTTTAAAATGCAGTAACGCAAATTGCAAAACCGAAATTTGATCAGAAAGTGTTGCCATTCTCAAAATGATGTCAGCGTTACACACAGATATGTTTGTCCTTTATAATATAGATAGATAGAAAAGGATAATGGTGAAGATCTTATAAGTAATTTTGTGAATATTAAAGATAATAAAAAAATCACAAACTGTATACCTTAAAAAACCCAATTGCTGAAGTAAAGATAAATAAACATAAGATAGATATAAATTTATTAAAATACATAAATATAAGATTAAAAATACTAAAATTATAAAAACAAAAATAAGAAGAACTTTTATTTATTTATTTTTATTCAATCATAGAAAGCAGCAAAGAAAAAAAAAGAAAAAAAAAAGGGGAAACAGGAAAATTAATAAGTTCTTAAATTAGTTTTTTAAAGATTTTAATTAAAAGCATAACAGATAATTCATATTCAATATAATCCCAGTGGCAGAAACAGGGCTGTATGGAAGCAGGTGATACAGATTAATTTAGACCTTGCAGATTAATCTAACTGCAAAGAAAGGCAATGTTTTAAAAAATTGCTAAAATTTATATCTCTTGATGTACTGTATCTTATTATTATAAATGCAAATATTATTATATATATTATAAATGCTACTTATTTTATGGATTATTGTTATTTCTTTTGATAATAACTTGTTGGGTCATGGATAAATCTTGGTTTGCTGCAGATTGACAGAAAAAATTCTGCTAATGGGATCATAATAAATACCTGAAAAAATTAAGCTGACAAACTATACTTACTGCTTGTAACATATTTTCCAATCTCTGTTTCTTATCCATTCTAGAGAATTCTACAACTTTCTCTTGAGGAAGAAATTGACACAAATTACTCGTATCAATGTTAAATCTTTTAACAGCATTTGCTACCTAAACCAAGGGAAAGACATAATTTTGAATCAATTAGACAAAAACAACTTTGTTTTTATATACAGTACAGGACCCATTATCCGGCATCATGGGGATCGATCCGATTCCGGTTTTTCAAATTTTCTGGATTTTGGATTCATACCAAAATCATAAATATTGCATCTGTAAAAATACCTCCCCACCTGTACAGTAAAAGCTCAACTAACTGGCATGCTCAGGGAAATGAAAATTGCCAGATATTTGAGTACTACAAAATCTGTCGTGAAAGAAGAAGGGCAGTGGGGGTGCACTGACGTAGCAGGGAAACAGAAAAATGATTTTTAGCCTATTTTCCTGTCATCAGGAATTTTTTTATTATTAAATTTCCATTTTATAAAATTATTCTTTCCAAATTAAAAATAAAAATAAACAATATTTTGTGTTAGGATGTAATTTCTAAATTTATTTATAAAAACCTCTAAGCAGGAGTATAATCATACTTTTTGTCTCATTCATTCTTTCAACGAACTCTGAACGCCGTAGAAAAAAAAACTTCTTTCAGGTTACATTTCGGTATTTATGGATTTTTTTTCTTTCTTTCTATCCTTTAACAGTAAGATGTGGCGAAAGGATTATTATTTTTTTTTTCCTGACAATCAGATGAGGCTAAAAAATAGAAGAAAAGACCAAATTCTAAGACAAAAATATTCCTTAAATTTTTTTTTTTTTTTTAATCCATGATGAGATTGTAAAAAATGTCGGTTTTCAGAACATTCTGGTTTTCGGAATGCCGGATAAGAAGTCTGATACTGTATATTCAAATGATAAAGACAGTAAAAATTATATTTATAAATTAAAGTATTATTTAGAAACCATTTGTAAAAAAATAAAATCTTTCTGTTAATTAAAATCAAATTTTTTATTTATATTGGATTTTTACTATTTCTGCTCTATTATAAGTTTTTGAATAACAAAATAGCTACCAAACATTATTAGTTTTTGAAGTAATTAAACCTGTATGAAAAATCATAATAAATACCTTTACATAGTAATTAATAAAATTATAATAATTTAAAATAAATGTAAACTTAAACACTAGTAACTAAATATAATAAAAAGCATAGTAACTAAAACCATCATGGCATAATTAGTTATATCCTTTAGTATACATATAGAATAACTATAGGAATAACTATATTTGCAATTCACATTAATTTCTCAAAATATTAAGCATTATTAACATTGGCATTTGGTGTTTTGAACAACAACTAAAGCAATTTTAGTGCCTTCTAAACACTTCAGGGGTCGATCCAAGCAAAATTTGGGGCCTATTTAGCATTCTTCACAAAAATCAGTTTAATAAAACAGACCCCTTCACAAAATTCCTCTTAATAAAACAGGACCTTCACAAAATTCCTTTTCATAAAACAGGCCACTACACAAAATTCTTTTCCATAAAAACAGGCCTCTTGACAAAATTTCATTCCATAAAAACATACTCTTCATTTTTATTGTGTTAGGTTTTGAAATGTATAATTTGCAACCAAAATAAGTTCACCTAAAAGAAAAACTAACAGGAAGACTTAAAGATATTATTAATAAATCTGTGCTTTGAATTAGATTAACAGAATTTCATATTTCATTACAAAAAGTTGTTTTTCACAAAAATAACTTTTACTTTTTACAAAATGGGCCCCAAGAAAAAAACCTGGATCAACCTCTGCATCTAATCGATTTCTTAGATGATAGATTATTTATTGTTGCTACAAAGTTTCTACAAATCAAATTGTGCAGAAATTTTAAGAAAAAAATTGAATTTTAAGGATTTAAAAACTTTGACAATAGAGAAAGCAGAAACTAGGGAGGGGGGGGGGGGGTAAATTTAGATGATTATTTATTCAGTGATAGAACAATGTAATAAAAATATTTTATTATTATTATTAAAGAACTATTAACCCTTTGAGCTCTGCCGGGTGAATTTTCACCCGCATAAAATCAAAATCTTTTAATTTCCTTCAAAACGACACGATCTGAAAAGCAAAAACTGATTTTTGCAGATTTTATTTGTCTTCTTCAAATCTAGATGGCAGCACTACTCCCTGCCAATATCTAGTTGGTTTTTAATGCAATTTTAAAAACACTCCAATTTTGAAGGTTTAGAAATTTTGTATTTTCAAGCATTATAAAGAAATATTTTTCAAAGGATAAAACTTTTTTTTCTCTTAGACACTTCAAACATTTAATAATATTTACATGCAAATTACTAAACTGAAAATTTAAATAATTACAGGGACAGAAATAAGTAATGGTAGAATTTTCTACCATCAGAGCTCTAATGACTAGAAAAATGCGATTGTCACTAGATGGCAGCACTACAAATTACATACTAGATAGTGTTTCAGAACCAAAATTTGGATGCTTATAATTTAATTTCTAGGAATCTAAATTTGTGTTTAATTCAACAGATTGTCGAGTTTATTATGTTTTAAATATTTCTAAACAAAAATTAAATATTTTTAACATCTGTTTCATCTATAAATTTGACATATTTTTGATTAGTTTGTATTTTTAAATTATGATTTTAAAATTTTAAAATTTTGAATTTTCACATTTAATAAATTTTTTAAATATTTAATAGTCTTAGAATTTGTCTAAACAATGTAACTGTTTAAAATATGCTGAAATTTTAGCAATTAAAATAATTTTAGAATAACTCATTTCATGTATTTGCGTGTTGAAATGAATGCCCTAGAGCTCTGATGGTGGAAAAACTTCCCACATCCCCCAGCCTAAAGGGGGTATTTAAAAATTTTTTTAATCATATAGTTCAATTTCAGACAGTCCCCTAATCCCATTTTAAGTGTTTTTTAGCATATTTTAAAAATTTTAATAACCCGGAGCTCAAAGGGTTAAGCTTTTAATCTTTGTGTGTTAGGTAAAGCAAAGGAAAGGGAAAAAAAAATATGAGGGAGAGAAAATTTAGATACTTTTTTTAAAGTAGAAATTTGCTGAAATGTAGAAGATTATTACATCTAGCATTAAGATTCTTTTAAGGCATCTTATTTTTTATTTTAAAGTACACTGATTTTTTTTTTTTTTTTTTTTAATGAATCTTCATTTGTATTTAACCCCCTCACTGACAAGCCCGTGTTAATACGTTCACTAAGCTCCAGGTTTCACTGCAATACTAGCAATATTTAAAGTAATATAACTCTATTGATTTAACGTATTTTTAATACATTGAACAATGATTAATACTTTCAAGGATTGCATTCATATTCGTTATTAATTTTTTTTTTACAAAATGTTCAAAGAATCATTTTTTTAGCATTTAAAACAAAATGCAGAGAAAACAACATTACAATTTTGCCCTTTTCCAAGACAGTCGGAGGGTTAATTGTCTACATGATCATTAATATTGTTAATCTATATTCCATGACTTAAAAAGTCTGAAAAATACTATACTTTAAAATTTTTACACAGAAATGTAAGCAATATCTTTTAACATTACCGGAAATTTTAATTGTAAAATAATGATGATTTAAAAGTATCTGCATTTTTTCTAAAAATTGAGTTGAGTTGCACCTGATTTCTATGATTTTTGCATAAAAATAATAAACAAGTTCGCAGTGACCCGGAGCTGAACAATTTTTGATGCTCCAGCTCCAGCTCCGCTCCTAGATAAAATACTGTGGCTCCAGCTCTGGCTCCGGCTCCGACTTCGCGCTTTGAGTTGCAGATTTTAATTTACACGTTTAATTTTTTGCTCACAAATTCTTTCTTCCTTCATTAATGATCTGACAAAATGCATTTTTCTTCTCATCAAACTTGAAATGCTTGTTCAGAAAATATGACATCTTTTAGCTTTTGCTTTTAAAAAAGAAAATTTGGTAGACTTTTAAACACAAAAATCTTAAATTTCTACACATGTAAACAACAGGCGGCCATATTTGTTTCCTATAGTGTTGTCACTTAGCTCAAGCAGTAGCTTAGCTCAAGTAAAGTAGTGTTACCATGTTTTGAGAAGTTTCCATCTCTAATATTAAAACAAGTTGGAAATTGCTCGTCAAACGTGTCAAATGAGGTGCGTTCGTACTATAACTAGTTTTATAATTATTTTTTGCACCCCATATTGTACTGAATGTATTTTCTTTCACACTTCATAAGGTGCATAGTCTGTAACATCATTAAAATGCACTTCCAATAATTTTTTTCCCATTCCCCGTAATGTAACGGAACACTTTTGACTGTCCCTGTCATTAAACTATACATTCGATTTTCATAAAATTTGAAATGGCTCGACAAAATTTTGCAACAGTTATATATTTAAAATTTCAGACCATTCGGAAGGCTGTAACATCATTAAAATGCACCTGCAATAATTTTTCCCATTGGCCGTAATGTAAAGAAAAACTTTTGACTGTCCCTGTAAATGAACTATCTAACAAAAACATAGCTGTGAAAAAAGGCAGCCAAGTTCTGTAAAGACAATGGCAAGAAAAGAAGTGATATCTAAGTGGGTGCCAAGTTCAAATAAAATTCACTCAAACTTACTTACAGAAGTATTAGAGCATTTTTTAAATTGTTTAGAAATAAAAATTATTGATAGCATATTAATAATAAATCTAGAACTTGGCAAGTTTTTACGTACGAGTCCTTTATTTTTATTAATGACATTATTATATTAAAACTTGTTATTTCATGTTTGGAAGCCTTTATTTGAGTGAGCACCTTTCCCTTGAAGGGTGGTGGAATAAAATATATCCCACCTAATTTTAACTGCAAAACGCCACATTGACACTAGAATTCAGGACTAAAAAGTTTAATTTTATTAAATATGTGAAAAGAAGCTTTTACCCATTTTGAAATAAATTTGTTTTTAAATTCTGGTGTGATTCAATCATTTCAGCATGTCACGAATAAAAGCTCTTATCCCCTGAAGGGTTAAAGGGGTGCAGTCTCTAGAGGGATGACCAAGAACAAGCGTAAGGAAGTCTGTCTCTTTCTCAGGCCTTTCAGTCTGTTTGCATTGAGGTTTCTGGAGGGTGGGTGCTAGAGTGATAACCAAAGACGAGCGGCAGTGTATCTGTGTATTTATTGGTTTATCAAATCTTTAACATGAGTCATTTGTTTATAATAGTAACTATATATTAATTTTTTTATAATGACATTGTTGTTAATATTAACATCATCATTTTATTAAGACATGAAATTGATAGGCATAACATTTATCAAAAACTTGCCAAGTTCTAGATTTATTATTAATATGCTATCAATAATTTTTATTTCTAAACAATTTAAAAAATGCTCTAATACTTCTGTAGGTAAGTTTGAGTGAATTTTATTTGAACTTGGCACCCACTTAGATATCACTTCTTTTCTTGCCATTGTCTTTACAGAACTTGGCTGCCTTTTTTCACAGCTATGATTTTGTTAGATATCATAACTTTTTGTAAAGTTACAATATATTTAGACACTTTACTTAATGCTTTAAATGTGTTTACATGTGACTATTTTATCCACCAAGCAACATTCAATTTTAATTTAAATTTCCTACAACGAACTATTTGACTGTCAATTTGCGGCTGAAATCTATATTTTAATACTGCTACATTGAATGCATGTTTTGAAACGAAATGTATTGATTCGAAATTTTTATTGTTTCTGAAACAACAATTCCTATTAAATTCCTATATTAAATTTTCCAGTTAAATATCCTATAGCTGGGCCTGTTGTTTTGTACTGAAAGTGAAAAATAAAGTTATGTGCTTATGCCACACTATGTATCATTCATCTATGGGTGCCGGCAGTGCAGACGAAGGACGTTGCCTCTCCCTGGATTTTCAAATTTAATTAATTAAATATCCTTTTCTCTGATGATTTTGAAAATAACAAGTGGGTAAGTGTGATCACATATCGCACAGAGGGTTTCGTTTAATTTTCCTTTCAAAACAGGGGCGGCGCCAGAACTTGGCCGACGGGGGGGCACAGTATCCCCGACAGGGGGGCCGAATTCAAAATATATATCAGAGGTTTCCACGAGCCCTGGCCTGTTCCGAACCCCGAACTTGGTAAAAGTTTCTTTCATTAAACTCGGGCTTGGCTTAATTTTATCTGAAAACTCGGTACGGGCTCGGGCTAAATTTTAGCTTTTGAAAAGTTGGTCCAGGACTAACCTTCATTATCCCCGGGACACGTCCGGGTCTTGCATTTTTTTTTTTTTTTTTTTGTAGATTCGGGCCGGAACGGGACTGTATTTATACTTCAGAATTTTTTTGGAGCAAATGAACAATAAAACATTTCTTTGTTTCTTTTTTCCCCTTTTTTTAAATAACAGGTGGAATATGTTGATCAATCACGTGAAAAACATAAAATTTTTGCGTCCGGATTTGGCATATCCCGAAACGCGCAGATCTCTAACACTCGCACTGCTATTTAAATTAGAGGTAAATTGCAGAGGGCCAAACGATTTTTACTCGAAACATAAATTTCGAAGCTTCTCAAAGAATATTGTAGATAAATAAAGTGAAAAAAAGCTCTTAAGAAGGTTATTTTTGAAACACCTCACTAGTCAACTAATCTTTATAGGCGGATGAATCCACAACAGAAAGAGTTTCCACACTTTTGAGCATTACCCGAAAGGAAAAATTCTGTTTCGTATTCTTCTTCCATACAGCAACCTCCCAATAAGCGGTCATTCAATATTATAGATTTTACGAGCACATATATGGCATATACACAGCAGTGTGTGAAAGACAAAGTATGGAGCAGTTCTCCGGTTATGAGTCGAACCAAAGAGTCGCGCATCAGGTAAGGTAGGTGACCAATTTTTTTCGAAACGCGGTTCGTGTTCCGGCCGGGTTGACCATGTATTTTAATGCCAGAGGTAACTGAAAATAATCAGTTGACAAATTCTTATCAAAAACGCATAAAGTGACCAAAAATTATTTTAAAATAAAATTATTTAAATTTGTTAGTGAAAGTGTCATCGTTAAAACTAGCAGTTAACACGTTGAATGCCAAGTCTATTTTGTCTGTCTTTCCGTTTAAGCCACGAAATGAGACTCCCGTTACAGAATCTATATGTCAGTCACCGATGACTGACGCGGCCTAACTGAAAGATCAGTGTCAGTCACTGGTGACTGATGTGGCATTCAACGTGTTAAACGTTACACCTAACTAGGGCCCTTCCCAGGTAAAAAATGAAATTCGAAGCCCTGCAAATTTTATTTAAAACAAAGCTGCAACCCGAACCGAACCCAACCAAAAATATTCTGTCTACCCGCAACCCAATCGAACCCGAAATACTTAATTCCAATCCCAACCTAAAACCCGGAACTAGAGAAAATTGATCCACAATATAATGTAATTATAAAAAAAATATAGTCTGCAATCATATCTCCAATATTAATGTTATCTTTTATGTGGAAAAATAAACGTGCAAGGAGTCATTCATATTCAAATACGTAGTTTTTCATCTGAAATAGATTCCTGATGCGCGGGTTGGGTTATACCCGACCTAAACGTTCAACTTAAAGTCAATCCGAAACTTAACAAAAAATTTCCGTTGACGCAAAACCCGACCTGAACCTGATAACTATTTTTTTTTAAATTATTATTTACTTGTATTGGTGACTTTCAAGTTGTTTGATTGTTAGTTCCTATCTATAAACACTGTTTTGATGAGGCCTTTAAATGTCTAGGATGGTTAGAGTTGCAGTAAAGCTAGAGATCCTACCTACACAATTCCAGGTTGTGTAATAGTTAAACAGAGCTTCTGACTGTAAAATAGTCAATGAAACATCGACTTCATTTTGAAAGATCTATCCAATGATTTGCCATTCAATAGGGTGCGTAAAATTTTTTTCGTGCCTACCGCCTTTTTGTATTTTACGGCCGTCATTTTGATTATATAAAATCAAATCTAGCCTATAACCATCGGACGGTTAAGACGAATCGATAGAGACCTCATACATTAAAATTCATCCAACCGTTGGGATGTTTCGAGGGTATAAAGAAATCCACATTCCCAGATACGAGTGAAACACATAACCCTTCTTGGCAGTCTGATAAAAAAAGCCGAACAGACGCTTGAAAATCGAGACATTCTAATCACTACAATAAAACCTGTTAAAACGGAACCAGTGTAATGGAATAACGCTTTAAGCTGAAAATTTTCGCAATATCGGCTAAAACAAGCTAAGCTTGTCTAAATTGGAAAGTTCTTCCAATTCTTTGTCGTTCTATCTTAACAGGTTGCTGTATTAAATAGCTTCCTTTCATCGTATTGAATGTAAGTGAATTATACTTTATCTATAAAGGAATGGTGTGAAATTAATTAGTCGAACTAGAGTTTTCTAAATGATTAACAGTAATTTTATGACAATAATGTTCACTTTACAAATACCGCATTTTATTATTTTTTCCATCATTTTGCCTTTCAGCCGTCTAAGAAAAAGCGCAATTATTACGTACACTCTCAAGAAAACATTTCGTCAAACGTAAAAAGAACAGGCAGCAAGTTGCTGGAACGTGCCTGTGGTTGGAACAGATTTTTCTATTATTTGAACAAAATTCCGTGTTTTGACTGGAGAATAAAAAAAAAAAAAAAAAAAAAAAAAAAAGAGCTTCAGTTCCCGAACTTTTCGTGTTTTGGAGGAAAAGAGACATACGTAAAAAATCAGTTTCTGATACAAAAAAGTAACATGCAGCACAGTTACGGGAACATCCCTGTGATTTGACGAAAATGCAACAGATAATTTTTACGTTAAGGCTGTGTTCTCAACTGCTCTGCTCAACAACCGCAAAACGTTTTGACACATTTACAAATTCCTTTTTTAACGAAATGTATAAAATTGGAAAACATGGCCATGGAAGCGATTTGGAATCTAACTGTGTTTTCCATTTTTGGATCCATCAATTACCTATTGAGTTAGAAGCGATTTGGATCACGTGACAAACACGTTTTTCATCCTTTCTTGACTAATTTTTCTCGTTTCGCGCGGAAATTCGGTTCAAAACGCCCACTTTGACACTCTTTTCTGAAAGATCTATTGCGTTTGCAAAAAAAACGGATAAAACAGCTCGATGACATAGTTTCTGAACATCAACACCTGCTAGTTGTGTGCATTTCCGAACAAAAATAAATTAAAACTTATGTCAGAAAGTTGCCCTTTTGGATTTGAAAACAGCCTTAAAATAATGAATTTTCTGTATTTTGTTGGGAAACGGGTAAATCAAAACAAGAATTTTCATGTTTTAATAATAATAATAAAAGGAATTGAAGAAACACCTTCAACTCACATATTTTTTTTAGAATGTATATTGATCGAAACCAGACAGCATGATCCCCTAACTTCTGATAAGATACAGAATTTAAATCTGAGATTAAAACTGAAATACAAAATTCTGAAGAAAAATGTAAGTTAAAGGAAAACTTGTAAAATAGCTTAGAATGCAAAAAAGTTCATTAATATCATCGATTATAAAACAAAGTCTTGTTGATGTTAAAAAGAAAATCTTTAAATTCATGCTTATTTTGAAACAGCCAAAGTTTAGAGGTCTGCACGGGCTAGGCTCGGGCCTATTTTCATTCATGGCACTCGGGCCGGGTCGGGCCTAACTTCTTTTATTCGTTCCGAGATAAGGCAGGTTTCATTCTTCTTAAGTCTTCATAAGCCGATATTTTCAGTCCTGTCTCGATCCAGTCTGTATGAAATCATTGTCTCGGCATGGCCTGGTCCGTGCAAAAAATAAGTAAAATTTGGCCCAGGCCAAAAATTTTTGCAAAAAGTGTATATATTTTTAAATCGACATTATTCTACAATTAAACATTAAAATTTATTCGTTTTAAAGAATAGTAGATTTCTAGGCAATAATATTAAAATATAGTAAAACGTGTGAAAAAGAACCAGCCTATGACGGAATCCTGTCTTAAAAATTTATTGATCCATGCAAAATGCATATAATAATACGTGATAAAAGAATATAATGCATTTACACCTGCTAAGATGGGAACTTGTTTATAACGCATTTTTTTTCTTTCCTATACAATGTCTTAGAAGATTTCACCGTACAGCATTTTTCAGATTTTTAAGTCTCCAATACATAATTTTTTGATTAACGATATTAATTATAGCTGAAACATTAACATACAAATAGAGATTCATTAAAAAAATGTATATCGCAACCTTTTTTAAAAATGAAAATAATAAAATGAAAAAAGAGCTAAAATAAGTATTTTTGGTCAGAACTCCTTTTAACAAAATCGACGTAAAATTCTGTCGGACTTGAGCCGAGATTTTAACTTTTTTCCGGGATGGGCTCGGACCGAACTTTTAATTTTTATACCGGGTCGGCCCATTACTGTTTTTTGTACGGACCAGGACGGGCCGAAGTTTTAACTTTTATACGGGGCCGAACTTTTCTTTCTAGGAGTCAGGCTGAGCCCGAACATGGCAATTTCGGCCCATACAGAACTCTACAAAGTATATCTAAGTTATTAATTAAAATTGTTCAGTCTAACAATACAATCAAGTTTAAAATATCAAGTAAGTCGATATTCTCTTTTACACGATTTTTTTTTAAATTTCTAAATACGAACCTATGTCCCTAAACATGAATTGTTAATTACAACCCTGCACAGTTCGAGTTATGCCCAACCCGAAATCGACAAAATATTTTTTCGAACCTGCAACTTGATCCTAACCATGAAATGGAAAAAAAAAAAAAAAAAAAAAAAAAAAGAAGAATCCTAAATGTAAAACAATTCTGGTAAATAGTTTGCAATCATATCTCTAAAATCAATTTTATATTTTTAAAAAAATGAATGCATACATTTACTTATTCATATACAAGTATTTTTTTTTTTATCATTTGAAACAATAATCTGGACTTTTCTTTGGGTTGGGCTGATTTTTGACGGCCAATTATCTACTCGAGGGATATAAGCCCGAAGGGGGTGTGCCCTCCGTGTGTGTGTGTGGGGGGGGCTTTCTAAGGGAACCTAATTCGTATTTACGCATGGAAATCCAAGATTCGGAGAAAACCACGAAAACTCCGAACGATTGGGCCGACGGGCGCGATTGGGTTCTCGCCCAGCACCTCCCGTCTACCAGCTTCGAGAGTTCAGAACCTCTCGGCCACTGGTGGGGCGGACTTTTCTTTGCAAAAATTTGGCGTTCTCGAATCGACTCCCAAGATACAAAAACTCTAATCTGAGATAACCCAAAAATGGAAACACTAGTCAACCCGATCCACAGAAAAATTTTAGAGCCAATGGCTAACATGATCGGGTAGAATCGTATTAACTGACCCGATGCAAGATTTTAGTAGTTGCTATATACACATCTTCCCGTAGTTTACAATGAAGTTATGTATGTATATAATTATTTTCTTATTTATACCTTCCATTTCTCTTCTATATATTAAATAGAGATTAATATCTAGAAAATGAGACTCTACTCACTGTATATTGAAATTAATGAACAAAGAAGGAATTTTTAGTTTGATATTAAGTTTGCTTGAATAATTATACAAAACTCTCTTTTTATTTACTCATTCATTTATAAAAAATACTTACCCTACGCTTTTTAATGAGAAGATCGAAGCGAACAGATGAATTTAAACGTCCTGTCTCCTCTTGAAGTCGTATTTCTTATAGGCGCGTAAGTTTGTGGTCAATCGAATAAACATAGAACAGGAGTGCACATGAATGAGCTCTAGACAAAATATATGAAGTTTGCGGTAACATCCGGCCGTTGTGATGATAGCTGTTAACCGACATGTGATTCAAGCCAATCCGACTTCCGAAGAAAAAAAATCAGCACCCTGCTATTCCGTGGGTCGCATTTTCTATAAACTAACCTAAGATTTTTTTTTTAATTAACCTGCACCCGACTCGACACGACTCGGGTCGTGTGCAGGAAAAATCGGATTACCCGACCCGATGCAGGACTCAACACTCAAGTCAAAAAATTTTCCCCAGCGACGATTAAATTTGACCCCGACGGGGGGGCATATGCCCCCCCGGTCCCCCCTCTGGCGCCGCCCTTGTTTCAAAACACTTTATCCTTTTGAAAAATCTGTTAGTTCCACATTTCGCAACCAGGGGCGCACTCTATTCTAAACAAACCTCTATCCGAACGAAACTCCGTTTTTCATACTATCCGTAGATATATTAGATGAGGGGATTGAGCCCATAGCACCCGAGATAAGTAGGCGCCCCTGGCGGTAAAAATTGAAACTAAAATATGTAAGACTATGGTGCATAATATGAAAGAATGGTCAAAGGGGTGTCGGCAAAAGTTGGAAAAGTGCTCCCCGGGTGAAAAGGACGGAGGTTAGAAAAATTGCTTAAAATACACAAGTTTGAGCCCAGAGGAGTAAATAATATATGACTTTTTGAAAATTTTATGATTTGTCGTGTGGTCTGAGGTACTCAGCTATACGTATGCAAAAAGTCATGTCTCCAACTTAATTAGGGGCTTCCTTAGAAAGAATTGCTTAAAATACATATGTGGAAGCACAGATGGTTAAGCGTAAGACTTTTTCAAGATTTAATGATTTGTAACCTGGCCTCAGGTGTTCTGCTATAAGTATGCAAAATTTCAAATCTGCAATTTAATAACGGGCTCAGTTAGAAAGAATTGCTTAAAATACGCATGTGGAAGCCCAAAGGGTTAAATGTACGACTTTTTCAAAATTTTATGATTTGTCATTTGATGTGTGTTCAGCTATAAGTATGCAAATTTTCACGCCTCCAACATAATTAGGGCTCACTTAGAAAATATTATTTAAAATACACATGTGAGAGCCCAAAGGGTTAAATGCACGACTTTTTCAAAATTTTATGATTTCTTGTTTGATGTGAGGTGCTCAGCTATAAGTATGCAAAATTTCACGCCTCCAGCCTAATTAAGGGCTCACTTAGAAAGAATTGTTTAAAATACACATGTGGGAGCCCAAAGGGTTGAATGTACGACTTTTTCAAAATTTTATAGATTTTCGTTTGATGTGCGGTGTTCAGCTATAAGTATGTACAATTTTATGCCTCCAACCCAATTAGGGGCTCACTTAGAAAGGATTGTTTAAAATACACATGTGAGACCACAAAGGGTTAAATTTACAACTTTTTCAAAATTTTATGATTTGTCATTTGATGTGAGGTGTTCAGCTATAAGTATGCAAAATTTCACGCCTCCAACCTTGTTAAAGGATCACATAGAAAGAATTGTTTAAAATACATATGTGGGAGCCCAAAGGGTTAAATGTACGACTTTTTCAAACTGTTATGGTTTGTCATTTGATGTGAGGTGTTGAGCTATAAGTATTCAAAATTTCATGCCTCCAAACTAATTAGGACTCACTTATAAAGTATTTTTTAAAAATACACATGTGGAGTTCAAAGGGTTAAATGTACGACTTTTTCAAAATTTTATGATTTGTCGTTTGATGTGAAGTGTTCAGCTATAAATCTGTAAAATTTCACGCCTGCAACCTAATTAGGGGCTCACTTAGAAAGAATTATTTGAAATACACATGTGGGAGCCAAAGGGTTAAATGTACGACTTTATCAAAATTTTATGATTTGTCGTATGAGTGTGTGGTGTTCAGCTATAAGTATGCAAAATTTCAAGTATCCAATATGTATAGTTTCTGAGAACGGGCTCTGTGACGGACAGAATATCTCAATTTGTTGATTTTCTGTAAGCAAGTAAACCCAGATAAACCCCCAGTAAGTAGATAGGTTTACAATAGAAGTCTATGGGAATTTAGCGAAATATTAGCGATATCGCCAAGGTGGCGTCACTTTTGGCGACTAATTTTGGTCGCCAAATTTGGCGATATATCGCCATGTTGGCGAGAAACTTGGCGGTATTTGGCGACAGAACAGGGTCCCCTCCTACGGCAAATTAAAATTTCGCCTAATAGACGTAATGTTAAAGTAAAAATGGGCACCCCCAGGTGGGTAATTCATCGATTTTCACAATTTTTTTATTTTTTTCCTTAGTTTTATAGTGTAAACAAACTTCGCACCAAATTTGAAGTCTGTAGCTGCAGTAGATATACGAGATCTTTTTGATGAGTGAGTCAGTCAGTGTCAATCAGTCAGTCAGTGGTAAAATTATCGATTATCAGACATTTTCAAATGTCATTATCTCAGAAACTAATTATGCGTTATTTATAAAATTTTGGATTTTAGGTAATTAGGGTGGCCTTACTACACATTTCGTATAACAAGTACGTAGGTCTCATAGATTTTCAGTAGTAGAGCATTGAAATTTGACGAAAACAGCTCGAAATGGTTCGTGTAAATAACACACGGCTATGTCAGGCGAACTTGGCTGACACACTGCCGTGTGTCTAGATACATCCGATTTTCATAAAATTTGAAATGGCTCGACAAAATTTTGCAACAATCATATATTTAAAATTTCAGACCATTCGATTGGGTAGTTTTTGCTCTGTTACATGCAGACGGACAGACAGACGGGCGGACGGGCTGAACGCCGACTATAGGTGCTACGTATTTACATAATTATGAACGCACCTAAAAAACCCCTAAAAAGTGATATAATTGAAATACTGAATAATAATGTAATCAAAATATTTTAAGCCTGGAAATTTAAAAGACTGAAAAAAAAAAAGATTTAAAAGAATATTAAAAACTAAAGGAGCCCTGGAGCAGGGGAAAATTTAGAGCTCCAGCTCCAGAGAAAACACAGCTCCGGAGCGCTCCGGCGCCGGGCTCCAGCTCCAGGTCTCTGCGAAGTTCGGCAATGCTTGGGTAGAACTTTTAGCTTTAATAATTTGTTGGAAAAATTAAAGTTTCCATATGGGCTGAGCTGGGCCCGATTTCTACACTTTCTGCATGGACTTGGCCATAAACTGCAAAAAACAAGTGGGTATGCGTGATCACAGATCGCACAGAGGGTTTCTTTTAATATTCCTTTCAATACACTTTATCCTGTAATTAATAAATCCAAATTGTTAATTTATAATTATTAAATCTTTACATAGATTGGATGGCATATAGGGGTGGGGGTAGAGGTAGGCGTACTGTGAAGATTAACCTTATTGGGCACATGGCCTTTCATTTAAGGTATTATCATAGACATATCATAGATTAAATTTGAAGTTTGTGAATTTTTTTGACAGTGCTCTCTGGTGTATAGAAAGATAAAAAGGGGTGAGAAGATGATAATTCTTGAGATTTGTTATATAAATTTTTTTCTTAATTTTTGGAAAAATTTATGGGGTAGTAACAAACAAAATAAAACTTTAAAACACCACCTAGTGGTGAAAAGATGAGTTAAGAGGGTGGTTAGTGGGAGCTTAGTAATGTATAGGCCAAGAGCTTTAAAGCGATATGTCACATGAAAGAATCAATTTCCTCGCCCCGCGGGGGGAGTGCACTCTAATTGTCTGGGGTTGAAATAGGCCCCAACAATATACCCCTTTGACCAAGCCTTCAAATGAGGTTGAATCTCGCTGTAGCTTAATTAGGCACTGAGTTAGAAAAATTGCTTAAATACACAAGTTAGAGCCCGGAAGGTTAAAAAAAAAAACTTAGAAATTCAACTCTCCCCCCACTTTCTTTAAAATTTTTAAGTGTTATAAAATATCTGAAATTATGACTTTATTACTTTTTTTTTATGTTTTTTTGCTGAAATCAATATTTGGAAATAGTGGTATCTACTACCACGCATAAATAAAAGGAGCAATATGTTCATTTTATACAGGGTGATTCATAAAAGATGGGCAGAACTTTAAGGGGTTATAGTACACTTAAAGACAAATAATATTAAATAGGAGACTAAGGGTCCCAGACGTATTCCCAAGGAGATAGGGGGCATTAAAGTTTAGGGTCCGAAATTTCAAATGATTATAAAACATGGAAAAATTGGTCGATTCGTTTGCGGTTTTTGCAAAAAATTTTCTTTATGCCAGTATTTTCTTGAAATAAAATTTTAAAGTTCAATTTCAAAAAATGCCGATAGGGGGCGCTTTAGACTTTGGAGTAACAAACAACTATTTTTTAACGTTATTTTTTGTATTTCTTTAAATGATTTCGAAAGCTTAGACTTAAACTTAAATTTTGATCTAAAAATCTGAGTCCTAACGAGTAGTTAAGTAGCATAAACTGAAATTTGAAATTTGAAACCCTTCTCCCCCCAGAACAAAAATCAGTTATTCCCGATCTTTGTGTCGTAGATTAGGCTCTAACTACTGCCGCGTTTTGCTAAAATTATTCTTTATGTCAGTATTTTCTTGAAAATAAATTTTAAAGAAAATTTTCAAAAAATTCCGATAGAGGGCGCTTTAGACTTTGGAGTAACGAACAACTATTTTATACCGTTATTTTTTGTGTCTCATTAAATGCTTTCTAAAGCTTAGACTTAAACTTAAATTTTCAGCTCAAAATCTGAATCGCTGAGCGTGGTTCAGTAGCGAGGGGAGGGGGTTCAAATTTCAACTTCTGAACATAGTTCAGTTTGCACTACTTAACCATGCCCAACGATTCTGTGCTATGATACGAGGCAAAAATACAACTTTCGTCAAGGACTGCATAGTCGGAATTCACTCATAAAGGCACTGGCACAGTTGGAAACGTCGCTCATGCAAACGTTAAAGCTCCATTCCTGACGCTAGTCACCGGGTGAAGAAGGGAACAGAAAGTATGCAAATGTCAAATGGGGAAGAAGAAGAACACGTATGCAAAATTTCGACACGATTCAGGCATAAAAACCACTGAACGGTGAGTCAAGTGTAAGTCGCTGTAGTAATGAATCGGAAGATGGTGCCCTTCACGAATAAGGAAAAGGCTGAGATGCATTTAATTTACGGAGCGGCAGATGGAAATGGTGCAGAGGCACAACGAATGTACGGAGAGCGATTTCCCAACAGGCGGTTGCCTAACCGCAAAACTTTCGAGCGCTTGCACAGACAGTTGTGTGAGACGGGATCATTTCTCGCTTCCCGGTCGAATGCAGGTCGTGCAAAAAAGGACGAATCAGTAGTTGTTGCAGAAGCCATTCTGGATGTAGTAGCGGCGCAGCCAAGTACAAGTACACGAACAGTGGCTAGGCAGGTGGATACCTCACAGTCCATGACTTGGAGGGTACTGAAGGATGAACATTTGCTCCCGTTTCATGTGCAACGAGTCCAGAAACTGTCTCCAGGGGATTATCCAAATCGTATTGAATTCGCCCGCTGGTTTCTGCAGCAGAACGCGCTAAATCCACATTTTGGACGAACTGTGCTTTTCACCGATGAATGTACCTTCACACGTGAAGGTACATTTAACACACACAATGCACATGTATGGGCGGATGTCAATCCACATGCTACGTATCCACATGCTCATCAGAGACGCTTTACCATCAATGTTTGGGCAGGAATCCTCGGAGACCACCTAATCGGACCGTACCTTCTTCCTGAACGCCTCAACGGTAAAACATACCTCACATTTCTGCAACATGTGCTGCCAGACCTGTTAAACGTTGTTCCTCCACGCATCCGGCGGGTCATGTGGTTCCAGCACGATGGAGCGCCAGCCCATTACGTACGAGACGTCCGCAACTATCTGGACATCACATTTCCGAACAGATGGATTGGTCGAGGTGGTCCTGTTGCTTGGCCTGCTCGCTCGCCAGATCTTTCACCCCTCGATTTCTTTTTTTGGGGACGATTGAAGGCTCTTATGTATGAGACACCCATTGAATCCCCCGAGGAACTGGTCGCCAGACTTTCCGCCGCTGTAGGGGAAGTGCTCGAAAAGCCTGATGTTTTCGCGAATGTTCGCCGTTCCATTCTTCGCCGTTGTTCTGCGTGCATAACCTCTGGTGGTCACAATTTTGAACATTTATTGTAATTACATGTTAATAAATATGCTTTGGTAACATAATCCTAATTTGTGTCTTTTTAGCTCGTATCACAGCACACAATGTGTGGACATGGTAAACTGAACTGTGCTCAGGAGTAGAAATTTCAAACCCCTCTCCCCAGAAACTTAACCACGTCTAACGATTCAGATTTTGGGCTGAAAATTTAAGTCTAAGCTTTAGAAAGCATTTAATGAGACACAAAAAATAACGGTATAAAATAGTTGTTCGTTACTCCAAAGTCTAAAGCGCCCTCTATCGGAATTTTTTGAAAATTTTCTTTAAAATTTATTTTTAAGAAAATACTGACATAAAGAATAATTTTAGCAAAACGCGGCAGTAGTTAGAGCCTAATCTACGACACAAAGATCGGGAATAACTGATTTTTGTTCTGGGGGGAGAAGGGTTTCAAATTTCAAATTTCAGTTTATGCTACTTAACTACTCGTTAGGACTCAGATTTTTAGATCAAAATTTAAGTTTAAGTCTAAGCTTTCGAAATCATTTAAAGAAATACAAAAAATAACGTTAAAAAATAGTTGTTTGTTACTCCAAAGTCTAAAGCGCCCCCTATCGGCATTTTTTGAAATTGAACTTTAAAATTTTATTTCAAGAAAATACTGGCATAAAGAAAATTTTTTGCAAAAACCGCAAACGAATCGACCAATTTTCCATGTTTTATAATCATTTGAAATTTCGGACCCTAAACTTTAATGCCCCCTATCTCCTTGGGAATACGTCTGGGACCCTTAGTCTCCTATTTAATATTATTTGTCTTTAAGTGTACTATAACCCCTTAAAGTTCTGCCCATCTTTTATGAATCACCCTGTATAACCTATATGTAATAAAAAATAGGACGTAAAATAATGATAATTAGTGGAAAAATGCTTAGATTTAAATAATGTGCCATACAAAAGCATTTCTTTTTCTTTTTAAAAAGCGATTTTTAGATAAAATAAAAAGTTCTTAATTGATTTTTACGAAAATTACATATTTGGAATCAACGTCGAAAAGTAGGCATATATGCACAAGTTTAAAATCTATAAATGCAGTATTTGTAAAAATTTTATACCTCAAAACACATACTAAACTAAACTCTGTGGCTATACATTCATGAAGGATCTGGGCAGACAGTGCCCATCTCTGTTTTCTTGACCCTGGGCCCCGAGGTGCTATGCAGCATGCGTCCCAGCCAGGTGGTCAGCCTAATGCGAGACCCTCGGTTTTTAGTTCCCAAGCAAGCTTGGTACTCATTTTATCGACCCCAAAGGGATGAAAGGCTGAGTGAACCTTGCCCAGTCGGGAGTCGAACTCTCGACCTGCGGTGCGGCAGTCAGATGTTCTGACCACTACACCACTGGGCTTCACAACAAAAACACAATCCTAGTCAAAAAATTATGTATGGTTTTACCAGATGTCCCACTTTTAACATTGATCTGTCATGTCTGACCATGAAATATTTCTCAAACACCTGTATTCTACTGCTTGTCTTTGAAAGGAAATAAAATGATTTTATATAAATAAATTTTTAATGGATTTTTCCGCTCCTAAATGTAATTTTCGAAAAAAATTTACAAATTCTGAGAGATAAATTTTTTTTTGCATATGGGTGTGCAATTTTAAAATTTTTAAGTCTGGTAGATTATAAGATACTTAGGCATCTTTCAAAATGCCCAGTACATTTATTGCCATGGAACACCTTCTAAATTGTAGTAAATCCTCCCCTTGCTGACAGAAAATCATTGCGGTTTGATTAAAAAGAATGCTTTTGTTGAATTATGAACATTTTCCATTCTTTTAATTGGAGTTTTTAATTAATAACGTTAGTTAAGACTTTTCAAAATTTTATCATTTGTTCACCTCAGGTGTTCAGCTATAAGTATGCAAAATTTCAAGTCTGCAACTTATACAGTTTCTGAGAATGAACTCTGTGACAGACACACAGACAGAAGAGCGAGACGAACAGGGTTTCGTCAGATGAGCGAAACCCTAATAAAGAAGTTGGGCAATGCTTGGGCAGAACTTTGAGCTTTTATATCTTGTTGGACGAACTAAAGTTTCCATACAGACTGGAGTGAGCTGTGCCCAAACAAAACTTTTAACTTTTATACTGGGTCCGAAAATTTTGGCCCGTACATACCTTTACTTTTAACACCCTTAAAAAAAAAATAATAATAATAATTGGTTGAATTCTAGAACCAGGGTTGGCAAAAAACAGACGTTGGGGGGGGGGACACAAAATCTGTGTGAGGAAATATTTCATAAGTACAATATTTTTTTTATTATAAATGTGACTATAGTATATGTTTGTAATTTCAAGCATATGAGAGATGCAACAATAGTTATAACAATGAAATTAAAATTACAAGAAACCATGTTCACTAAAACGCAAATTATCAGTGAACATGATTGTAGAAGAATTAATTATTTTTAATCGGCTATCTTGTTTCAAAATGTCAACCACCCTAGAACTTAAAATTGTTATATCTCAGCCATTTTTTATGATAGACACAAAACAAAAAATCCTCTGGAATCCCTATATCAAGGCTTAAATAAAAGAAATTTTGGATTTTTATTCATACACATGTTTTATTTTGTATACTTTTTATGGTTTTGTTCATCTGACGAAACCCTATATGTCTCACTTCTCTGTCTGTCTGCCCATCACAGAGTTCATTCTCAGAAAGTGTATAAGTTAGAGACTTGAAATTTTATATACTAATTGATAAGGCTGGATGATATCAGAAATTTAATATCACAATATATCAACTAGTTAGTTAATATTGATATTGAAGCTATATCACGATAACTACCGTAAAGTGTGTGGGAATAGAAAACTTGCTAATTTTTAAAGATAATGGCATGGTAGCAGCAATTTAAGTACGAACAAATGTAGAAAACAACCAGTGGCGTGGTGTCCGGTCATTGCTGGATGCGGCGATGACCAAGCAATATTTTAAAACTCTACGATCCAGTTTTAGCAGAACATTTGGAGTTCATGTATAAGTGAAGGTAAGATTTAAAGTTTCTTTTTTGAACATTCAACCATTGAATTTTAGAGTTAATAATTTTTCACCACAAACTTAAATAATTGCGATGACCACCGAAAATTTTCACGCCATGCCACTGAAAACAACGAATCCATGTTTTATACCTATTTGTTTACACATCCTTCTTTTGTGAAGCCCTGTATAAGATTTATATAAACTATACGCACAAAGTAATTACATTAGTTAAATTAAAAAACTTGTACCACAACAGAAAGCGTACTTCCAGCAATTATGGTTCGTGGTACGGAATTATATACGGAATATAACGGAATTCTTTTATGTGTCCCTGTAAATGAATGATGAATGGCTATGCACATGTTCTATAGTAAGCACCCAGTGGTGCACTTCAGTGATGTGTATCAACTTCCATATGTTTGAAATAGTGTAACATCAATCAAATACACAGTAAATGATTTCCCCCTCATAGACCGTAATGTAATGGAATTCTTTTGAATGTCCATGTAAACAAACTATTAATGCTATGCACTTCATTTTCAATACCAAACATTCTATAGTAAGAACAAAAAATCTTCTTAAAACACCATCAAAAAATTTGAAATGCGCTAGGCCTTTCGAAAGATCTGAGTCTTTCTTCGTCAGGCGCAAAGAAGACGTCATTCTACTATGAAAGCAGCAGGAAGACTGAAATGAGAGATAAGGGAAAGGAAACAAACTGAAGAAACAGCCAATAGGAAATTAGAAATCAACAGCCAATAGGAAAGTAGAAGACAACAGCCAATCACAGAAGAGTATAATCAAACCAAAAGAACACAGAGTAGGAGGGGCAAAAAGTGGGAGGGAAAAAAAATACATATAATTAAATATGGGAACACATGAAATTAAATATATATATATATATAAAACAGACTAATATTAATCTGTTTTATATATATATATATATTAAAATGAACAAAGTGAAATTGAACAGCTAAAACTAAGCTATAATAATTACCAAGCTAAAATTATTTTTTACTTGATAAAGAGAGTACCATTAAAAATGCTAGAATAATAAGGTTTTAAGACTTAACTAAAAATAACATACTTAATAACATGCGCTTCACATATTGCTTCATAATACAAGGATATATTTCACTATCTCAATATTCCTCATTGTTTTTTAAATTTTCACATTTAGTTACATAATACAAGGCTATATTTTACTATCTCAAAATATTCCTCACTGTTTTTTAAATGTTATTTATATTCTCATTTTTTATATTATAATATTTTGTCTTTAAATTAGTTAATTTAATCAACTGCCCTTCTATTTATTTATTTTTATATAATTCTTTATTTTATTTTTTAATTATTCCTATTCTTTATATTATTTTTGTATTTACTCAGTAATTATCAAGTTTATCGCTATTTTTTCATTCTTTTTCAACTAAATGTTAATCTAAGACATTTCTTTACTTTTTCAATCAATTTCATTCTTTTTTTGGGGTAAAGATGGCAGCACCGAACATTATTGTTAATCATCCAGTTCCAATTTACATTTTATCCTTTCTCACACCAGATGGCACCAATGTTATGGGTTTCAGTCAGATAATCGACTGTAGGTCCACATGTTAAAATAGTCCTAACTCTGTTTTACCATCCAGTCATGCTTCCTAGTATGTAATTTAGGTATTTTGCTCTATTAATTTTTAATATCCTGTGTGAGGTGTAATTTTTTTTTTATCTCTTGGACTTTTATTATCTATTTTCTGTCATTTTTGCGTTATAAGGAGCTAAATTTTGTCATTTTAGACTTAATGCGACAAAATTAGATGAAATAACGCATCTTCTATGAATGAACTCACAAGCTCCTCTGAAGATTCTGTGAGTTATTCATAGTTTCTTATTTTACATACTGGTTTCCTATGTTCATTTCTAATTCATCTGTAGCACTTTACCAATTTATTCATATATTTGTGATTTCAATTTTATTATTTTATATATATATATATTTTAATTTCATGCGTTCCCATATTTAATTATATGTATTTTTTGTCCCTCCCACTTTTTGCCCCTCTGTGTTCTTTTGTTTTGATTGTACTCTTCTATGATTGGCTGTTGTCTTCTACTTTGATATGTCATCATCTAATTAAATTGTTTTTTAACCATTTGGAAAAACGGTTATTGTTCTCGTCAGGGTAGGAAATCAAAAGCATATCTGAAGGTTTTTATTGGTTTAATCATCATTTTATTAGCTTTCTTGGTCTATACAGTAATCTGTATTTCCATTTACTTTTAACAGAGATGGGCAACAGAGTGTTGCCACTATGACAAAAAAGTAATAAAAACTACAAAAAAAGTTAATAACTAAGAAACAAATTGAGATACAGCTTTCAAACAAATTGCATTTAAAAGTACATTTTTTTCTCTATACGACGATATAAAATGTAATATTGTGGGATGTTTAGAAGTTTAAGAAATAAATTTCATTTAAAATTGGCCGTCAGATTTCTTGGAAATCTGACGATGGAAAAGCCTTTTTCGGAACAGCCAATGAAATGCTTGGATAATACGTAAGTTTCAGGTGGATAATACATACGAGTCGCAGGCGATTTCTGTCGCTTGCAATTTTTACGTGTAATAACACTATTAATGTTTAATTCATGGCGTACGAAAAAATCATTTTCCAAATGGTCGTTGTAGTTTGTTAAATTGCATTTTTTATGTTTTTTTGTTTTAGAGACATGTCTAATTTTTAATCTCACCAGTACACCAAGTTAATTATCAGGAACCGACCGCCCAGGGAATTCTGCCCGTGACAATATACGAATGCATTCTATGCCCATAGACTTAACATTAAGGAGGAGAATTTGAAAATTGAGTGACTAGTAGCCTTAGTGTTATCTAGTAAGACTAAGATAACAACCACTCTTTGCCAATTGACATTATACTTTAGAAAAATAAAATAGAAATTAAAGATGAATAAAAGTACTGATGTTTTGTAAATAAGATTACATTTAATGAAAGAATAAAAACATCACAAAAATTCTGGGCTAATTTTAATTAAAATAAAAATAATTCATTTATTTAAAAATTAGAAGGTAATAATGATAATAGGGCTTAATTTGCACCGGAGTCCACGAGAGCTCAGATCTGGTACTTCACTGTTTTTAGTAAATATTTAAATATTGGTCAGAATTCACTAGAGCTCATAAATACAGGGCTCCGGAGTCCAGTGCAATAACGCTTCTGAAAAACCGAAGCCTAAATTACTCTTTCCTTTCTATAAGATCTCCAAGCTTTGCATTCTTTTTTATCAAAACACTTATACGGTTTGTATAAGTGTAATACACGTAATAATATACACGTAATGTGTCGCACACGTAGGAGATAAATATGAAATGGACCCAATTTTTATATAAATTTTTGGGCTTGGACTGGCTCAAGCACAATCTGTCTTACATTCAAAATTTTATTTTATTCATGTATAAAAAAAAAAAAAAAAAAAAAAAAAAAAAAAAAAAAAAAAACTTTTCCTCCTTCAAAATTACGTATTATATTCTATTTATGCTATTTTGATCAGAATGAAGGGAAAACAGAAATCTTGTTTTTCTATTCTAGTGATATTTGCAAATTTATGTTTGGCATCTATGGCGGCGACGTCTCAACACGGTGCCATCCAAGAGACTGAACAATGAATTTGCTTTCAGTTCAATTTTCTTTTGCGACAGTAGAATAATTTTTAATTGACTGGTTTATTTTATTTTTTTTAATTGAGATATCTAACCTGAAATGAATATTTTCTGTTTGTAGTCAACGAGCATCAGCTTGAGGTTTTTCGTCTTCTATTGTGTACAAACATAAAAATCACATAGTTAATATAAAAAACACGTATATTTATTTTGTATCATAAGCGCTACCCATGCTAAGGCTCTGCTATGTACATTTACGAAGTCAATTTCATTTGTAGTTAGATATAATTACCATGTATTGTTATTCTGATAAAAAACAATCGAGCAGTGTCTCCCCTTATTCTATAAAAGCATAGAATCTTTCAGATAATGGTGTCAAATTTTTAATTTAATCTGATTTTCAGGGACTCACCCACAAAGGATTTTTATGTGGAAGGAATCAATTATAATTTAAGATAAGCACCTTTCATAGAAAATTGACAAACATTGTTCCGCTCTTCCACATATAAATATTAATTTCTGTAAATTTCATTCATTTTTTCATAAAAATGCATAGCTGCGAACTATCCCTTTGTTGTGTTAACACTATTTCCGAATCATAATCCTTAATATATTTAATCGCTGAATTCTGGAATTAATTAAACTTAAAATTAGGCAAAGATTTCTATTCAGAAGGAGTGATAACTAAAAAGTGGAATATTTGACAGCTAAGTATATACTGATAGATATATTTAAAATTTTTATTTTTCTAAAGAAAAAAATGCTTTAAATTTTGCAAATAATGTATGAAACATAAATAAGCAGATTGAAGTGACCGGGTGGGGATGGTACAATTGTTATACCACAGAGCACAGATTATTAAAGCTCCGGTGCTTTTTTTGCTAGAAATTAATCCCTGATGATAATACAATCTCATTTTTTATATGACAAGAAGAACTTACTTCATTTTGATTAGATGGTGAATTATTTAACGTCCATTCACATCTTTCTCCTTTCAATTTTCGGTGAATTACAACATTACTTTTGTTAACAGATTCTCTATAAAAAAAAAATTATAATATTTGAAATTTCATAATGATATATGACATAAAAAATACTTCATAGTTTTAGTGCATGACAACAACTTCTAAAGAATAATATTTAAAAAAAAAAAAAAAATTAAATGTGGTCGTTTTTTAATCAGCCATGTCCTTTTCACTTTCTCAGCTTATACTGAATGTTATATATTGACCATGTCGTGAGAGGGCGTATAAGATTGACTTTAACTTGGACTAATACAAGGACTTCAACTTCCACTCTCATTCGGGTTCGAATTCATTCTGATGTATGTTGTTCAATGTTGTTCCATGTAAAGTATCGTGATGTGATGTTTAATAGTTCATCAGTTATATTTCTGCTTCTTTCTATGGACCCAAACACAAAATATGATACTGAAAAACCTATTGCATATAAAAATTCGAAAACTTAAAGAGTTTTATAGAGAAAAGCATGATAAACATGCTGAAACAAACTGTTTTTAAATCAAAGAATTATTTTAAATGCTATTCAATGCTGAAATCAACCAAGATAATTCAGTTAGATAAGTTTTAAAGGATCAAAAAAAAAAACTATACATAGCAATTTAACCATCTTTTGCAGACACATGCTTGACTAGATTGTGGTGTGCACTGTCTGTCCAAACATTTTTTTTAATTAATTTTTTTTTTTTTTTTGGGGGGGGGGGGGGGGAGACAAAATTTTTATACAAAATTGCATTGTTTGAATAGAAAATTCATATTTATCAAATATAAATAGTGGTTTATTTACCATTGCCAAAATTTAAAAAGCCTGACTATTATTTCCAAACAATGTATTTTTAATTATATATATTTACATGTGATTGTTGAAAAAGAAAGAAACCTTTAAAGTAAATAAATTATTCCGCCTAAAAGCCATTTACTAGTGGAAATTACTCATACTCGAATAGTGTATTTTCAAGCATTGGAGTATTTTTTTAAATAATACATGGAGCACGATTTCATAATGATACATTGATAAAGTAAGGTTTCTACCATCATAGTTAACAACAGGCTTCTGTTTTTTTTAATCTAATTTTGATTTTTAAGATTATTTGAAACATTTATTATACTTTTAACATAAATAATTGATCTTTGTTACTGTCGCTATATTTTTTGAAGAACCTGAGCAAGATTAAAAACATTTTGATATCAATACATTACAATTCAATGTATAGGACAATACTAGCACTCGCTGAGTAAAACTGAAAATTTGATGATTGACTTTATTGCCACCACCGGTCAAACTTAATAGTCACCACTCACCAAATGCAATGATTGAATGGAAAATGCATGAAAGGGGCAAGGTCAAGTTCGTTTAGAAAAATTTGAAGTTTGGAGTAGTGCAAAAAAACACTTTAAAGGACAAAAGTTTGTCAATAAAGAAAAACACCTTACCAGTGGCACCAACTTTCGAAAAACATTGGGTGGACTCAAAACCATTTTAGGGTTTAAAGTGACACTGCCATTTTGCTTTCTTTGAAAGCTTGGGAAAAGGGGATATTTCAAGTTATAAGTTAGAGTTTTTAGAATAGAATATAAAGCTGTGATTTTATATAATTATAGGAAGTTCAAGTGTTACGGAATATATATATATAGTTGGGCAATATAGAATACTTCATTATCTGTCCCCTACGGTGCTGCAACCAAGAGTAATATTCCCTAACGACATCCTAGTATTATGTACCATGTACTAGGGCTGGGCGATACATCGATAAAACCGATAAAATCGATATAAATTATAAATCGCGATGACGATATCAAAAAATCCTATGCAATGGTACATCACGATTCTCGTAATCGTGATGTAAACCGCAATTATCGTAATCGTGATGTAAACCACGATTATCATAATCGTGGTGTAAACTGCGATTATCATAATCATGATGCAAACCACGATTATCATAATCGTGATGCAAACCACGATTATCATACTTTTTCATTAAACTGCAATCGGCGCTTTTTCAACTTCGAGTACTCAAAATTCTACCATTCTAAACCGCAGGTTATTACGATGACCATGATACTAATGGAGTATTTTATCCCTGCCTAAACCATGATGATTCCTGCCTAAACCATGATGACATTAAATACCGAATAATCGGTTTCGATCATCATGATACGTCTCACCCTAAACCATGATTGCTCCTCAAGATTCTCCCAGCTTCAACCGTGATATTAACCAAACCCTCAGTTTTCGATAAGCATGATACTATCATGGTATTACCATGGTATTATGCTGTGATTTCTCTTAGCGTAAACGGTTTTTCAAAAGGGGAAAAAGTGATAGTTTCGGTGTTCAGGTTCAGATGACGGGCGATAAATATGATACAGCTGGTTTTTCTCATGTAGTTGCCGACAGCAAATGATATTGTTTGTTTTGTTTTATCTTCAATCTGGTTCAGCGGTTTTGAATGAATATTTGTTCGTTGTTAATGAACAATATGTGAATCAGGGAGATAAATAAATGAAATATTACATTTTATTTGCAACAGTGGATTTAATTGGACAAATGAAATAATACTTCCATAGCAATATATATTAATGTTTATTCCAGGTTCTTTTTTTATGCAGATATTTTTACTTCTCTGAAGCTCGTTTTTTTTTTCTCCTGGTAGTTTCTTTTAAAAATTGACATATGTGAGTATTTGGTATTTACTGCCACTGTCATTGTTTGTTTGTGGGAAGTGGGGGAGAATATTTAGATGTCAATATTTATTTAATGTCACTAGAATTCAAAATAACAAACAGGCAGAAAAATTAAGCAGTTAAAGTTTGTGTACTGACAATCAAAAGAGGAAAGACGTAAATTGTTCGGTGAGTGTGTGTGGGTGTTAATTATTGCGGTTCATGTACACAGCATACATGGACGATGGAAAAACGAAATTAAAGGGAAGGTAAATTTTGAAACACATTTGATTATGATTCGCAGATCACGCAGAGTTTTATTTTTCTTAAAAAAAAAAATGGAGAATATAAAAATGAAATAAAATAAACTAAGAGCTTTTGTCAGGGACGCCGACGCATAGTAAGACAATTTTAAGCATAACAGCACAACAGCAATATAAATATTATTTAACAATTATAAAATATAAACAATTCAAAAATTGACTTTAACCAAACTATTATTTTTCTCTCTCTGTTAACGATTTTTTTTTTTTTTTCCTACTATCTTTACAAGAAGAAAGTATTGGATTCATGAAAATTTTGTCATCCGGGTTTCGACCGATTTATATGTTTAGAAAGTCTTGAACACAATTTGACTATTTTTAAAAAGCTTTGTCTGTCTCTTTGTAACACAAATTTTGTAGGCGCTCTATCTCAAGAACTAATGCACGGAATTTAACAAAATTTTAGATTATTTTATATCTCGTTATAAATTAGTGTAAATTACTTGACAGGTAGGTGCATTTTTTACAATATCCGCAATAACTTTATCTCAAAAACTAATGCACAGATTTTTGTCAGATTTCAAATTCAGTTATACCTTGTAAATTGGTGCTGATTAGCTCTTTGTGTAAATGGCCCAACAGGCGGAGCTACTATGCTGAGTTTTCACGATTTTCGCAATAGCTCTGTCTGAAGAACTAATGCGCTGATATTTATCAAACTTCAGATTCAGTTAGACTTAGACATATAATTTTACTGATTAGTGTTTGGTGTTTATAGCCCATAAGTGGCGCTGTTATGCTGTATTTTTCAAAATTTTCGCTATAGCTTTTTCTTAAGAATTATCGCACGTATTTTCCTAACATTTCAAATTCAGACAGACGTTGACATAACTTGTTGCTGATTAAGTGTTAGTGTTAATCGTTCAATAGGTGGCGCTGCTATGCTGCATTTTCCACAATTTTAGCGATATCTGTATCTCAAAAACTAATGCACGAATTTTAATCAAACACCTTATTCTGTTATGGTTTCACATAAGTAGATCCTTCTTAGGCTTGGGTGTATTCTGTCCAACAGGTATTGCTTTTATGAATTTTAGATTAGGAATTTTGGATACAGACATCTAATAAGGTTGGTGCTGAAATTCAATGATTTGTTTGAAAGATGCGATACTTATATTTCCTTTTAACTGCATACAATTTAGTGCACCTATATCTTTAGAATATTCATGATGGGCATAGATTGTTATTTAATTTTGCCTCTGTGATAGCGAATTTTGAAGTAATAACACGTAGAAATAGAAGAAATTTTTGCCATTAACACATCCTACTAGTTTCTGTTAGCATTTATTTATTTAGATTTGCTTATTTATACATAGTTTTTTATTAATCTATTTGAGAATGATATATATATATTTTTTTTTTTTTTTAATTTTAATCCTTAATAAAATATATAATGTATATTGAAATTATACATATATTATAAATGTACATATATTTTTTTGTTCATATGTCGCAATATCGATATATCGTAATATCATGATATAAAGCTGCCGATTTATCACGATATTTTATTTTAGACATCGCCCAGCCCTACCATGTACAGTAGAACCTCGATTATCCGAAGAAATTGAGACTGACCATCTTTCGGAAAATCGAAAATGCTTCAGTTTTAAGATTAAGGAGAAATATATGCAATATTTCTTATTATGGTAACAAGTGCTTAATAAAAATAAAGCAATAGCAAAAAAGAATAAATTACCTGAATTTTAATTTTGAAATTAAGTACCTTTTACATATATCACAAGGGTTTGAAAAAATGTTTTGTTTGTCGCACTTTCGATTGCCTTTGTTTTGAAGCTCTATCACAGAGTTTTTTAATATTACCTATTAGTTCACCAGTATCACAGTTTTTTGCTGCTCCAGCCATGCCAAACCTTTTGCAAAACATTCAAAAGCTTCAGAATTGCTAATTTGTTCATTTTCTTCGTTCCACTCCACAGCTTACAGAAGTTCAAGTTAAATTCAAAGGAACTGTAATAAAGAGGGTTTATATGCACTCGTAGTTCGGAAAGGATCGCTTGCACACAAGGAATATGATAGTTAAAAAAAAAAGCTTTCAAAATTTTTTTTACACACAAGGAATATGATAGTTAAAAAAAAAAAAAAGCTTTAAAAATGTATTCTGGTTAAAAGAGTTTCAGATAAAAGAGGTTCTAATTTGAGGGTGTATTTAACTATTTCGATAATTTCATTTAATCGTAATCGATATTACTTTTACTGTAACCATCCCCATAATTAAATTGTTATTGAATACCTTCACCATCTCCCGCTCAACCATGTTGATCCCATATGAATAAAGTTAATATTTTCAATCTATTATTTTCATCTATTTCCCTCTAATCACATATATGCAACGAATATATCATCTAGTACCCCTATAATGCACCTCGTTGAGTTCTGTTTGTATACCTGTTGTTAGAGTGACACGGTAAAATCAGATCTTTTATCTCAAAATTTTTATGTTGACTTACAAATCAAAATGTGAAAGGTATTCCATAATATCTGAACTTCCTTTATATTCTCATGGGATCTTCATTTTATGGACTGTGATATTATTGACTAAAAATTAGAACACAAAGGACTAAAAATATTAAAGTGGGCATTTAATGAAAACCCACTGAAATGCTTGTACTAGTAGTACTATTTACTTAACTATATTGAATGATTGAAAATAGATACAATTTCTTGAATCGCTGATAATAGAAAGATACTTCCAATTACAAAAAGTATACAAATCAAGTATTAATGAGATAGATATGGGAAGAATCAGATATCAATATTCCATATCTTTCAGGTATGGAATTTATTTAAAAATCAGCTGCATGCACACTCAAATACGATATTGAATTTTTGTACAGCCTTCTTTTTGTATAACATAATATTTAGAGAAAGAATGACATTAGAAGGCAATCCGAAGAAGGACAATAAAAAGAAAGGCCCCACGAACCCATATAAGTTGGCACCACTGCACAGTACTACATAATTGCCTAATTGTAAAACAGTTTAAAGTTAAATTAAACAAATTTAATCCTTCTACTACAGTAAAATTGTGATGAGGGCAAAGAGACCTAATATAAATTATAAACTTTAGTGCCAAAAAATAAAATTATTATTTTTTTTTTTTTTTTGTTATTATCTCTTATTTTATATGCATGTCCAGATTTGGCACTACATTATTGCTATTGTTAATAGATTGTACTAAGTTTTAAGTAAAAATAAAATATTCAAGATGTGAAATTATTTATTAAATTAAAATATATTTTAATTTAAAAAATCCCTTTTTCTTGTCTGTTTTATACAATGCATCAACATATCTTTAAATATAGTTTATCACTTATAATTTGGCAGCAGTAATTACTTGTTTATATTTCTCTATTCAATAGAATGTCAGTTTTTTCCATCGAGTGTAATCATATCAAAGGGTGAATAAAATATATTAGTAAATTATGTTAACTAGCTGACCAGCATGTGATAATATTCTTAAATGAACCTTAATTTTGTATGAATTTATATCTGCTGCAAACGTACTGTGAAATTTGTTAGTTCAACTTTCTACCACCAGGGGATGCCTTCTGTCCTAAAGAATCCACCTCCCGAACAAAATTCAGACACAAGTCCCTGCTAGAGATTATGTACAAAGACAAAGGACTGGTTTCATTCCTAGTCTTTATCTTCATGGACCCACATTTTCAGTCCTAGTTTTGACACAGCCCGTATGAAAATCATTGTCTCGACATGGCCTGGTTCATTCAAAGTCAGTAAAATTAGGTCTGGCCCAAAAATTTTTGCAAAAACTGCATCCATTTTTAAATTGTCATTATTCTACAATTAAATATTAAAATTTATTTTGTTTAAAAAATAGTAGATTTATATGCTTATTAAAACATACGGCTAAATTAAAATATAGTAAAAAAGGTGAAAAAGAACCTGCCTATGACAGAACCCTGTTTTAAGCTGAAAAACGTGTTGATCCATGCAAAATTAATATAATGCATGAGAAAAAAATATATAATACATTTACACTTGCTAAGAAGGGAACTTGTCTATAACGCATTTTTTTCCCCTTTTCTATGCAATTCCATCTTCAAAGATTTTACTGTATAGCATTTTTCAGATTTTTAACACTGCAATACATGGAATGTGGGTTAACAATATTAATGATAACTTGAATACTTACATATAAGAAATAGAGATCCATAAAAATTAAAAAAATATCGCAGCCTGTGGCACTTCAATAAAATTTGAGATTATAAACATGGAAAAAAAAGTTAAGATAAATATTTTTGGTCAGAACTCCTCGTACAAGACAAATTTTTAATTAAATCGACGTGTAAAATCAATGTTTTATAGAAATTCACTCAGGCCGGGCCAGGCCGAGATTTTAACTTTTTTCCGGACCGGGCCGAACTTTTAGCAGTTATACCGGACTGGGCCAATATTTTTTTTCTACAGGCCAGGCCGTGGCCGAACTCTTAACTTTTTACCTGACCGGGACAGGCCGAACTTTTAATTTTTGTGTTGGGCTGAATTTTTTTGTTCTATCATATGAGTTGGGCCCGGCCCGGGCATGGCAATTTTAGCCCGTGCAGACCTCTAGTCCCCGCTGCCTCCGGCACTGTATAGCAAGTGTGCAACACGCAAATGTTGTTGTTTTTGTAGGAGGGGGGGGGGGGGGGGGTAAAAACTTGCATATACCCCTCACTTTACCTCTTTACTATTACGTTAATCCCTAAAGTACATATGTATATTAATTATTTTAGAGAACCCCTGGTCTATTACAGTTTGAATATAGATACTTTCACATAAATAACTTAGATTTTTACAGAATGCCACCCCATGGAGGTGATTAAATTCAGCACTCAAGTGTCTGAATTTTAAATAGTAACATATAAATCAAACTTACAGTCCATTTCCCAAGTATGATTTGTGTTAAATAATTAATTTGGGCTATAGATGAATGGTTCTCGTAAAAAAATTTATAAAGATTCATCTTTATTTAGGAAGTGTTCTTTAAATAGATGTTTCCACTATTTAGCACTACCTATTACAGACATTTTAAATACACTGTATGGAATGATGAGATATTTTGAGAAAAAGTGAAATACAATAATCATAAAATTAACACTAAATACACTATACTAACAATTCTATTTCAATATCTGCTTCATGGTGACCATGCTTGATAAAATCTGACAGTTGCGTTGCTCTTCCAGTAAAATGAGGCTTACCAGCAAGACCCAAGCAAATTGCACACATGATAGAAGATTTACCACTGCCATTTAAACCAACAATGAGGTTTAATCCTTTCTTGGGATAAAACTCAACATCATCATATGTCCTAAAAAATATTTAAGAAAATTAATAATTACTAAAGAAAACCATTTATGTATTTTTCACAATTTTCGTTATCAAAACATAAGGGAATCAGAAACAACAGTGTAGTCGTAAAAAAAAAACAGAGGGTATACATTCTAAGCAGAGGGTATACGCTCAAGGCAGAGGGTATACCCTAGTGTATATATACTATAGATTTCTTGAGAAACAGAGGGTATACGGTGTTCCTTAAAAAAATCCAGAGGGTATACGGTGTATACCCCCCCAGATCAGAAACTGTATTACTATAATATAAATTTATTCAGGGGTAATACAGGCACTAAATGAAATTTCAGAACACTTATTTTTCAAATTTTCAGGACAAAATTATATACAATAAATTTCTTATTTTTTAAAATTAAAATAGTCCAAAAAACGCAAATGCACTGGATTACTTTTAAAAGAAACTAGGGATTTTTTTTAAACTCTAACTGCAGAGCAATCCATGATCAAAAGACAGAGCAAAACTTATTTGAAAAATAGGTACTTTCGGTTAGCCGGACACTAGTGTTATCTAGACACACGGCAGTGTGTCAGCCAAGTTCGCCTGACATAGCCGTGTGTTATTTACACGAACCATTTTGAGCTGTTTTCGTCAAATTTTATTGCTCTACTACTGAAAATCTATGAGACCTACGTACTTGTTATACGAAATGTGTAGTAAGGCCACCCTAATTACCTAAAATCCAAAATTTTATAAATAACGCATAATTAGTTTCCGAGATAATGACATTTGAAAATGTCAGATAATCGATAATTTTACCACTGACTGACTGACTGACTGACTCACTCATCAAAAAGATCTCGTATATCTACTGCAGCTACAGACTTCAAATTTGGTGCGAAGTTTGTTTACACCATAAAACTAAGGAAAAAAATAAAAAAATTGTGAAAATCGATGAATTACCCACCTGGGGGTGCCAATTTTTATTTTAACATTACGTCTATTAGGCGGAATTTTAATTTGCCGTAGGAGGGTACACTGTTCCGTCGCCAAATACCGCCAAGTTTCTCGCCAACATGGCGATATGTCGCCAAATTTGGCGACCAAAATTAGTCGCCAAAAGTGACGCCACCTTGGCGATATCTCTGATATTTCGCCAAATTCCCATAGACTTCCATTGTAAACCTATCTACTTACTGGGGGTTTATCTGGGTTTACTCGCTTACAGAAAATCAACAAATTGAGATAGTCTGTCCGTCACAGAGCCCGTTCTCAGAAACTATACATGTTGGATACTTGAAATTTTGCATACTTATAGCTGAACACCACACATCATACGACAAATCATAAAATTTTTATAAAGTCGTACATTTAACCCTTTGGCTCCTACATGTGTATTTTAAACAATTTTTTCTAAGTGAGCCCTAATTAGGTTGGAGGCGTGAAATTTTACAGACTTATAGCTGAACACCTCACATCAAACGACAAATCATAAAATTTTGAAAGAGTCGTACATTTAACCCTTTGGGCTCCCACATGTGTATTTTAAAAAGATAATTTCTAAGTGAACCCTAATTAGGTTGGAGGCATGAAATTTTGCATACTTATAGCTGAACACCTCACATCAGATGGCAAACCATAACAGTTTGAAAAAGTCGTACATTTAACCCTTTGGGCTCCCACATGTGTATTTTAAAAAGATAATTTCTAAGTGAGTCCTAATTAGGTTGGAGGCATGAAATTTTGCATACTTATAGCTGAACACCTCACATCAGATGGCAAACCATAACAGTTTGAAAAAGTCGTACATTTAACCCTTTGGGCTCCCACATGTGTATTTTAAACAATTCTTTCTATGTGAGCCTCTAACAAGGTTGGAGGCGTGAAATTTTGCATACTTATAGCTGAACACCTCCCATCAAATGACAAATCATAAAATTTTGAAAAAGTTGTAAATTTAACCCTTTTGGGTCTCACATGTGTATTTTAAATAATCCTATCTAAGTGAGCCCCTAATTAGGTTGGCTGAACACCTCACATCAAACGAGAAATCATAAAGTTTTGAAAAAGTCGTACATTTAACCCTTTGGGCTCCCACATGTGCATTTTAAAAAGATAATTTCTAAGTGAGCCCCTAATTAGGTTGGAGGCGTGAAATTTTGCATACTTATAGCTGAATACCTCGCATCAAACGAGAAATCATAAAATTTTGAAAAAGTCGTACATTTAACCCTTTGGGCTCTCACATGTGTATTTTAAACAATATTTTCTAAGTGAGCCCCAAATTAGGTTGGAGGCGTGAAAATTTGCATACTTATAGTTGAACGCACATCAAATTACAAATCATAAAATTTTGAAAAAGTCGTACATTTAACCCTTTGGGCTTCCACATGCGTATTTTAAGCAATTCCTTCTAACTGAGCCCCTTATTAAATTGCAGATTTGAAATTTTGCATACTTATAGCAGAACACCTGAGGCTAGGTGACAAATCATAAAATCTTGAAAAAGTCTTACGCTTAACCCTTTGAGCTACCACATATGTATTTTAAGCAATTCTTTCTAAGGGAGCCCCTAATTAAGTTGGAGACATGACTTTTTGCATAGGTATAGCTGAATACCCCAGACCACACGACAAATCATAAAATTTTCAAAAAGTCTTATATTATTTACTCCTCCGGGCTCTAACTTGTGTATTTTAAACAATTTTCCTAACCTCCGCCCTTTTCACCCGGGGAGCACTTTTCCAACTTTTGCCGACACCTCTTTGACCATTCATTCTTTCATATTATGCACCATAGCCTTACATATTTTAGTTCCACTTTTTACCGCCAGTGGAGCCTACTTATCTCTAGTGCTATGGGCTCAATACCCTCGACTAATATATCTACGGATAGTATGTAAAACGGAGTTTCGTTCGGATAGAGGTTTATTTAGAATAGAGTGCGCCACTGGTTGCGAAATGTGGAACTAACAGATTTTTCAAAAGGATAAAGTGTTTTGAAAGGAATATTAAACGAAACCCTCTGCGGGATCTGTGATCACACTTACCCACTTGTTATTTTCAAAATCATCAGAGAAAAGGATATTTAATTAGTTAATTTGAAACTCCAGGGAGAGGCAATGTCCTTCCTCTGCACTGCCTCTTTGCCGGCACCCATGGATGAATGATACGTAGTGTGTCATAAACACATAACTTTATTTTTCACTTTCAGTACAAAAAAGCAGGCCCAGCTATAGGATATTTAATTGGAAAATTTAATAGGAAAATTTAATATAGGAATTTAATAGGAATTGTTGTTTCAGAAACAATAAAAATTTCGAATCAATGCATTTCGTTTCAAAACATGCATTCAATGTAGCAGTATTAAAATATAGATTTCAGCCGCAAATTGACAGCCAAATAGTTTGTTGTAGGAAATTTAAATTAAAATTGAATGTTGCTTGGTGAATAAAATATTCACATGTAAACACATTTAAAAGCATTAAGTAAAGGGTCTAAATATATTGTAACTTTACAAAAAGTAATGATATCTAACAAAAACATAACTGTGAAAAAAGGGAGCCAAGTTCTGTAAAGACAATGGCAAGAAAAGAAGTGATATCTAAGTGGGTGCCAAGTTCAAATAAAATTCACTCAAACTTACCTACAGAAGTATTATAGCATTTTTTAAATTGTTTAGAAATAAAAATTATTGATAGCATATTAATAATAAATCTAGAACTTGGCAAGTTTTTGATAAATGTTATGCCTATCAATTTCATGTCTTAATAAAATGATGATGCTAATATTAACAACGTCATTATAAAAAAATTAATATAGTTATTATTATAAGCAAATGACTCATGATAAAGATTTGATAAACCAATAAATACATAGATACACTCCCGCCTGTCTTTGGTTATCACTCTAGCACCCACCCTCCAGAAACCTCAATGCAAACAGACTAAAAGGCCTGAGAAAGAGACAGATACCCTTACGCTTGTTCTTGGTCATCCCTCTAAAGACTGCACCCCTTTAACCCTTCAGGGGCAAAGAGCTTTTATTCGTGACATGCTGAAATGATTGAATCACACCAGAATTTAAAAACAAATTTATTTCAAAATGGGTAAAAGCTTCTTTTCACGTATTTAATAAAATTAAACTTTTTAGTCCTGAATTCTAGTGTCAACGTGTCATTTTGCAGTTAAAATTAGGTGGGATATATTTTATCCCACCACCCTTCAAGGGAAAGGAGCTCACTCAAATGAAGGCTTCCAAACATGAAATAACAAGTTTTGATATAATATTGTCATTAATAAAAATAAATGACTCGTAGGTAAAAACTTGCCAAGTTCTAGATTTATTATTAATATGCTATCAATAATTTTTATTTCTAAACAATTTAAAAAATGCTATAATACTTCTGTAGGTAAGTTTGAGTGAATTTTATTTGAACTTGGCACCCACTTAGATATCACTTCTTTTCTTGCCATTGTCTTTACAGAACTTGGCTCCCTTTTTTCACAGTTATGTTTTTGTTAGATACATTTATACACTATATGGCCAAAGGTGGCCAGTCACTTGAGATTTTAGACGTTTTGTTAAATATCTAGAAAAATACATGAGGAATTAACCTGAAACTACAGGTGTGTAAACAGTATAGTATAGGTCATATATTTCCGTGAAGATTTTTTTCCCGAAACACCATAGGGGGCCATCAACAAATTGAAAAAGAATGAATATCTTTTGGATAACCCTGTAAAAACTAATGTAGCAAAAGTGTTCAAACTCGAGATTATTAATAAGTGGCTTATTTTAATATACTGTGTTCATTTTTATGAGGATAGCATGTATACTCTTAGAGAAATTAAAGTTTTTATAAAAACAGCCCCAAATTTCGCCAAGTTTTTTGCTTATAATTTGCAGAGTTCTTAATATAAAAAAAAGTTCTTTTCAGAAAATATGACAAACAACATTGTACACAATACTCTGCAATCAGAATTTAAAAATAATAAAAATTGGATGAAAAATGAGCAGGTTTACTAAATGATGTTTCACTGTGCATGCGCGAATGCAATCAAAATATAATGTGTATATATAGAGCAACTTTTGTGAAAGTCTCAAAATCATAGCTTGAAAATTCTGAAAATTATCGTCGATAAAATAAGCTTGACATCCGTTGTCCCCAAAAGAAAGCAAAAAGATGAGGGGTTGTATCCAAATATGGTAGTATGTGCAATATTGTGTAAGCTATCTTGGCACTAATCAACAGATATTCAATACAATCCTTCATCTTTTTGCTCCTTTTTGGAAACAATGGATTTCGAGCTTATTCTATCGACGATAATTTTCAGAATTTTCAAGCTATGATTTTGAGAATTTCACAAAAGTTGCTCTATATACTTAGCTGATACATTATGCATATTATATTTTGATTGCATTTGTGCATGCGCAGTGAAACATTTTTTAGTACACCTGTTCATTTTTCATCCAATTTTAATTATTTTTTAATTCTGATTAGTGATGCAACGAATAGTGATTTGGCCGAATAACCGAATACCGAATATTCGGCCAAGTTATAGCCGAATATTCGGCCTATTCGGCCGCCGAATAATGAACTTATTTTTGCCTAAAAACAAAATATAGTATGCACTATGTGCACAATTCTTGTATATTTCACAATTAAAATGTAGTGTTTTCTTTTAAAAAATTATTTATATACAAATTTTTAATTTTTTAAAGCATTATTTTACTTTGAAAAAATATTCGGCTATGTTCGGCCTAAAAATTGCATCAATAATATAATTCAGCCCCCCCCCCCCCCAAAAAAAAAAAAAAAAAATTCTTAGCAAAAGTTCCTCATCAGGTACTGTCTAGTTACATTTTAATAGATATGTGTGTTGTTGTTACATTTTAAAATAATGACAAAATTTTAAAAGTGCTAGGAAACATAAGTTTCAGCTTTCAGATAAAATAAAAAATAAGAAATCTTAATATCTTAAGAAAAACCACTGATAGAAAGGGTGAAAGGAATATCCTCTAAAATAGTGGAAAGAAATCATTGTAGACTTTATAAAGCTCACAATTAACAAAATTTTTTTTCATCTTTATTATTATTTTTTTCTTTGCTGTCAGCAGTGAAGCCTCTATAGAAAGTGCCCCTCAATGTGAAGAAGGAAAAGAAATTAGTAATTTTCTTTCCCAGCCACTGCTAGAAAGACAACAGTGTCCTTTGGAGTGGTGGGCGAAAAATTCGGAAGACTTTCCAAACCTTTCACGATTAGCCAAAAAGTACCTTTCTGCACCAGAAAGTACCATATATAGTAAGAGATTATTTTCAAAAGCAGGTAACATTTACGAAAAAAAAAAAGGCAATCACCTGAGAATGCTGAATTATTATTTCTGCATCACAATCTATGTTTATTGAAAACATTTTAACTGTTTTTTAAGGCAAATATAAACATTACAATGCTATTCTTGAAAAAAATATCTAAAACGTAAATGCATATGCATACTAATTAAAAGAATTTAGTATTTACATTTCTTTCATTATTTAATAAGAAATAGTAACACACTTAAAAAAATCACTTAAATTATATTTAACTTTTAAGCGTATTTTACTAAAAAAAAAACCCTTAAGCAACATATGACTTAAATATCTTAAACATCTGTATCTAATCAATCATATATTTATGTTCTTTATAGGTATAATTCAAAATATTATTGAAAGAAATATATTTTTATGTAACAAGGGATAAATGTTAAACTTCCCATTATAATAAAAAAAAAAAAAAAAAAAAAAAAAAAAAATTGAATTAGCTTGTATAGCTGTGTTAAAACAATTTTGAATAGATTTAATGTTAGCTTATTACAGATACTTTTTGTGCTTACTGATACCGCATAAAATTTTTTTAACATGATTTTTTAAATTAGCCTCTTATATAAAAATGGGTAGATAAAATCCATTCGCAGTATGAAAGTTAATGGGGAAAAAAAAGTGTTAGTTAATTTCAAATAAAATTTTCATTATACATGATGAATATAAATTGTCAAATTAAAAAGTTATATTGTGTAAATATAAAAACATTTATTACAGTACTATTCGGCAGACAGGCCGAATGGGCCGAATATTCGGCTTCGGCCGAATATTCATTGCATCTCTAATTCTGATTGCAGGGTATTATGTACAACGTTGTTTGTCATATTTTCTGAAAAGAACTTTTTTTTATATTATGAACTCTGCAAATTATAAGCAAAAAAACACAAAAATTTGGGACTGTTTTTATAAAAACCTTAATTTCCCTACGAGTATACATGCTATTCTCATAAAAATGAACACAGTATATTACAATAAGTCACTTATTAATAATCTCGAGTTTGAACGCTTTTGCTACAGTAGTTTTTATAGGATTATCCAAAAGATATTCATTCTTTTTAAATTTTTTGACGATCCCCTATGGGGTTTCGGGAAAAAATCTTCGCAGAAATATATAACCTATATTGTACTGTTTACACACCTGCAGTTTCAGGTTAATTCCTCATGTATTTTTCTAGATATTTTACAAAACGTCTAAAATCGCAAGTGACCGGTCACCTCTGGCCATATAGTGTATATGTATGTATATATTAATCCTTTCTTGGGATAAAACTCAACATCATCATACAGCGGTAGAATTGATAAAAAAAAAGTCACTGGTCCCAAGGACCAGCAAACATCAGAGTTTACTGGTCCGCAGACATCGTCACTGGCCTGCTACATAAAATTCTATTACGTACCTTTAATTCTTTGAGTGACGCCCCCCCCCCCCCCTTCTCCTCCTCCTAGAATATAAACCAAACTTCCTTTCAGTTACCCAACATTTTCGGCATAATAAAATGTAAAATTATAATTTACTAAAAATTAAATAAACAGTCCTACACAAACAAAAACTATAACATTATTAATTATATATTATATTTCCGATTATTTATTTAAACTGACTGTAAGTTTTAATGCATTTACTTATTTATTTATTTTTTTTTTAAATAAAATGAAATTCTGTGGTTTGGGTTTTGTTGCGGTTTTCTCAGGGACGGGAAAATTTACGTTTATCTATCAAAGAGGGAAAAAAGTTACTGGTCCTGCGGACTACTAAATTTTTTAAATTAATGGTCCGATTGAATTTTTAGTGATCTCGGACCAGCGGACCACCAAGGATTTCGAACACTGTCATATGTCCTAAAAAATATTTAAGAAAATTAATAATCACTAAAGAAAACAATTTATGTATGTTTTTCACAATATATATATCTATTATATATATAAAATCCAAACGGAAATTTCGCTCCGAAGGCCTAGATTTAGAGTTCTACTGCATGGATTTTTACAGAACTTATACCGTTAGATAGGTATCGTTTCAGGGAAGGTTTTAAGTTATAACACATCATTCTACCTATATTAGTTATAGAATTATGGTGGAAAGCTCTGTTATTTTGGACGATAAGGTTTACCATTTTATTTCTTGGCGAAATTTAAAGTTGATAAAAAAATTGAAACAGCTATTACACCTCAAAACATAAAAGAAAAAACTGTTATTAATTTTAATTAAAAAAAAAGAAGGAAGAAAAAAATTTGTTTTAATGAGTGATAATATTAAAAAACGAAAATATTTAATTTAAACATGAAAGGGAATGTTTGTAATGCTTAAAAAATTACTCAGTTAAAATATTGCAACTGAAATAAGATTTGGCTCTTTATCTTTTGCGTCAGGTTAAGAAAAATGCATCTGAAAAATTGATAAGATGGTATCAAAAAGTTTCGATAAGTGCATGCTCAGAAATATTTGAAAAAATTATATAATATTCTTCTCATGAGGAAAATATAGAATATTCTTCTCATGACATACAATATGTTAAAAAAAATCTGCAGAACCTCGATATAGCGTTTGTACAAAAATAATGAAAATTTAATTTTTTTGGCGATTTAATGCTGGTTGGCGGCACAATAAAATTTTGAATGATACTTTTTTTTATGATAAATAATTTTTAAGTAAAACCTTTTTCTACTCTTCATACGAAGATAGTTAGATTAAGTTTAACATAATAAATACATTTTTATTACTACAGTTTTGTCATATACCTTTATAAGTGTATATATTAAAATTTTATTATCGTAATTATACGGATTAAAACAAAATTTCAGTTTATTAATTTTTTTCCAAATTCAAAATTAATGTCTGATTCGGAACATTGGCAATTTGACTTCGATATTGTTAGTGTCAGAAACAAGAAATGAAGGTTATTGTTGCCATGGAAACAAGTATTTAATATAAAATGTTTAATGGTAGCATTTTTAATTAGCCAGCTACTTTTAAAACAAATTTAAAACGGTACTACTTGATTATCCCGTCGACAAAATAACTCTATAACAAACTATAAGATAAATGCCAATAATAGCTGATCGTAAATTTTACATTCACTTGACATTAAACACGGTACACATGTTTGTTGCGTCATCAAGTGATTTTTAATTTCACTTCTATTTGTAATTTTACTAATGTTTACAAATTTATTTATTCTTTCGTTATTTAAAATAAAAATTTTGTCAATTTGTATAATTTGGCGAGCAGTTTGGCAATTTATATAATTTGGCAAAGCGTTTGGCAATTTATATAATTTGGCGAAATTGGTTGAATGAATAATCAAATAGTACCCTTAAAACATTTCCAGCCGGTGAAGCCATGTATGTAAAATTAAATAACTACTGCAACACGCAATTTGTATATATTATATAAGCTTAAAGATAAAAATAATACACTAATCTTTCGTTGAGATTTAAATTCATTGAGTTTTAGGCATTTAAACACCTATTTAACAAGCAATTTCCAAATGCATTTAAATATCTTGCATTTGGGAAGGAAACGTGTTGGTAGCCAAATAGCATGGAACGTTCGTCTTTTTTTGCGCCAAATACTCAAATGAATTTCTTTTTCTTCAGATTTTTACTGAGATTCCACCGCCAAATTTGGCTGATGTTTTACTACATACATGAGTAGTTTTATAAGCATTTTTTTTTTTTCAAAATAATTAGAGTATGCTCTTTAAGGAGACCTTCCTTGTGGTAACAATTTTGTTTTTGATTTGTTCTTTTTTATTTTTAACTCTTCCATCATGTGACTTACAGACGAAACTAGCAGATGTAATTGTAAAAATGATGGTACTTATGATTTACATGTTATATGTTTATTTGTGATTTTTGAGTTCACTTTTGTCGCCAAACAATTTAATATTAAGCCAAAAAGATGTAAGCGTGAATTGGGTTTAAGCGATCTTTACAATAAAGGTGATTTTGCAAGTGTACGAAAGCATTTTTTGAGTATTTTTTTAAATTCAAATGTATAATATATAAATAGCAATTAATATTTTAAAAATGGAGTCAGATATTTTAATTTTAGTATAAATGTCTCCCACACGCACATACGTACTGTAAAATAATTTAATTTTAGACATTTAAAAAATTTCTCATCATACTTTACTGCGAAAGCATGTCGGTTTGTTTTCCCCAAATTTGTGACTTTTATAATCTCGAAGCCAGATTAGATAATACTGTCCATTCTTTTTTTAATAAAAAAACATATTGCCAATTTCCCTTATACAAACGTTCAATGCTTGCAATGTTGAGAGTAAAGATTATTCTTAAGAAAATGTAAGCAATTATGCGTTATTTCTATCATGAAAAAAGACATTTTGCAATAAAAATTGCTTTCTGAAATCACTTTTCGATATTCCATTCCATTCGTCATTTTTTTTTTTTCATATCTTCCCTTCTTTTAGAAATGTTATAAAAATATATTGGATGAATCTTCCATAATCAGCCACCTTACAATTGGCGAATTTACTATATAGTGTTGGAAGATTCGTTTATATTTCAAAGCAACCGTGGACGGTAAATCCGATTTCAGAAGATTATGCGAAATTTGTACTTTTAGTAATTAGCGATTAGCAAATTTATGTTTTTTTATTATGGAGCAAACGGACCAGGGTTTGTGATTTTTTTTAAAAAAATCAAAAAAATCGGATTTATTTGATTTAAATCAGATTTTTTTGATTTAAATCGGATTTTCTTGATTTTTTTAAAAATTCAAAATATAATTTTAAAGCTACACATTTTAAAGTAAATTATCCTTCACAAAATCACTAAAATTAATAATAATAATTAAAAAAAAAACTTTATTTGTAAAAAGACATTCACTTGGTTAATTTGAAACAAAAACACTTGTGTTTTATCAGCACTTACACTAACTGTAATTTTAAAAATATTCTACATTATATAAAATATCTTCTATATTACCTTAACTTACCCATTTAATAAAACAAAAAATCACATATGTATACTTCATTACTAAAAGCTAAAACTTTTTTTTTTAATCAAATTTCTTTATTAAAATCTGGAAATATAAAAGATAATGTAAGCATGTTATTCAGAAGAAAAAATATGAATTTTGAAACATTTGATTGTGGAACTAGATACTTATTTGTATACATTCTTTTAAACAAAATATTTATTCTGGATTACATATAATACTCTGGAATGTATAAAAAACATATTTAATGAATTTGCAGAATATACTCAACACATAAAATCATCAGGATTATGTTATAAATTCCAATAAGTTTGAAAAAATTATTGTTTGTTATTAAACTGTTTGAACAGGAACACCAATTTTCCTGCTTTATCAGTTCCTAAACGATTACGGAGTTTAGAGTGAACTAAACCAAAAGTTGAGAAGATTCTCTCAACAGATGCTGAAGAAGCTTGTGCAGTAAATAACTGCGAAATCATTCCTATAACATTTTTCCCAGAACCATCATTCTCAGTAATTTGTGACTTCCACCAATCTATAGGATTTACTTTATTTACAATATCAGAATCAAAAAGAAATTGATGAAAAGGTTCTGATTCTGACTTCTCTACTTTTAATTTAAGATTTTTGATTTAAAGTGTAATATTTGATTTAAATAAATTAAAAAAGCATACATTTTGAGCTCTTAGTCATTTCTTAAATTTACAATGTATTTTTGATTAAACAAATGTTTTACAAACATCTTGACCTACGTTTGAAGTATTTTTTAAAAAGTTGATTTAAATCAATGATTTTTTTTAAAAAATCAGTTGATTTAAATCATGATTAAAATCAAGCTGATTTAAATCAACGAACCCTGAAACGGACAAAAGAAGATTTACTAATAGATATTTTTCATGTGCAGTTATTTTACTATCACTAAAAAACCATTAATTTGAATGTACAAACAAAAAAAATTTCAAATGCCAAAGATAGCCAATGGAACAATATTTGTTCATTTACCCTAGGTTTTTTTAAAAAAGTACCTCAAATTCAATTAAAAATTCAATCATTATAAAATTTCATGCCCGAGCAGCTGATCATAGTCACAAATTAACGTTTTTAGTTTTATTTAGGCAACAAACTGATGAATAATGATGTTTTGAAAATAAAAGCATGCTTATTTCTCTGTCTTATTACGCTCATTAGAGAAATGCAAAAAAAATCTTCGGTTTGCCAAAAAGATCACTACTAAAAATTTTGCATAACTAACTTTACTTATCATTTGCAAAGAGTTTTGATAGTGAAAGATCTAAAAATCAATCAACAGCAATTTGACATTATTTAATGGAATGTAGTTTAGAGCGTAATTAACCCTGTTTTGTAGCTAACTCTGGTTCATTTTTAGCCATACTGTTACGAACATTTCTAACGTTTCACATCAAACTTGGTTGTGGATCCGATTACGGATGATTGGGAAGATTTTATTGAATGAAAACTAGAGGTTTAGTTTTCTATTTGAATTAGTTATCGAGGTTATTTTCCTAGGTTAATAGTTGCATGATTAAAACTGGTAGGTATGTAAAAAGAAACGGCAGTTAAAATGACATTATTTTAATTTTATATATATATTCACACAATTCCCCTTTAAATATCCACTTTTACATGATTCACATATTTTAAAATATAAAAGTTAAATACTGTTTTGATTGTATTTATTCTACTGGAAATCAAAGATAAGAAACTGTAGAGAAAACCTGCCAAAAGAAGACGTATATTACCAAATATAATGTAACGTAGAGAGAGATTGTATTTATGTTATCAGATCAACACAGAGTACCAAGCTGAGAAGCCCGGAGTAAAAGACCTAACAAACGAAAGTGAATAACCCGAACATTCTTTAAGTTAAATGGTCAATCTCTGCAGTCATTGTAATTCTCTCTTTTTTAGTAGTGTGGTGATATGATCGTAATGGCCGCATTTCCCTCCCAAACTCTACATGATGTACCAAAGAGTTGCTTCTGAATTGCCCGTATTTTGTCTAACACATCAGATAATATAATAGCGCAATTGCGTCCGATGCGTATTCAGAAAATGCGGAAGGATCTTCCAGGTGAAGGTCCATATTAATTTAAAATACAGGGTCGGATTTTCCATTTTGTTTGATTGAAGGTTTATTTGAAAAATGGTCCAGCGCAGCGGGCTCAGCCTGCTAGTATGTATATATATATATAATAAATTTGAAATCACAAATACATGAAGAAATTGATAAAGTTCTAAAGATGATTTAGAAATGAACATATGAAACCAGTATGTAAAATAAGAAACTATGAATGACTCACAGAATCATCAGAGGAGCTTGTGAGTTCATTCATAGAAGATGCGTTATTTCATCCAATTTTGTCGGCATTAAGCCTAAAATGACAAAATTTAGCTCCTTATAATGCAAACATTACAGAAAATAGATAGTAAAAAGCTAAGAGATCCAAAGAAAGATACACCTCATACAGGATATTAAAAATTATTAGAGCACAATACCTTAAGTACTGAGTAAATACAAAATAAAATAAAGAAAAGGAATAAATCAATATATTAATACAAATAAATAAATAATTACATAAAAATAAATAAAAG